>OW679195.1:179360306-179922806 GCA_940337035.1 Agriotes lineatus | reverse complement strand
CTGCCTGTCTGTCTGTTTGTCGGCCTGCCTGTCGGTCTGCCTGTCTGTCTGCCTGCCTGTTGGTCTGCCTGTCTGTCTGTCTACCAAATTTATAGACACTAATAATGGAGGTCATTAACTACATCTGGTGTAAATTTCTCAGACAAAGACCCCATACATTTTAGCAACCTTGTACATTCCCAGATTTTCCCGCCAAAAACACTGATTATAATTTGAATTTACCGCCAAAACCTACGCAGAATTTGAATTTCCCGCGAAACCTGTGCAGAATTTGAATTTACCGCCAAACCCTCGCGCAGACCCCCGCGCAGACCTGCTCAGAAACCCCAGACATCCGTTTCATTTTTAGCAACCTTGCACATTCCCAGACGCTCACATCCACAAGCCTTGACAGGTCTGACATCTGGCGACACGCAAATATAGTCTCTATTAACACCTGCAACCAAGGAGATGATAGGATAACTTATAAAAACTGAAAGATGCTGGGTGGCTACAAAAATATGATCAACAGACGACTATTTCATCGCTTCGTTTTGTATTATAAAATTCTGCTATTTAAAACTACCAGTTTAGGATTGGCTTGCGGATGTCTTATATTGCAAAAACCAAGTTTTATGCCTTGCTGTATTATTTACTTGATTCAAGAATCTGGCCTGTAGGAGCTTTAGTTTTTTCGTGGAAACTTGGCACAGTCAACCTAACGACTTAAAGAAAATTCAAGAAAATGTTTTCCATTAAACAGGTATCTGGACCTGATTTCTAAGCAATAAGTGTTTATGCGGTAAAAATGAACTGCCCCTCGCCGTTGGATATCGTGTATAGCATCTTTATTAATTAGAGTATTGTTGTGGCCTAATAGCTTTTATTTGGTTTTATTTAGTTCTTATTTTCAGGACTTTATTTTAAAATTTTGATATCTTACCTTTTGTCTGCAGTCTCTAATTGTAATAATCTTGACTATTCAATTCACCTGTCATCTGACAAAAAGTGACCAATGAAAATCCAGAATTCTGACGTTTCTTGATCAATCAAAAAAATATCAGTGGATATATCTTCCTAGAAGGTATTCAAGCGACTATTTTAAACAAATGTGATTTTTATTAGTAAAAGTCAATATTAGTGTTCTGTTACTATAGAAATTGCATAGTTTGTTGCTAGATTTACTGAAAATTAATTTGAAAAAGTAGTTTGGTTTATTAAATAGTCTCTCGAATACCATTCTTAGTCAAAGTTAAGTAGATTATTTTTGCGGTGGTATCACTACTCATTTCCATTGCGCTTGGAATTAGGACTCGTGCTATCGCACTCGTCCTAATCGTACCAAAGCGCAATGGACATTCGTGACACCACCACAAAAATAGTCGACATAACTTTGACTACTCATGGTATTATAAGTGAGTATTAGTCGTGCAGATTTTTCAAATGTATTATCTGCTAATATTTTCTTTAAGTATTTTATCACCCCTCTTAAATATCTCTCTACCGGATTGGCTTGCTTATACAACAAAAACCAACTTTTATGGTTTGTTGTATTGTATTTATAAACCTCGCGTTTTTAAAATAAGTTGTATTATCTGCTAATATATTCTTTAGTTTTCCAAATTCTATAAAATATTCATTTACATAACGTTCTTAAAACCAAGGGCGCTAACACAAGATGTAAATAAACCATAACATTCTTAAAGCCAAGATGCCAACACAGGAACAAAGAAGGTGTCTGTTTTGCGATATGCGGAAGTTGCCGAATCGGATGAACTGAAAAATGCTGAGTGGTAAACATGGTTCTTTTATCGCTCCTGTTTTGTATTATAAAATTCAGCTGTCTAAGACCCACCGTACTTATGTGTGTGTTAGCTTCCTACCAGAGTTTACTGCTGGAATGTGTATAAGATTGGCTAAAACTACATCAAACCTGCTAACTGAAGGGTATTTTTTACTAATATATATTGCTGCTCGATATTTGACAAGGCCCGGTTTACAAGTTTTCTGTCTGTCTGTTAGCAGTGCTTTCGAACCTATCGAATCTAAAATTTGGTAAAAGAAAACAATATGCAATTAAATGGTACTGTTGCTAATATTCAAAATGTTTAACTCAGTTTACACTCCGAACTGTAACCTATAAATCTCTACAGCATAATAATATTTCTTTAGGAACTTGCTTATTGCTAAAGTGAGGGGATGCTGTACATAAATCCAAGCGAAATAAATAACTATCGGCTCGAGACTGTGTATTTAATAAAGTACGGGAAAAACACGTAATATTTACTTTGCTTACAAACAATGTCTCTAACACCCCAACACTTTGTTAAATACTGTCTACCGCTTAAACAGTCCTCCAGTGGGATCGAACACATTACCTATCTACTAAAAGATGCTTCCAATCGGCCTATTCAAGTTAAATATCCAGACATACATCTCGTTGAACGTGTAATAAAACAAAAACCTAACAAGGTATTTAAAATGGTTTGGATTTTCATATTGCATCTTTTTAGCTGGAAATAATTCGATATATACTATTAGACCACAATTAATTCGGTTTATTTTTTGCAACCTTGCACATTTCTCAAACAATGGCTTCATTGTTTAATTGCGCAGAAGATAAACAGGCAGGCAGGCAGGTTTTGACAAGTCTGACATTTCCACACAATGACTCACATCCGGTATAGGAATCTTGTAAACATTCAAAATGTATCGTGAGAATCTTGTAAAAATTTCAAAATTAAACTTTTAACAGCGTCAGCAAAAATTTTCAAACAAAGACAGCATTCACTTTAGCAGTTGTGCTGATTTTTTTTCAAACAATGGTTTTTATTGTTCAATTTTTAACAGCTTTGCACATTTTAATCTCCAGACAACAATGGCTTCATTGTTCTCGAATTTCGTGCTGATTTTAAAACAAGGGATGCCATTGTTCAACAACATCCTGCAAGAATAGACATGTCTGTCAGACGATGAATCACATCCGGTCGAGCCTGAGAAAATTTTGATAAGCGTAACAATAGCTTCTGATTTACTGATAACATCCTGCAAGAATAGACATGTCTGCATCCCAGACGCTCGAGCGTGGGAAAATTTCAAAAACTACACTTTTAGTCCAAAAAATTCCCGGAAGTGGCACGTGACCTAGGTGAGGCCCGTGACCTCGCCCGTGACCTTCGACTAGACTTAACCAAGTTTCACACCAGAGGCCAATGACCGTGACCTTGACCCCGGTTAGACCCGTGACCTTCGGCTAGACTTAGCCAAGTTTCAAACCAGAGGCCGCCACGTGACACTTAGCCAAGTTTCAAACCACCGGAAGTGTCTCAGAACACCCCTAGGTACACTACTGCGATGGTTAGGACACATAATGAGGACAGAGGATAAAAGAATGATAAAAGTTATAAAAGAAAGAAAAATAATAACTGCTTTTTGGTGTCAATATCCCCTGTTCTTATATTTAGAGCAAGTTTGCAAAGAATTACTAAGTAAACGTGTTCAACATCCTAAACTTGAATCTTAAATAATATAATTCCACAAACACATAAGCGGCTCTCAAAATACTACTTAATCTGTGAAAGCAATTTAAAATGTGACTATCAGGCCTTAAGGAAAACGAAAGGACCGATGCTCTGCAGAAACTACAATCGATAATTAAGCTCGATTCCAATTCAGTCGAAATTCAACCTCAGAACGATAGGTATGCATCAAAGAAAGTTTCCTTTTTTCTTAACCCAGAACTCCTGTACTACAAGTAAGTAACTAGAAAGCACATAATAATCGTAGGAAGTCTATCTACAACCCAAAGCCATTTTAACAAAACCCGTTCATACCCTGGGGCTTATCCATAATTCCAGATGTACGTTCTATGAGTGGGAGGAAGAAGTTTCTATGCAGCTTCTCTGCAACAGCCGCAAACGTAAAGCACCAACAACTAAATGTAGAATGCTGGAAATTTATTTTCAAAAAGTTTCTCTCTGCTTTTTTGATATTAAAATTGTAATCATCAATAAATTATAGCATTTTAACTCATGCCTACTTCCTTTTTTATATTTCTTTTGCAAACTTATATAAAAACTTAGAATTTTTCGAGTAACCGAAAAGTTTTCACTTCTAGCATAGTCCCTATATTAAGACAAACTATTTAACATAATGTTTTTCCTAGAGAAGGTATGTAATTTCGAAGCAAAGTATTTATTTAAAACAAAGTGTTCCATTCTCTTTATAATCTAAAGAGCATTAAGGGTTCGTCTATCCATCCATTAGTGCGCAATCACATTAGCGAAAGCGTAAGCTATATGGCGTGCAATGGCGAAAAGATTACCAGTTATGCTCCGCTATAAACGGAAAAAATTGCATCAGACGCTGAAGTCTTGGTTGTAATAAGCACACAGCGACTACAATGGGATTCGAAATATTTCTCTCGAGTTCACTAGTTATTGGAAACTTTTCCTTGAAAACGTTTAGTTTTGAACAAAGGCAGCAGTTTCGCATTGAAACTGCAATTTCTCGTCATTTAAGTGGCAGTCGTAAGTATTACGTTATAGACGTCAGCGTTAAGTCTGATTTAAAAAATTTTTTAATGCATATGTTTTATTAATCACCTTAGGCATTAGTTTCAGGGAGTCTAATTATTATTGCCAAATCTATGAAAAATCTCTTTCGATAAATGTAAATTGAAGGCATCATGAGCTGCTCTGTTTAGCCTAACCTATGCAACTGATCTCAATCGCAAAATTAATCTTGTTGTGTTTACGTGGCTAATAAATGAAGTAAGACGTTTGCAAACAATATTGTTCATAAACAGGTTCAATTTAGTTATAAAACTTGACAAATCACCATTGGAACTTTCTATTCAATCCCTGATTAATTTGACGTTGTAGACGGTCTCTCTCTAAATCCTACTAATTTTATGTTTGTCTTAGGTGAAGATCTAATTTGTTTTCATACGAGAAAATGTTTTACATAATTTCATAAATAGTTTACTTTTTATTTTAATTTTTTTGTAGGAATTATATGACAATCGCAATTTCCATAGAAAAGTTCGTCTGAAAATTAAAGGGAAGACGGTGGCAGATAACAAGAGATCAAAATTTTAAATGACAATAATAATCGTTTCTTTTGCTAAGTTAATTCGCTTAAGAAAGTTGGCTACTCTAAATCGCTAGTCCAGAGCCGCTTACCATTAAATGAAGGTAATCTTGCCAACATTAGAATTCAGCCGTCTAGTGTCGTTGCAAGTTATGCACCGGTGAACGCAGTTTCAATTGAATACACTACGAGACCCAAAATGTCAATGATAACCTGGTCTGGTAAATGTTATATTAAGACAAGTTAATGATAAAACGAAAATAGGATTGCTTAAATGCGTATTGTGGATATTTCAATTGTATATCAACAATCTCTTTGGGCTAAAGAAGTTCTCGGACAACCAGCACAGCAATACATTTACGAAAAACTCGTTTAAGGAAAAAAAATGCAACCCTCAAAAGCATTGCACGGAAAATTGGTACGAAACAAAGGCAATGAAAAAGGATATTGAATTTAGGAACATAAAACATCTAGAGTGGTACTTTCAATACGATTTTTCGTTAAAAAAAGACGACTTTCATGATCCCTATGCAAAAAATATATAAACGTGTCTTCGGACTTACTAGCTATTACATATGCGGCCGAGACCATAGCAGACATGAAACGAACAAGACAACCAACTGCTTCCAACTACTGAAATGGCCACACTTAGATCAGTAATCGGCTACACACTACGTGATAGAATACCCAACGACGAAATAATATGATAATGTGATCTACACCACATCTCTCTGAAGAAATACGAAAGGAACGAAATGCACACGTAGATAGAATGCCACCAGAAAGACTGCCTAAAATAGCAAAAACCCAACTACCACCTGAACATTGCAGAAAAAAATGTTTTTGTTATATCTTTGTTGCACACTTATATATGGCTAAATCAAGTTATTTATAAGTACGTGTAGATTGCCCAACCAAAATTATGCTTCATATTTCATAAACCCTATACAGCTTGCATAGCTGCAATTACTTTAATGAGTGCGCCATAGTCAACCATAAATCTTTTGTAGTATTGCTCTAAAGTAAAAGTAAGAGCGACAGTGTAGACTAACCCTGTTTATGTGTTGCTAGTTTATGGATCTATTAAATGATGTAGAAAAATTAGGAAAAAAAGTATCATTGCTTAGATAAAAATATAAAATTGACGGAATCGTTCTACGTAACTATTCGTGTTTCTGGGAATGAATTACTAAAGAGGTTTCCTAACATGTGAGCAAACGAAAATGAAATCAGGCTTGGCTTTGAAAATTGAAAATATATGTCGATTATTAGTTCACATTATGTTGATGTTCTAGAATGAAATATACATATATAACCTAAACCATTGCATACCTGTCAGTTACAGTTAAAATTTTATTTGGAAATTAACATAAAAACCAAGATCTGCTACATCAATCATTTCGATTATAAAAACTTTTTATTCTTGATTCAACATGTGTAACTTAAAATTTGATGATTTAAAAAACTTGACACTTCTGCTTTTACAACTGTCATATTTAAATTAAAAACATCAGAAGTAATACAGCACATGACTTAATTGTTTCTAAGCCAAGCTTGATTTCGTTTTCATTTAATCACATGTTACATGTATTGCGAAATTCACTTCGTATCTCACCTAATTTTTGGATAAGGATTGATTAAAGTAACCAATCAAATTGCGTCTGTAGAAGTTGCAAATCAGTTTTAAGTACTTCTAAAATGCTATTTTGATAACAGAAGGGTATTAGGCTAGAAATGGTCATTTTTGTCATGTCATTTTCAAGATGGCTTCTACTTGTTAGCAGAAAGTACCACGTATAGCTATATGTTCTTCTTCTTTAGCACTACAACTCTTCAAAGAGCCTTCGACCGCTACACGGCATTACGCTAATTCTTTCTATATTGAGCTTTAACTCTATACTTCTCACCCTCACAGTTTTCAGACTTTCCTCTACTTCATCACTCCACCTTTTAGCCTCCTTCGATAGTTTATTGTGCCAATAACAAAAGTCTCATCATTTTGCGCTCACAAATTAATTTTTATATGCTATTATTAATACCCACATTTTTTATGCGTATGTTGTTGTTAGTAGTATTATTAGCCTATATATTTTTAACTTCGCTACTCATAATAGGCTTCGTGACCTAAAAGTGTGTTATAATATAAAATAGCAGTTGCTTCCTGCACTAATCTGTTATGGTGGTGTGAAATTTTCTGACTCTCGCCACTGGGTTTTAGACCGGCGTGCGAAGGGGCAGACGCATCCTTGAAGTGCAATGTGTTAGCCGTGTGGACGTGGCCTTTTTGACGTCATCAGTTTTGCTAACGGATAAAAACAGTCACCAACACTCAGACTCGCCCTTCCCTCGAGCTGAGAGGGACCGCTGTCAGCCCATTTCTTTGGCCCGAAATTTGGCTGATTTCGCTCGTCAGTGGCTGCTAAGAAGCTACAATCGGAGAAAGAATCCGGATGGCTATAATTTGTTACCATCCATTGATGCCGTAGCCGTAGCCGTAGCCGTAGTGTACGCCTAGTGTGGTGAATTATATTACACGCGTATCATACCATATGTTTTTAAAAATATTAGGTTCATCACCGTCTGCTTGCGCTAATCGCCATTTGCAATGTTCGTTGAGTTGCTGTCAGGACATTAAAACCTATTTTCTTTACGGTGTAAGCAACGTGATATCACGCGTTTAAGTTGTTTGAGCTTGAAGATTCTGTAACTTTATACGAGTTTAATATAGCCGTATTAGATTTTCTTTGATTTCTTGTGAATCAAAATGTTGTACGCGTTTTCAGGAATATAAGAGGGTTTATTCACTCCGTATATCGTGTAAACACATTTTCCTGGAATATGCTTTCGCATTATATTACAGCCCCCCTCTATTTATGACAAGCAGTTTTTCTACTGACTAACTTGATTATCGCAAATAAATAATTGCTCTCAGATTGAAGCCACTCCCATTCCATTAGGCTCTCTGTTTATCTTTCTGTTTATTGTTTTTGTTTATATCTACCTTGTAACAAATGTAAGTGTGAAAATTTTTCCTAAGTATGTTTTCGATTTGGAAATGTTGATAATGTCTTCCTCCTTCCTTTTTTGTTTCCACAATGCCCATCAAAGTGTTCTCGTGAAGTTTTATAAATGCTGTTTTAAAAGCTTTTGTTATTCAGGGGAGTATTAACTACGTTGTCAGAATATATTAAGTATATAAACGGGGCTGCGCGCACTATTGCGCTACTTAGCACATTTTATTTGTCACCACTGAGTAGTTTTAAGCTTTGCTCATCATTTTCAAAAAGAAACGCGAATTGGTTAAGGTCCTTTTCTAAAATCGCATCGATTTAATCACAATTCCTCTCAAATAACGCTCCGCCCCTCTAATGGGGGACTTCGGGGCTCCGCCCCTCTCCAAGGGGGCTCCCGGGGCTCTGCCCCTCTCCAAGGGGCCCTCGGGGATCGACCCCTCTCCAAGGGGGCCTTCGGGGACTCGCCCCGGTCGCGAAATCGAGGCGACTGCGAAATGTATGCAAACGCAAATGGGGGACCTCGCGTCTGCAATTGTCGTGACGGACACACACGTTTGGATCGTTCTCCTTTATTTATATGATATCTGTTATACGATTTAGCTTTTCTCCTAGGTTGCACGTAATTGTCTTCACGCATTTCCTTGTTTCAAGATTTGGCGACATTTTATTTCCTTTTACTATACCGCTACTGGATTTTAGCGTCATTAAGATACATTTTCGTTAATAAATATAAAAAAACCAAATTTTAATAAACAATTTTGTTTTTATGAAATGTATATGCTTAGAACTAATAATATTTTAAAAATATTAACGAAACACTCATAATAATGTTTTAATCGGGTCAAAACTAGAGTTCATTCTTCGTATTTTCTAACATTGTGTTTTCCCTATTAACGGCATTTCCGTTTACACCTTGAATAAGGTTGATACACGCCTGTGTTGCACTAAAACATTCAATCATTTATTTTACCTATCTATTCGCCTGCCGGATATAGAACCCGTTTACCACGGAGAGCCAGCGGCTGCTGATCCTGCATAGGCAATAGGCATGGAAATTCAGTTTTATGACAAGATGGTGTGAAGAGGTTAGCTGTTCTCGTGCTCGGCATGGCATTTAAATTTTGGGAACGCTAGAGTGCAACTGGAAAACATTTCACCGAACAATCCGTGGGATTGAGATTCTGAACGTAGATACTAGGCCTTTTTTCTTTGGTAAATTTTGATGGAGGAAAGCTGTCATATAGATTTTATTAGATGCAATTCTTTACGTTTTCACGTTTGCAATGTTGTGGTAAGATATTGTTTAACTTACGAAATTACAGCTTAACATGGTTTTTCGTTGTAGTCTTTTATTGGCTAACCTGTAGGATGATGTAGTTGCTGCAAAGGTTCTAAAAAGGCGCTCTGGCTGATAGCAGATGGAGAAGAATGAAATCCAGCGTCCAGGACAATTTTGGAAGAAGAAATTAGTTGCTGTGGATTCATTGGAAAGGCTCGTAAGAGTCTGTGGCCCGGACCGTATGTGGGTCATCCACTGAATTAAGCTTTGTGATATTCGGGGGTGTGCATACAATTCCGCATATGTTCTATTATACTAGCAGTATGTATGCTGTAATGCAATGTAATCGTAGTACGACCGTTGTATCTGTTTTTGGAGATTAAGTTCGGCCATCATTACAACTTGGAAACTAATTCAGTATTTTCGTTTTGATTGTATACCATCTAGATTTTGTATTTGCATAAAATTCCGGGTTCATTGTTTTAAGTTGCATAAATCCAAGCGCGAACTTTTAACAGTTTAGTCAAATTCTTCTATTTTATAAGTTAATTGCGAGGAAATTCCTATGATGGGAATTTGATACTGTTTATAGCTAGCTATATGTTATTTGATATAAATTCAGTCGCTGATTGACTAATCTAATTTTTACACTACCACGCAAACATTTTTGAACGTAATAATTTTATACTTGATTGTGCCAAACTGTTGTTATAATTTATAATTTAGTGTTGGAAAATGTAGGAAAACTCCTAAATTAGATACACCCGTTATAAAAAAAAATGTCAATTAATTTTGGGAAGTGAAAATCATATTCAGGCCGTAAAAATTTTATTTTAAATTACTAGTATAGGTGTACTGCATTTTTGCACTAACATTCTGGTACCTCAGCAGTAATGGTTTCGGGTACAATTTTATAATTCACGTATTATAATCGAAGCACCCAATAAGTTATATTTATGGATATGAATATTTACTGCTTATCTACGGTTCTGTAATATTTGTGTATTTCTGTGTTAGTTGTTAGTTCTTATACACTTAAATGTTTATAATTCTTTCTTAAATATCAGTAATTATATATCGTGGCACACTACATCTATTATTCCCCAATTTCTATTAACTGATATTCGTTACTGTTTGGGTTTCATTTAATATTTGGGCTAATTTAAGAGACTTAGTCGTATCAAGAATTTGGGGGTGAAAATGCCAGATAGAACCACTTACTTATTCGCCTATTAAGGTATGTCGGACCCGACCCATTCTCCAGAAACTAATCAATGGCATGTTACTCAAATCCGTCAAAAATCTTGTAACAGTACTTGTATCCCCTTTTATGTACTGGGCACATTATTGCTGTTCTCCATTTTGTTAGCATCTCTTTAGTAATCCATATCTCATCTAATGTTTGTATTTTGGCTAAATGTCCTCTTCTGCGCATTTTAATGGAACTTTATTTATTACAGCTTCTCCTGTTGCTCCGTACCTTTTATCGCCTGTATTTGTAATTTTACTTCTTCTAGTGTAGGAGGTTCAATATTTAAATAATTTTGGTTTTTTTCTATAATTTCATCATTTGCTTATTCTTTAAAATACTACACCCACATTTTTATTATTTTATGTTACCTTGCTAACAAATGTCCTTCCTTGCTTCTGTGGCATGTTTTTTTCTGCTTTTTCTGGTGGCTAGGCTTTATAGCTTCTTCTGTTAGTAAATCGTTATTGCATTATTGCTGTTGTTTCTCCCTATCTTGTTTCTTTTTTTATATTGTTGTTCTTAAAGTCTTAGTCTTCTTCCCATCTACCCATTACAAAGTCTTTTAAGTTAGTACGATTGTTATTACTTATATCATGCTTCTATTAGTTATTTATATTTCATTTCTTTGCCTATCTTCTTGTTGAAATCCCTTCATACAATTCATCGAACTTTTCTAGATGCTAAGTATATTATTTTTCCATTTTCTCATAAATTGTATTCCTTGCTCTGTTCCTTCAGTTGGTTATATGTCGCAAAAATTAATTCTTTGTCTTTTTTTTCGTTTTTTATGTGATTTTCTTCTTTCCGTTCTTGTGTTGCGCTTTTAATCTAAACGCTTTACTGGTCAAGGTAGTTGACCCACTTCAACGGTAATATAAATAAAAACTTTGTTTAGAATGCTTTATTTCCATATTAAATAGATATAGTGAAAAATAGAATTGTAGCAAAGCAAAAAATGTGACTATAATTATTTATGGTGCTTTTTCTAAAAAAATTAATAATTCTGAAGACTAATTCAACATTTCCTACTTTCATTTTTTATCTATAATCTAAAGAACAAGTTTCCCACTACGATCAATCACTAGATAATCTCATTAACTAGCATGGGAATTAAATAGGCAACATGCAATGAAATAAGTATTTACAGCTGCAAGCAACTATAAATTCAATAAAATTGCAGCAAATGGTATAGTGTGGAAGTTCATGCAGCAACTGCAATGAAAATAGAAATACTCCTTTTAAGCTCGCTAGTTACAGCCAGATCTGATCTGGGAATGTTTAATTCGAAACGAAGAATGCACTTTTGCATTGAAACTGCAATTTCTCGACATTTTGATATGGCATTCGTAACATTCTACTCGTCAGGAACAGCAGGCACAGACTTGGATTTTAGTAAAATATTTAAAAGAGGCGTTATTATAATCTCTGTACCGGCTATTTTGCATTACTCCAAAGATTGTGTAATTATAATAGATTCCTCGGACGATATTGCAAATGTTCAGAAAATATGTCAAGTAAATGGAAACAAATTCAAAGTATTAGGAGTAATTATGTCAACACATCAGCAAGACGTTATTCTTGAAAAATTTGTTTCTACTTGCATTGAAAATGGAGTGACTGAAATTTCAATTGCTGTGTACAGAGACATTGACATGGTGGACTTCTACAACGTGATGCCTTTTGATGGAGAATTGAGATGTGGATTAGGCAGAACAGTTACAAAAGTAGCTTCCTGTCAGAAAAATCAATTTTCCACAAATATCACTCTGTTATTTCCAAACAGATCAAGAATCCTTTTCAACAACTGTAAACTGAGGGTGACGTGGGTGAAACAGGACACGTACGTAATTGATCCTAAACGCAAAATTAATCCTGGCGTACTCGTATCGCTTATAAATGAAATAGGACGCTTGGCAGACATCGACGTTGTGTATGAACGACGCAATTTTGACTACGAAACTGAACTATTTACAAATGGAACTTTCCATCTGATCACTGATAGTTTAAAAAACAAGTCGTCTGATATCGCTATAGGTCGTTTGTATATTAACGATTCCCGCACAACCCCTTTCGATTTTGGACCTGTGCTATACAACGACTTAATTATATTAGCACCGAGAAAACCTAAAGCTCTTACCAACTACCACAAACTTTTAAAGGTTTTTAAAAGACCAGTGTGGTTCCTAGTACTATGTAGTTTAGTTTTTTCGTCGGTCATAATTTGGATATTTTCAGCCTTTAATAAAAATTATACAGGGCTATCTGCTTTAAACATACTGTTTACAGCTTTTGCAACGGCCATTGGTCAAGGAATTGCTTTTATTAGCAAGTCCAAACCCGCAAAAGTATTTTATATGATGTTCTGCTTCTACTGTATAGTCATAGACACAATGTACTTAGGCAAACTCGGCAGCGTCTTTATGCTCCCAAATAGCGAGGTGGCCATAACTTCATCTGCAGATATTCGTAAACACTCAATTCCCGTCAAGGGAAATTGGATCATGGAGCGACTAACTCTGATGCATTATCTTTACAGGGGAAACAAGATGATGATGCGGGCAATAACGACAGAGATTATGACTGACTATGAAATAATCACGCTTATTGCTTGTAAGCAGGAAAATGTTACCCTCGTCTTCGAAAGCATTCTGGATGCTCATCCTTGGATCAAGACCAGAGTGCATCTTGAAAAAGCTACGTGGCTAAACCTTACTTTGCTTGCGACATTCTACATGCGCAAAGCAAATCCCCTTAATGGCGCTGTTTACTTCTGGAGCCAAGAACTGGTGGAAAAGGGGTTGGTGAGGAAATGGTGGTTGGATGTTGTACGCAGTCACAAGGTTCCTTGTCCGTTAAAAAATATAAATGAGCAAGTTTCTACCAAGTTAAATCTTGCCCATTACGAAGAAGCGTTAATGTTTTTAGCTGAAGGGCATGCTCTTGCATGTTTTGTATTCATTTGGGAAATAGTTTGGAATAAATTTATGACCAAAATTAGAGGTATGATCACAGAAGTGCAGCACTTACCACCTTTTTATCTTAAACCGTTTTAATAAGTAGACTAGTTACAATATTATGCAACTTGAATGTATTTACGTTGTATTCTCATAAGATCTCCAGTAAATCTTAAATAGCAAAACTGATCTAATGAGCACTTCTGCGAAGTGTCTTCGACGTACCGAGATGACCCCGTGGGGAATTGTTTCTACTATCTGCGATTATTTTACCTGTAACCGTTGTAGATCGGATTGGTTTCACTTCGTTCTGCAATTTCAATCAACTCTCCATCTCTCTTGCACCGCCATTTACGTGCCGACACTTTCATTCCCTCGCTCCCATACATTTTTAGCTGGTTGAGATCAATACCCCAGACATCACGAATCAGTTAAGTTAAAGTTATTATGTATTTGCGCCATTTTAAATTGCTTATGATTAGGATATTTATCACCCTAATTACCTTAAAAATTGTAGCGAAATTAGAAATTAGGTACGCCTTCAGCGAATAATTTAGACATTGTTTTCCTTTTCTTGCAATTATATTATATACTGTAAATTGTCTCTCGGGCGTGACGTTACCGGCCAGGGTTTAGAATAATTACGCACTACGTGTTCTGCACCCACTTGTTCTAGAAATGCTTGTAAGTTGAGCCGGTTTGAGCGGTAATATATAATACAATAGATCTTTAGACAGTATAGTAGTTTCTTATTTTTGACAAGTGTTGCCTTGATTGTAAAACTAAAAGCAGACTATACGATTTCAGGAAAAGCATAAATCATTATAAAAATCCACGTAAGCTTCGATCCAGAGCCGGCCAGCTTTCCCATAGACAAAGAAAACATTTTCCTACTGGAAGGATTCCCAGGCCATCTCCAGGCCTAGATTAGCAGATGGCGCCTAATAATTTTCCGGATTGTCATGCACTCTTAAGTGTGAGGGCAGTAACGGCGCTATTTTGAAGTGCGATGAGCAAATTTAAATATAAAATTACCCCTCCAATTCTTAAGCTGGCTTGTTAGGGTGTGTTAAATGGGTTTTAGACTGTAGCAAAAGCCAAATTAATTATTCCATTAGCACATTACAAAGATTCACTAAGATAATTGCATATATATTTCCTAAATTCTACATGAAACATCCAGACCTTTAGATGTTAATGTACAAATATCAAATTAAAAAATGTAAAATTGCAAAACCTGTTTGAAATAACAAACTTAAAATGGATTAGCATAGCATAAATATTTTCTCCAAAGAATCGATTACAACATGATGTAAAATTTTCTTATTTGATTGAATTGCATAAAAGCTGGACGTCAATCAAGAAAGTTTCTGTCGCCATTTGTTAGACAGACACTGATCGAGGCACTAAAGATACGTTTTGACTTACTAATTTTTAATTGATTGCTTTCCTACATTCTTTCCAGAGTCGTTTGTTAATATTTTATATTTTTATTTTTATAGTGTGACAGAATGCCCAAAACTTACGAATAATATTATAACGCCACAAAAACGCTTTAGAAGAAGCATTGTAACTATATGATACTAGAGTAGCTTTTCAAGCGCTGTTTCCTTCTGTTTAAATGGTATATCCATTGAATGAAGCTGTATTCTATTCTATTCTAATATTTCAACACAGTCCAGTTTCGTTCGAATACGCTTCTAGAACGCCAGTTTGACCAAAATCAACTTGACATGATTGTGTCTCCATCAATACACCCCCGATAGAGGACTTGCATGCTGTCGATATTGATATCAGTGGCTAAGAACAACAGCTACTCGGGCGCGAACATAGGTCGCTAAACCACATACATCCATCCATCAAATTAGGGTGAATTATGCTTTACAAATTCGGAATTGAGGACAAGCAGATAGTGTAATTGCAATAAAACAAATCAGGGAATGGATCAACACAATAGCCTCCCATTTCTTACCTGTAATTAATTAATTTTAACTAAGAATAGTTCTGTGGCATTTGTCACTAAGCTAATGTTTACTGAATAATAACTAACACATATGTTTCGTTAATAAGCAACTAGAATTCTTTCATGACTTGAGGACAAAAGCTATTTAGGGTATCGACACAAAACTGGATTAATTTAAAAAACAGTTTTAATTATTACAGCTGTTGTCACACCAATCTCATAACATAAAAGTGCTACAAAATATATACTACATATACAGTGTGGTCCATTAAGTGTGCAACAAATGGGAAATTTTTTTATTAGTTGTACAATCGAAATTTAAATATTTCCAAAAGTTAGTGCATGTTCGATAACCATATAAGATGCCCTTAGAATGGCTTCAAGTCAAACAATATACAGGGCAGGACAAAAAATATGAAATTCGTTCAAGAACAAAGTTACCTTATTTCAAAAAATATAGCAAAATTTTATTGAGAAAAGTTGTTTAGAATTAAAAGTTATGCTCAAATACAAAGTCACGGCCTCCTATTCGAATTTTGATTCTTTTTTGGAAAATTTTGTATTACCCCCGTATGATACATATTTTTATTATTTTGATTTTATATGTATTTAAAGTACCCACAACCACATCCCTTTTAAATAACTTTTAGCAACTTGAAGCGTATTTGTAAAATTTACTTGGATTTATATTTTTTTAGGTAAGCGTCCACTTCATGTTTGTTGCAACGATATTTAACAGAACTTTAGAATTTCGCAAATATTCTTTTTAACAAGGCAAATGCTTTACTAATAATAATTTACATATGAAAAACTCTTAATAAAATCAGAATAATAAAAATATGTGTCATATGGGGATAATACAAAATTTTACATTAAGAGAATCAAAATTCGAATAGGAGGCCGTGACTTTGTATTTGAGCATAACTTTTGATTATAAACAACTTTTCTCAATAAAATTTTGCTATATATTTTGAAATAAGGTAACTTTATTCTTGAACAAATTTCATATTTTTTGTCCTGCCCTGTATATTGTTTGACTTGAAGCCATTCTAAGAGCATTTGATATGGTTATCGAACATGCACTAACTTTTGGCCGTATTTAAATTTCGGTTTTACAACTAATAAAAAAATGTCCCATTTGTTGCACACTTAATGGACCACACTGTATAAGCCAAAAGACAAAATCATTCCAATTTACAAGCAACATAATAAATGTATCTACGCTTTCCAAGCTACCAAAGGTTTAAAAACATTTGATTATAGTTGTTATACAGGGTGTCCCTAAAAAGGAGGTCAATCTGTTAACCACATATTCCTTGAGCAAAAATATGATGATTTAACTCAACTTACATATATACAAAGTTGCTTATTTTAGCCGCTAGAGGACTTTAAAAACGATTAACTTTTTTAATTTTTTTTAGATAAGTAAAAAAATCTTTGATAGATTTTATTCATTGTTTGGCCATGCGTTTGTACCAGTAAACCAAAGCTTTTTGAAGAATAAACCCTAATTTTGAAAATTACAGGGTGTTTCAAAACTTCGTCGCAATAAATTATTCATCCATATTATTTTAACCCCCTCTATAATCACTACCAATTTGTCTTTCTGAATAGTTACTTTAATTTAGAAGCTATTTTATCTCTTACAAAATTTTAGTTGGGTAAACGGTTTAACCACAAAAAAATATTTTATAAATTTCTACAAGCCTGAATCAGTAATTGTAACACTAGGCTTGTAGGGATTTAGAAAATATTTTTTGTGGCTAAACCGTATACCCAATTAAAATTTTGTAAGAGAAGAAATAACTTCTAAATTAAAGTAACTATTCATAAACAAAATTGGTAGTGATTATACAAGGGGTTAAAAATTTTAAAAACGTTAATCATTTTTAAAGCCCTCTAGCGGCTAAACTACGCAACTTTGTATATAGGTAAGTTAACTTAAAGCATCATATTTTGGGCCAAGGAACTTGTGGTTTTTCGTTGTACACGTATTTTACGGACACCCTGTATAAATTGTATTTTATTTTCAGGTAAACTACCCTTTTTGTTTATGATAAGGCAAAATGTTATTAAGAAAAGTTGTTCATAGTGAGAAATTATGGCCCTATACAACATTTCAGAAAGATCTGTCGACTTAGATTAAACCATTATTTTTTATATTAAACAAATTGCATTTATTAAAAATGACGGTTTAATCAAGTCGACAGATCTTTCTGAAATTTTGTGGCTAAACCGTTCACCCAACTAAAATTTTGTAAGAGAGGAAATAGCTTCTAAATTAAAGTAGCTATTCACAAAAAACATTGGTAGTGATTATACAGGGGGTTAAAAAAATATTGATGGAAAATTTGTGACAACGTTTTTAAACACCCTATAATTTTCGAAATTAAGATTTATTCCACCAAAAGTTGTAGTTGTAGTTTACTGGTGCAAATGCATGGCCAAAAAATTAATAAAATCTATCAAAAATGTTTCGACTTACTTGAAAAATTTTAAAAAAGCTAATCATTTTTGAAGACCTCTAGCGGCTAAACGAAGCAACTTTGTATATAGGTAAGTTGAGTTAAATCATCATATTTTTGCTCAAGGAATATGTGGTTAACGGCTTGACCTCCTTTTTAGGGACACTCTGTATACTCGAATTGGTTGCTATATTATAATTTAGTTCAATTCCATCCTTATACTGATTATTACCGGAAACCACTAGTTAGTTACTTATAATATTTAGTAGTAGATGAAGACGCAAGAGCTTAGTGAGATAGACTACTGTCATCATCATCGTCTCCTTCATGCTTCGAACAAAAGTTTGTTGCGTTACTACTTTCATTGTAATTGCAGTTGTCTTTCCAGCGTTTTCGTGGCCTGGCTGTCGAGCTTCTCACACTTGCTCGGTAGTATCTGTAGTATCTCCTAGCCTAGGTAGTCTGTCGTGTCCCATTCTTTCTAAATGCTGGTGTCACCTATCTTTATATTCCTTTATTTTATTTTGTATGTCGTATATGTTTAGTTCTGTTCTTATATCTGTTCTTTCAATACAGCGGTATCATGGTATGTTTCGTAGAAATATCATTTCAGTGGTTATTATTCTACGTTTGTCATTTTTGGTGGTTGTTCAGCATTCGCTACCGTACGTGAGACTAGCGACAGATACTACTTTATAGAATTTTATTCAAGTTTCTCTATGTGCTTATTTTTAAGAGTTCTGTGAATCGTGCCATTAATGTAATTACATTTCTGTATTTTATGGTTTATATCCATTTCGTCAATATATGATATTGTACAACCCAAGAATTGAAAATTATTCACTTTTTCTGGTGTTTCGTTATTTAATATATTTTTTTTTATGGGACAGGTTCGTTTCCACACATTGGATTTGTTTACAGATATTGTAATAGCCCCACGCTTAATAAATGAATGGATTTTTAAATATAATATAACTTTTAGAATTATTACCAAAGGATACAAGTTAAACTCCGAAACGATACAACTAATAGAAAAACGAAGAAAAACAAATAGAGACGCTCCAGAATATAAAACTATTAACAGATCCGTAAAAACCAACATAAGGAAAGACCTACGAGCTTATAAGAAAAAACAGATATTAGAGACAATAGAAAACAACAAAAACATGAAAGTACTCAAATCGACATGGCTAAAGGAAAATCGAAAATAGTAAAGGTAAAAGACCAACAAGGAAACGAGATAAGAGAAAAAACCAAAATTGTGAACGAAATTCAGATATTCTATCAACAACTCTACAAGTCATTAATACCAAAAACAAACAATACCACCAGGACCATTCTAAATGTCGGATCGGAGGAGATGCCTGAAACCAAAGGATACTACACTTTATAAATTGTATTAGATTCAACTACGAAACCGCCTATCAAACGCAGGGCAAATTAAAAGAGTGTAATTACAAATAAATGGTTTATTGCTCATTCCTTATTTCATTCATTTCTAATAAATTCGGTCATAGCTCCGGTGAACATGATACAAAACTTAACTCAGGGTGTCGGTTCATAAAATTAATGAAAACTTTGTATGACAAATAACTCGTAGGACGCCAATAACTCTCAATTATTAGGGCAAATGCGCAATTTCCATTTGACATTTAGATAACCTCTAAATTTGACTCAGTAAACTAGATAATCTGCCAGTGCAAAAACAGCGTAAAATTGAATGTTAAAACACCAAAACGGCAAGAAAACATTAGGTAAATACAATTAATACTGTGACGTAGCAACTGTTAAGCTCGTTTTGTTTCTAGTGTGATGTCCAAACGCACGCGCGATCGTTTTTTGTTCTGCATCCGGCCAAAACTGAAAAATGCCGCATCATCTTGCACTTTCAAAGGACGCTCTCTAAATTTCTCGAAGCTGGACGGACCTGGACAACTGGAACCTAGTGCTACACCTCGTAGACAGTCCGAACTTGATGAGATTCAAAAATAATGGACCTCCTGCAACGCTTTCCTTGTGAAATTACCTTGAAAAGGGCTGCTTCGTAGGCGGGATACGTTTTCTGGGGACGCTTCGTCGATGGTAATTGTCGTGGTTGCTTCCTGCTTCGAAACTCTATACACAGGCACTCAGGAGGAACGGCTCTACACGTTGGACACAACATTTTTGTTGGCCGATGCTGCTTAGATATGGAAATGGGCCCCCGAAATTACTCGCACTTGGATGAATCTTGCTGCTGGCTAAACTGCTACACTTGGACTTCTTAACACATTGCAAACTATACCCACAGATGCCCTGCACACTGGTGAATGACTTTACACACAATTGGTATTACAAAAAACTCTTTTTTTATGATTTTAAGAAATAAAATGTGGAACTCAATCTGCCCTCAACAGAAATTTTGCAAGTTTGTTTGGTAATAATTGCAAAAGACTGTCATGCAACTTAGCAACTAGATTTTCAATTTTTATGAAAGAAATTAGGATTGATAACATGTTGTTATCGGTCGGGTTGGATTTGTTTAATGGCCCCCATGCAGTCCAGATCTCAACCCAGTGGTCTTTTTCTTATGGGGTTTTATGAAACAATTGGTATAACTCACCGAAGTTGATACAATCGACGAATTGCACCATCGCATCAACGTTGCAACAGAGTAGTTAAGGTAATAATTTCCAAGAGTATCGGATAACTGGATGGGTCGAATGCAAATGTGCGATGTAATGCGAGGTCAGCATTTCGAACACCTAATGTGAATGTTTTTGTTATGGTGAATTGCTTGTAGCTTATTTAATAATACAATTTGATTTGATTGAATAGCGTTTTTTTATTTTATTTTTTTTAATATAGAATAAACCAGCTCAACATACAGTATGTTATACATGGTTGATTGGAAATAGAATTAAACTAGAACTAACAATAAATCGCAAGAATGGGGTTTTACCCCAGAACTAATTTACAAATTGTTATATTTACATTTAATCACTCATATCGCTATCGCGTTCCGAAAGAAGGATATCCTGGGGGAGCCTCTTTTTGAGTCGAGTAACTGTTGACTTCTGCCCAAGTTGAAAATTTAAAAAGGTATCTTATATTACTGTGTGTTTTCTGTATAATTTAAAATTAAACTACCTTAACAGCAAATTATCAGATGTTGTAAGAATATGTTCCGACGGAAACGAAAAAGTAATGATATTCTTTCTAATATTTCCTCATTAATGCCAGCGGTATTCAGTAGATGGCATTAATTTACAAGAACTTTAAACTGCTGTTCTTATTTTTATGTTATCGAATTTTGGACAATTTTATTCAGAAAATAACTTTATTTTGGTCTCCTCTAGCTACCCTTTCAGTCTCCTCTGTACCCTGTGTCAGGTGCATAGATGTACCTTTTTTCCCATTCCCATTCCATTTCCCATTTACAACTCACACGCAATATTATATCGTGTTTTTCTTCTGGTCTAGTATCTTCTTTCTACAAGGGTTGCATGATTCGGTCCTGTAATAAAACCTCGTGTTGTCAGTAACCAAACAAATGAGAAAGATAGATCGAAAACTTATTCATAGCAGCAATATGTTGCGCAATCTTCGAATGGCTACGTCAGAGCATTGCCATGGGGTTGTACATCCCTCTTATTGGCTTCTATTCCGGTGTCAGCTTCTGGAAACTTATCTTACAATTACAAGGAACTGTTGATTGTCCAATTTGTTCACTATGTTTCAGGTAGCATAGTATTTAACATAACTCTGAAGCATTCAAGTTTAAGGCACCCTCTCTAACAATGTTTCAGGAAGGATGTTTTATTTTAAATGTTCTTCGTTTTTATGAACCTCGATTTGGTTCGCGCCCCTTCAATTCAGAAAAATTGTTGCCATCTTTTATTACTTTGACTCTCTCCCATATTTTTCTAACTTGATGCAGTTTTGTGTAGTTTTACGATAATCAGTGATATTTTACGCAATTTACATATTAGCAGCTTCTGGATTAGAAATTGACCATTGGCATTCTTTATTTGATGACTGAATTGAATATATGAACTATAATAATTCCAAAAAGATCTATTCGCATGCTGGACTTCAGTAATGCTAGTTTACGAACTTATTAAAGCGGGACGTTGAATGTTGTGAAACAAAAACGTCGATAAACTCATGCTCGTACTCTATAAAGATATAATTAATGTGCAAATGCCAGTGCATTAAATTTTTACAAAACAGTGATGGAAGCAGTTTTTCATGTTTCGGGACTACAAAGGCGCGGTAGGTGCCAATAAGAGCGCAACAAACCCCACTGTGCTTTCATCCTTGATGAAATGATTGTTTGGCATAGCCTGTGATTGACGAGTCAATCAGCTGCGCTGCAGCACTTTGTTCGAGCTTAGTTATTATGTTCGCTGCATCCTTTATGCCTAATGGTAATTACATTTACGTGGTACACGGAAGCGCAGGTGCTGCACCATGCATGCGTGCCATTTCAAACCCACCGAGCGTTCGCTGCTCTTAAAACGAAGCTGAGTTTTCCTCACCAGATCTCCTTCGACGCTTTAATTACATTGTAGTAATGCAGTCGCCATCTAATTATGGGGTATCCGATGATTAAAACCGCTGACCTGGTAGTAATGCAATTAATCAGTGGCTACTCGGTTACACGAGCCCCAGTTCAAACCGAATTCATTTAAACAATCTATGTGGCCCTGTAATAAAGGAGAGTTGACATTTTGGACTGATACAACTGCCCCGCTTCTGACACCGTCGTGGTTTACAATCGACCTGCGAATTAATTTACTAACGGTTCAGGAATTTAAATACGTAAATGCTACAACTAGAATTTTTAGAGCATGTGGCTGTAATCTTGGCATTTTTTATATCAACCTTAATAACATGTGAGCAAACGAAAATGAAATCAAGCTTGGCTTTGTTATATGAATAATATGTTGGCGGCACTGTGCCTGCTAACCTAGAATTTGACATCGACTTACAGTGCCACCAACATATTATTCATACAACAAATATATCAAAGCCAAGCTTGATTTCATTTTCGTTTACTCACATGTTATTAAAATGGTCGGAACATGCGCCCGACTAACTTAAGTCAAAGAGAGTAATCATAAGTTATCTTATTTATCTTACTTTTCATGTATCAAAATATCTATGGCTTTTGTCATACTTATTTATCCTCGCCATTGTATACTGAAACATAATCATTGTAAGATGAAGAAATAAAACCGTTTTACACAGGCGTAAACACCACATTAAGAAAACTAAAAAACAATACAGTGACACAACTGATGAGTAATTTTTATAATTTATGGTGTGAAACAAACGTAAAGCAAAACGGTCGGAATGAAATAGTTATTGATAAATATAATATTGCAGTATTGCATTTCAACCTACATAGTGGAAAAAATCAGACTCAGCATTGGTATCAAGTCAGTACAGTCTTGCTAACATCAGCCGTTATTTACTATGAATAAACGAGCCAACTTTCAACTGCGTTTGCCTTCGCTTCGGTAATCGCTTTCTAATCCACCATATTAGTTGCGTTAGACTAAAGTGATCAAACAAGGTTATCATGCTCTCTGAGTACAGTGTAAAGAGCAAACACCTAATAGCCTCTAGGGGCACTCTTATTCATGGCCCTCCGAGCTGGGTCTCTTCTAGTCATCCTAGCAGCAGGAATCCACGACATCCAACATCAGTCAACGTGCACCTAGTCCCAGTTAATGGCAACCATAGAAAAAAATTAACAAGCTCGCAGCATCTTAAGAAGAGCTTGGGCAGAAAATCATCCAGACGTACTCCATCATCAAAAAGGATTCTCCATCAAGGAAAACAGAATCCTACCTGAGCAGTCAGTAAGGGGCCTGGACACAACGCCCACTGGTCACAACGTCCACCACCTAGTATGGCAACCATGTTGGACACAACGTCCACCGCTATTTTTGGTCATAACGTCCACCCTGGTCACAACGTTCACCGCCACAACGCCCACTCTGGTCACAACGTCCACCGGCGCCTGTTGAGAATAACATTTTACGGCGTTGGTCGTAACGTCCACCCTGGTCACAACGTCCACCGCCATAACGCCCACTCTGGTCACAACGTCCACCTTGGACACAACGCCCACCGCCATAACGCCCACTCTGGTCACAACGTCCACCTTCGCATTTGGTCACAACGTCCACCTTGGACACAACGTCCACCGCCATAACGCCCACTCTGGTCACAACGTCCACCTTCGCATTTGGTCATAACGTCCACCTTGGACACAACGCCCACTTTTGTTTAACTTGTTATTTAATCAACCTTTAACTGCCTTCTTTAATTCGTTTTATCTAATGTTTAAAATTTGAAAATGTTGTTTTTAGGCTATTTTATGTATTTTTTTAATCAATGTATAGTTTCAACTATTTCCTCCGCATTCTTAACGATTTTCTCTCTATTTTATGATGGTTTTTCTCTAGCGTATGCATTTCCCGCATGCATCTCCCGCTCGTTTCTCATATAAATCGGTAGTTATAGGAAAGGATAAGAGCCCTATTATAACGCTAAATATACCTAAACATTCATTGGTCTGCGATACACCTCATTCGAAAAAAACGTTTCCTTATTGTTTATTGTACCAATAGGTAAGTATTTACAAGTCCCTAAAAACTAAAAATAAAAGAGAAGGTTGACGTCACTGAAAAAACGTGGTTATACAGCCGTGTTCAAATAAATCTGGGACAATGTTTTTTTTTTCATATGTAGGTTCAGTTAAGAATTGAAGAATATCTCCATGGATTTCTTGCTATCAAAAAGAGTTACATTAAACTTTAACAGGTACTGAAATCTGTAACTCTTTCTGATAGCAGGAAGTCCATGGAGATATTCTTCAATTCTTAACTCAACCTGCATATGAAAAAAAACATTGTCCCAGATTTATTTGAACACGACTGTACGTGTTATCATTAGTAGTGTTATCATCGCACAGCGACGCCTATAATTGGCCTAACGGCTGTTGGCTGAGTGCGAATTAAATTAAATTAAATTCAATTAAATTAAATAACAAGGGCGAAACCAGCATGATAACTCTCGTGATGGGCAAAATTATTTGTAAGTATGTCGCCCGCGTTTATATTTTAAAGATTATTATATAAAAACAGTATACGAATTATGATTTAGAATTGACCTAATAACGCAAAAAGACTCAAGTTGCTTGTTTTTTGCCATTCTTCTTCCAATAATGACACCATCCACGGGGTCGATAGTCATTCCTAGGGCGGTTATCGCTTGATAAGCATCCCTAGAGTGTTTATCAGGTAATCAGTTCAGTATTGGTCAATTTAAAAAAAAATGCATGGTTCTCCTTGGTTGATATCAGTTATGTGACAGTTGAGTGTAATATTCCAACTAAATAACGTTCGTGTGTTCCATTAAGTACAAGTGGCCCATTTGTTTCAATCTTTTACCACAGACTTTAGAATACCAATGCTTATATGATTTTAGTTGTTTAATGTTACATAGGGTCTAATAATGATCTTGACCAATCTGACCAATGTGTCGCTTATGTAACTCATAAAAAATGCATCATCATGGATATATATATATATATATATATATATATGCTGCAAAAATTAGGTATTAACTCCATGTTACGTTATTAAGAGGCGCATTCTGAGTACGAAAAAAGTTACTCAAAAATTCCTTGTCTTATATTTTCGAAGATATAGCGAGATTTTTTTTAATTACAAAACTAGCAGAACTGGTAACATTATTTAATTACAAATAGGTAAGGCTATATTGTTTTCATATACAGTGTGGTCCATTAAGTGTGCAACAAATGGGACATTTTTTTATTAGTTGTAAAACCGAAATTTAAATACCGCCAAAAGTTAGTGCATGTTCGATAACCATATCAAATGCTCTTAGAATGGCTTCAAGTCAAACGGCATACAGGGCAGGACAAAAAATATGAAATTCGTTCAAGAATAAAGTTACCTTATTTAAAAAAATATAGCAAAATTTTATTGAGGAAAGTTGTTTAGAATCAAAAGCTATGCTCAAATACAAAGTCACGGCCTCCTATTCGAATTTTGATTCTTTTTTTGTAAAATTTTGTATTATCCCCGTATGATACATATTTTTATTATTCTGATTTTATTAAGAGTTTTTCATATGTAAATTATTATTAGTAAAGCATTTGCCTTGTTAAAAAGAATATTTGCGAAATTCTAAAGTTCTGTTAAATATCGTTGCAACAAACATGAAGTGGACGATTACCTAAAAAAATATAAATCCAAATAAATTTTACAAACACGCTTCAAGTTGCTAAAAGTTATTTAAAAGGGATGTGGTTGTGGCTACTTTAAATACATATAAAATCAAAATAATAAAAATATGTATCATACAGGGGCAATACAAAATTTTCCAAAAAAGAATCAAAATTCGACTAGGAGGCCGTGAATTTGTATTTGAACATAACTTTTAATTCTAAACAACTTTTTTCAATAAAATTTTGCTATATTTTTTGAAATAAGGTAACTTTGTTCTTAAACGAATTTCATATTTTTTGTCCTGCCCTGTATATTGTTTGACTTGAAGCCATTCTAAGGGCATTTGATATGGTTATCGAACATGCACTAACTTTTGGCAATATTTAAATTTTGATTGTACAACTAATAAAAAAATCTGGTGTGATACACTCACACAACTTCCTTTTACAGTGATCTTATAATTAGTCAAAAATTTCATTTTTAATTTTTAACCGTTTGTTAAAAATTTTAAAAAATTACAAATTCTACAAAAACGGTACAAAATCGAGTGTTAGTTCAAGAGACAAATTTTCTGTAGAATTTTAAGGTGAATTCAAAAATTTAATAATATACCGGGTGTTTTATTTAAAATAGGAGTTAATAAAAAAAATAGAAAAAAAAACAAAAGAAACCCACTTTAGAAGTATTCAACTGGAAAATCACCTATCTCACATCAATACACATTAAAAATGTAAGAAAAATGTAAAGTTTAAAAAAAATCGTTAGAGCCGTTTTTGAAAAAATCGAAAAAAACTGAAAAATCACAAGAGTAAACACCTACTTTCGGTTATGCGATTTTCTTCAAAAGCTTGCTGTCTCATCTACATAGTACACAAAACTTATATATGAAGTTTCAACGCCATACCTCTTTTCGTTTTTGAGATATTCTGTTCACAGACACACAGACAGACACACAGACAGACAGACAGACAGACACACAGACCAATGAAAAAAAATATGTTTTTTGGGATCAGGGGACTCTAAAACGTGAAGATCTGTTGAAAACTCAATTTCGAATTTTTGGGGTGAATCCAATACTTCCTTTATAGTAGTAAAAGGAAGTAAAAATTAGCATTTGTTGCACACTTAATGGACCACACTGTATATAACACTTATAGTCTGTTCAGTAAACCTAAAAACACAAAGTGGCCTTTGATTTCCAAAATTTCATAAGTGTACTTCCAGAATTTATCTTTGTCTAGGAAAGTACTTACAAAAAGCTACTAATACAAATAGGTTAAGGGTGTGACATTTACTTCCCATCTGTCATAAATATTGTAATTAACTACTTTTAAGGATATTATACAAATACTGTGTTGGATACCATTAACATAGCGGTTATTAATAGGTATTTTTATTACATTTTATAAAACTTCAGGTGAGAATTTCTAGAAAAATATCTACTTTGACATCGACAATGAGAAATACTAATTGTCATTTTTAAATTCAAATCTGCCTGTATGTAGGTGTGGAAACGTTTGCAAAACAAAATACAGAATCCCTAATACGAAAATTATATGCACATACCAACTTCAAAAAAAATTAAAATTTTTTGTGTTTACTGAATGCCCTATAATTGAAACTACCGTAATTTTTTACTGATCTGTTATTTGTTGTTTATGTCTGATGTACGAGGTATACCGGGTGGCAATGAAATAAGAGCCATGTCTCTATCTCCGTTACTTATCAACGGATTTGCATTAGATAAACTTGTTGCAAGAATATTAAACATAATTTCGGATTGACAGACGGATATAATCAAAATATGCAACTTCTGGTTTTACCGGAAATGTTATTAACCTTAATTTTTTAAAGAGATCACCCTACATATTTTATGTTTTTCGGAATCTAAGGCTCAAACTACATACGACAGTGATGCCAAATTTGTTTAGGTATCACAATCATATTTTAAAAATTTATTAAGTTTTAAATAAATATAAAGTAGGGCATAGTGCCCATCGTTAGACTAGTAATTACAAATTCTATCTAATAGTACGATGGCTCTTGGTAGTGCCATTTAAAAAAAATAATTTTCCTCAAAAAACTAGTTTAGCAAATTTTAGCCGTGTAGAAGGTTTAATTACATATTTTCATCGTAGCCAACCAAATTTGTAAAACTGGTGTTGCACTGCTATTTCAACAACAGCACATTGAACATCTGGAAATATATCAGTGTTTAGGACTTGATTTCATACAAAACTGCATTGGTTAGATAAACTATTGTTTTCTTTTTATTAATTTTAAGTTTGCGTTAGTCAAGTTCTCTATTTCTGATGATGTGGTGTTCATTAAATTACTTATTCCTTTATTAGTTACTGGGGATAAAAATGTGGTCGAATTATCTGGGGGAACATTTTCATAATTAATGTATTGATTGTATAATTTATTTTTTCGGCAGGCAACAAGCCGCGGCTGCGCCTTGGCTTGTACTTGCCTACCTCAAATGTTAATAGGCCCTTACATTCCTTGTTACTTAAATAGCTATTACAGTTATTGAACAAACGATATATTTTTCAGTTGCTAAATTAGGATTCAGAGCACAACTGATTCCAATTATCTCGAGTAACATGTTCAATATACGTATCCAGTTATCCTTGACAAATATTTTAATAGTTTTATTTGTTTGTATGTTACTTTTAATGCTTCTTCCTTCTCTAACCAAAACAGTTGATAGTGTGGCATAATGCTCTGTATTATATACATTTCTAGTATGATCTCATTCTGTAATATGAAAATTGTAAATAAAATACATGACCGCTAAAAAGTTATTTAATATTGATTTTTCTTTAATCTATTGTATATATTTATTTGTGTATAGTATTTTACTAAGAAAACTACTATTTATAAATTTACAAAATACAGTGACAGTGATTGGAGTTACAACCAACAGCAGAGTGATTAAAAAATAGCTACATGCATGCAGCTATATTCTTTATTGTTCTCAAACTAGCCAAATCTAGTTCAAGAACATTAAATACACATATAATACATAAATTAATATTTTATTTATCCCGCCCTAAAACAAATATTCTACTAAATTCACTAATATGCCGAATACTGACTACTGTATACAAAAATGATTGTGATACCTTAACAAACTTCACATCACTGTCGTATGTAGTTTGAGCCTTACACCCGTATGCATAGTCGTTCACCAGCCGCTTGCCGGCGACTCGCCGGAGTTTCGTCATGAATAGTATGTTGGCGGCACTGTACGTCTATGTCAAATTCGAGGTTAGCAGGTTAGATTTTGTGTCAGTTTCTGTCAAAACATAAAATATGTAGGGTGATCTTTTTAAAAAATCAAAGTTAATGACATTTCCGGTAAAACCAGAAATTGGATATTTTGACTATATCCTTCTGTCAATCCGAAATTATGTTTAATATTCTTGCAACAAGTTTAATGCAAATCCGTTCATAAGTAAAGGAGCTAGACACATAGCTCTTATCGCATTGCCAGCCAGTATACCTCGCACATCAGACATAAACAACAAATAACAGATCAGTGGAAAATTACAGTTATTTCAATTAAGTGTTATATCTATGAAAACAATGTAGCCTTACCTATTTGTAATTAAACAATGTTGCCAGTTCTGCTAGTTTTGAAATTAATAAAACCTCGCTATATCTTCGAAAATAGAAGACAAGGAATTTTTGTGTTAATACGTAATTTTTGCAGCATATATACAGCGTGGTCCATTAAGTGTGCAACAAATGGGACATTTTTTTATTAATTGTACAATCAAAATTTAAATACGGTTACAAGTTAGTGCATGTTCGATAACCATATCAGATGTATTTAGAATGGCTCCAAATCAAACAGCATACGGGCAGAACAAAAATATGAAATTCGTTCAAGAATAAAGTTACCTCATTTCAAAAACTATTGCAAAATTTTATTGAGAAAGGTTGTTTAGAATCAAAAGTTATGCTCAAATACAAAGTCACGGCCTCTTATTCGAATTTTGATTCTTTTTTGTAAAATTTTGTATTATCACCGTATGATACATATTTTTATTATTCTGATTTTATTGAGAGTTTTTAATATGTAAATTATTATTAGTAAAGCATTTGCTTTGTTAAAAAGAATATTTGTGAAATTCAAAAATTCTGTTAAATATCGTTGCAACAAACATGAAGTGGACGCTTACCTAAAAAATATAAATCCAAGTAAATTTTACAAATAGGCTTCAAGTTGCTAAAAGTTATTTAAAAGTGATGTGGTTGTGGCTACTTTAAATACATAAAATCAGAACAATAAAAATATGTATCATACGGGGATAATACAAAATTTTACAAAAAAAAATCTAAATTCGAATAGGAGGCCATGACTTTGTATTTAAGCATAACTTTTGATTCTAAACAACTTTTCTCAATAAAATATTGCTATATTTTTTGAAATAAGGTAACTTTATTCTTGAACGAATTTCATATTTTTTGTCCTGCTCTGTATATTGTTTGACTTGAAGCCATTCTAAGGGAATCTGATGTAGTTATCGAACATGCACTAACTTTTGGCGGTATTTAAATTTCGGTTTTACAACTAATAAAAAAATGTCCCATTTGTTGCACACTTAATGGACCATACTGTATGTATCCATGACAATGCATTTTTTATGACACATTGGTCAGATTGGTCTAGGTCATTATTAGACCCTATGTAACATTAAATAACTAAAATCATATAAGCATTGGTATTCTAAAGTCTGTGGTCTGTGGTAAAAGATTGAAACAAATGGGCCACTTGTAATTAATGGAACACACGAACGTTATTTAGTTGGAATATTACACTCAACTGTCACACAACTGATATCATCCAAGGAGAACCATGCATTTTTTTTAAATTGACCATTACTGAACTGATTACCTGATAAACACTTTAGGGATGCTTATCAAGCGTGGATGGTGTCATTATTGGAAGTAGAATGTCAAAAAACAAGCAACTGGAGTCTTTTTGCGTTATTAGGTCAATTCTAAATCATAATTTATCTACGATCATGTAAAAAGTGCCTACTTTCTACACCGATATTAGTGTAAAAAGTAAACTTTTAGTACACTAGTGTTATAAAAATTTTATTGCACGCTAATGTCAATAAGAAATCTATGATACACTAATTTTAGTGCAAAAAGTTAACTTTTATTACACTAGTGTTATAAAAATTTTATTGCACGTAAATTTAAAAAATACAAAATGAAATACATACTTTCGTAAAAGATTATGATCGTAGATAAAACGTTGTAAGACACTCTTGCAAAAAGGCTCTTTATTGCACTCATAGGTCTTAGAATGCTCGCTAACGCTCGCATTCTAATTTGACCTATTCGTGCAATAAAGAATGCCTTTTTGCACTTGTATCTTAAATAACTATTGTATACTGTTTTTATATAATAATCTTCAAAATATAAACGCGGGCGACATACTTACAGGTCACAGAAACTAGATTGGCTCTCAATCCTTTTAACATTCAAGAACTGATAATACACCATACCGCAATGTTGCGTACCCCTCTGATTTATTGTGTTAGTTAGCTTAAATAAGGTTAACAATTTAATGTCAATATGATATATACATTAGTTCTGATTTTCACCGCGTCTCAATCTAGATTCTGTAACCTGTACAAATAATTTTGCCCATCAAAGTTCTTGTGCTGGTCTCGCCCTTGTTATATTACTAATGATAACACGTACAGTCGTGTTCAAATAAATCTGGGACAATGTTTTTTCATATGCAGGTTTAGTTAAGAATTGAAGAATATCTCCATGGATTTCCTGCTATCAGAAAGAGTTACAGATTTCAGTACATGTTAAAGTTTAATGTAACTCTTTCTGATAGCAGACGATCCATGGAGATATTCTTCAATTCTTAAGTAAACCTACATATGAAAAAACATTGTCCCAGATTTATTTAAACACGACTATACAGGGTGAGTCATTTTAATCTTTGAATGCGTTTATCCAGTGAGGGAAGCAAGATGGTGAAAAATACCCCGGGACAAAATTGTTCCAGGTGAAGGGGGACAACTTTTGGCACCAAAATCTACTCCCTCCCCCGTGGGGGGGGGGTCAACTTTCAAATTTCAAATGAAACCCCCCCAACAATTTTTCATGAAAATGCTTTCTTCAGCCAGTTTTAGTGCATCTCACAATCCCACCCTTGGCGTTACCCAAGACCAACGACGTGGACGTAGTGGGATTTTGTTCCCATCAGGGTGCTTTTTCGCGTGAGCCCCCTTGCCTCTCACGTACGGGGTGTTCTCATTAAATTCGCCGGGAGTCAGTGGCTCTCCCCCGCGCTCTGGTCATGACCGTACATCACGAACGTAGGTCCAATCTAACGTTCTAGAACCTCAAGCCTGGAAATTTTTGTCATTTTGGTGAAACATTGACACTTTTGGCCCTGATGACAGCTACCTGACAGCTTTGATGACATCGTGTGGGGACAATTTTATGGCTGTAGACCTGGTAACTTCATATCGAGCGCTAACAATCATATGTGCTGTTTCGGGAAAATGTCCATTAACTGTAATTTTTAAATAGGGAGGGGGTTCGTAATTCTGACCGGAGAAAGCATTTTCATGAAAAATTGTTTGGACAAAAATTTCATATTTTTTTTATCAGCAACCCGAATCCATAGAAAAACGGTGGGTTCTATTTGAAATTTGAAAGTTGACCCCTCCCCCGCGAGGGGGAGTACGAGGGGGAAGTGGATTTTGGTGCCAAAAGTTGTCCCTTTTCACCCCAAACAATTTTGTCCCGGGGTATTTTTCACCATCTTGCGTCCCTCACTGGATAAACGCGTCCAAAGATTAAAATGGCTCACCCGATATAACCACTTTTTTTCAGTGACGTCAACCTTCTCTTTTATTTTTAGTTTTTAGGGACTTGTAAATACTTACCTACTGGTACAATAAACAATAAGGAAACGTTTTTTTCAAATAAGGTGTATTGCAAACCAATGAATATTTAGGTATATTTAGTGTTATAATAGGGCCCTTATCCTCCGTATATCTACCGATTTATATGAGAAACGCGGGAAATACATACGCTAGAGAAAAACCATCATAAAATAGAGAGAAAATCGTTAAGAATGCGGAGGAAATAGTTGAAACTATACATTGATTTAAAAAATACATAAAATAGCCTAAAACCAACATTTTCAAATTTTAAACAACATTAGACAAAAAGCATTAAAGAAGGCAGTTTAAAGGTTGATTAAATAACAAGTTAAACAAAAGTGGGCGTTGTGTCCAAGGTGGACGTTATGACCAAATGCGAAGGTGGACGTTGTAACCAGAGTGGGCGTTATGGCGGTGGACGTTGTGTCCAAGGTGGACGTTGTCACCAAATGCAAAGGTGGACGTTGTGATCAAATATGAAAGTGGACGTTGTGACCAGAGTGGGCGTTATGGCGGTGGACGTTGTGTCCAAGGTGGACGTTGTGACCAAATGCGAAAGTGGACGTTGTGACCAGAGTGGGCGTTATGGCGGTAGGCATTGTGTCCAAGGTGGACGTTGTGTCCAAATTTGAAAGTGGACGTTGTGACCAGAGTGGGCGTTATGGCGGTGGACGTTGTGACCAGGGTGGACGTTACGACCAACGCCGTAAAATGTTATTTTCAACAGGCCCCGGTGGACGTTGTGACCAGAGTGGGCGTTGTGGCGGTGGACGTTGTGACCAGGGTGGACGTTATGACCAAAAATAGCAGTGTCCAACATGGTTGCCATACTAGGTGGTGGACGTTGTGACCAGTGGGCGTTGTGTCCAAGACCCGTCAGTAAGCGGTGCTGGAAGAATTATGGAGCAGCATGGTAAAAATAATGGGAAGATAGGCGAGCTGAACATCCCAATCCACAGTTAGTTTACCAAAAAGGAATTCGAGCAAATCAAGGAAATCTACAAGGTAGCAGAAAGATATCTACAAACCTGTTCGACGGCAACGTATGTCGAAGTCAAATCTTAAGATAAAGGTCAAGACAGCAATTTCGGATGCAGAATCTTCAAGCATACGTTAAAAATACAAAAGATGCAAAGCTGCAAGAAGAGTAGGAAGAATTAATGAGCCTGTTCTATAAACGTTTACTCTCCCTCAGATCAAGTTGTTTACCTTTGATTGGAGGTACTGAGGCTGGATCACTTTAAGGACATATATATACGAAGCTAGTCCATGACAACCATCAGTTAGGCGACGTACCAAAAATGCATTATTTAAAAACACACATCAAAGGGGAGCTGAAACGTTGCATCTTATTAATTATTGCTTACTCTGCACTAAGCTTGTTTAATTACTTTGAATATCAAACTTTTCCCGCTGGCAGTCAGAATGCAAAGGTTCGATTTATAGACTCAAGTATAAAGATCAAGTACCCATAAAAATTAAGTGTTTATTTATTTAAATATTTACGTCAAATAAGTTCAAATTCTATATTATGTACAATAAATAAAGAAATAAAATATATAATTCTGACGACGGGCTGTCTAGCGCCTAGCTGGTTGGGCAGTTTTCATCCCTCTACTTTCCGCTCGCATTCGGAGAGCCGACTGTACACGATGATTGCAAGTATTCGAGAGCCGTGGTGCGTAGCGCCTTCGAATCAGCCAGTCCTAAAAGCAAAAACAGTACGAAATTAAGTTTGTTTGGCAAATTAAAAAGGGTTAAATTTAGTGGTTATCCAGAACTCGTTTATTTAAAATTTATGTGGGGCAAAATCAACCCTTGCTCTGGGTGAATTGCAGTACCCGGGGATTGTCACGGCAAGTCAAATTACAACATTGAATTTAGCCGCTCCTTACGAAGTTGCAACAACAACATGAGTTTAAGTTACTAATCAAAATTGCTTCTTGGAGTTCAAATTTTAATACAAGGGCACTGAAGGAGAGTATTAGAAGCTGTAAAACAACGTCCCAACAGCTGTGTTAAGCTCTTAATTCTTGTGATCGTCCTCTAAGACCTGGTGCATGGTGCAGTCCTTATGATTTTTGTGAGCGGATTTGGGAATCGGTTTCAGGGAGGGAATAGGTGAAGTTCCAGGTATCTAATCGATAGGCCATTTTGGACTTTAACGGGAATTGAGTTTAGAGACAGAATATGCAAAGCTCCATTATCTAGTCAATAGGCCACTTTGGACTTCGACGGAAATCGGGTTCAGAGAGAGAACACGTGAAGCCCCAGGTTTCTAATCGACAGAACACTTTGGAGAACAACGAGAATTGACTTTAGGGAAAAAATATGCGGAGTCCTAGGTATCTAATCGATAGGCCACTTTGGACTCCAACGGGAATTTGGATTATTTCTAAGAAGTACTGGTATTCTCAGGAATCTAGTGTCAACATCGGATTGACAGGATCAGGGTTTAGGCCCAAGACGGCCTAGAGCGGAAAGCTCTTCCAGGTTAGAGCAGTTGCTGGTCGGTATCGATAGACTTCAGTCTCCAACCGCCCGGCTTGCTGGAGGTTAAGGAGGGATGCGTGAAACTCGACCTGTCGTGTACTCGCGCACCGAGAGGCTTAATTTGATTGATCTTCATTCGTGCGTCCACGAGATGCTAATACCTGATTGTGGCAATGTTTAGCGACGTTCGAATTAGTACGCATTACAATGTGTAGAAATACGAATTTCGATTGGCGCTGACGTCACAGAGCCAAATAGAATCATTCAACATTTATCAATTAGAGAAGCAAATTATAACTCAGCATGGAATTTCAGAAAAGGTACCAAAATAATACTCTAATTAGTATTAACTAAATTATTAGCTACGATGTGGGATCGCCCCGCTCTCCATCATGAATCAGCAGAGTGGCTCAAGCAGAGATGTGGTAAATATAGATGCAAACACACCATTTACTTAAGAACATACGTATGTTCCAACATGTACAACATACGATTTTCATTTTGTCTCTTTTCGTATTATTGTAAATGTTTGTACAAACATCGTCTCTTTCCCTCTAAGTGGTACCTGGGCGTTACCAGGGCGGTGCATGCGAATCACAATATTAAACGTACTTCTGAACTCGCGTAACTCGTGTGTTTACAATCACCATATTTACAGTTGTCAGTTGTCATATTTGCGTTTATTTACACTGAAATTGGGCGTCGCAGAAGCTTTCTCTTTGACAAATTCGATACCAAGGGCAATTTGCACCTCAAACAATTTTTAATATCGAGCGGGCCAACGGCCGAAGTCCGAGAATAGCGAAATATGCGAGCGCAATCATGAAACATGAAACCAGCAAGCACGCGGGGCCGGCTGCAGAGCGATAAGACCGGATAAGAGTAACAGCCGTTCGGGCGACAAAGGGATATTTAAATGTTTATTTATAAAGTTTAATTTTACTGGGGTTCGATGGTCGTTCGATTTTGAGTTTTTAAATTTAACGACTAGCAAGATGATATTCTTCTCGCGAGGTGGATCGTGGTTCTGAAAGACGGTTTAAAATTACCGCTCTGCTTTAGCAACCAATCAAACAGTAGGTACCTCTTAGAAAAAGAGAGACTGTGGACCACCACGAATTGTAGGTGCATTTGAAAGAGACAGCTTGTTAAAAGTGTGTTTGTGCTTATATCATACATGTAGTAACACAGTTGCAGTGGCATGTTTGCATCTATATTTACCACATCTCTGGGCTCAAGAAACTGCACGACACCATCAGGAAATGTTCGAAAGCCATAAAAAATGTAGGTAGTTTAACTGGGAATTGAGGACCATTTGCAATTGAAATCCATATATGGACAAATTTTATTGCTGCAACAACTCAACCAAATACAGGATCACCAAGAGCTAATGGACTTTTCGAAAATTTATTTTCAATCATTGTAATCAATCAATTATGCCAAAAAGCCCTAAGTAAGAACATCCACCACAAGATTGCAATCAATTACAAAGATTACCAATGGCTGAAAAAACAGTTGGTTCAAAACAAGAAGCTCTGATTCAAGAGTCTACGACACGACTCGAATATACAGTGCTACTACAGAAGCGGCTGCAGGCTATCCTCCTCATACCATGCTTCATCAGAAAACAGCCCCTGCCAAAGCAGCATCGTCAACTACATCCACAACATTCGTAAATACAACAAGTGTTCAGTCAGGTTACCACAGCAAATTAAGACACAAAGCAACTTTCATCTAATCCGTAACCCATGCCTCGCAAGTGCTACTCGCAACTACCACGGTACCATTAGGGAACTTCAGGGTTTCGCCATCTTTTGCGGGTTTTCGTTGATCCAGGTTCTTAGGTTTCCTTCATAACTGAAGCAGCCGCTGAGTTACTAACCCTTTCTAGAACCAAAATTCGAGCCGAGACCTTCGCAATTGATGGGGGTCCACGAATTTCAACAGGAAGATTATTAGCTCACATTATACACAGATGCTTCAGTTAATATGCATTAAATGTGAAACTTTGTATATTACAGAAATTAATCAAGGTAATGCTATCACCATCTATTTCGAATATAAAGATAGAGAATTGGGATAATGTGCTGATGGCTGGCTCCACATTCAACAAACCAGGACCAATAGACGTTCTTCTTGGAGCCAAACAGCACTTCAGCATCATTTTGGAAAGCCGAAAAAAGACAACAGATAGTCTACCGGGTTAAAACATGGAACTGGGATGGATACTATCGCATTACAACCTACATAATGAAGAATAACAACTAAGCACTGTGACAAGCCGGACTAGCCCTACTAATGTCAGCTTATAGGTAAGAAAAAGATAGAGGTTCAGGGTCGTTCCAATTCCCCCAACTCGAGGCGGGCTGCTACAGGGACCTTGCGTCCCTCTTCAGCCAAGAACGGAAATTATAGGATGGGTGAAAGAAAGGAGGAGAGCATAATGGAAGAGAGGCCAGGAAAGTTGGGAGAAGTACTGCCCCGGCATTCGCCTGAGAGAAGGAACTCTGTTGACTCAGAAAAACCACCTGAAAACCTGAACCAGAACAGACGGCCACTGGAATCGAACCCACGACCGCCCGAATGCTAAGCAGACGTGGTAACCACTAGCGTACAGAGTTCGGTGCTTATAGGTAGTTGTTGTGTAGTATATAAACCTGTTATAAATTATGAATAAACGAGTCCAATTTCAACTACGTTTGGCTTCTCTCCAGTAATCACTTTCCAAACCACCATATTAGGAGTGTGAGACTACACTCCAGTGTTTATCCAACATTATCATCCTGCTCGCAAAGTACTACTTCTGCAATTCTTCTGCAGTTCTGTTCAGCAATTATTAATGCTAAAATTGAATATTGTGGTGAGGAAAATATTTTTGGACAAGAGACTGGGTGTCAAAAACGAACAGGGAGATAAGTTCGTGCAATACTCTTTAGAGAACGACCTGGCTACCATAAATGTCTATTTAAAACTGACAAAAACGTGCAGACTAAAGCACCTGCATTTCATGTTGTGGTGGGCTTTTGACTGTGCGTTTTTGACGGCGGCACACTTTTGTCTACGGGTTTTTGTTCTGGGCACTTATGTTACGGCGCTCTTAATTACAAATCAAATATTTTTATTTTCTCTCTTTAATCGTATCGGAATCAAACCCACTGGTAAAAACGAGCAGGACAAAAATTCGTAGACTAAAGCACGCAATACAAGCACCTGTTCTGCGCACTTATGCTACTAATTATAAAACACCTGTTATTCTTTCTTTTTTTATTTACCCTATTTGCATAGTGATACACAACCAAAAGCAAAGTAAATATCTCGTATGTGGTCAATATTGCGTCAAATGCCATCATTGTTAATTGACGTTTTTTGCTCTCATGCAAATTATATTTCAGCAGAAACGGCAATATTTAAAATTTACAAGTCGCCATCTTGTCACAATAAACCTGTGTATAGGTATAAAAGGACAGTACCCGGCCCGTCCAGGAAGCTTGAGTCGAGGGCTCATCCCGAGAACACTGCCAGATATAAAACAATCTCTCAACTTCTCTGTCGAGCCCATTCTTACTGGAAAAACTGCCTCTAAAGCCATGGCGGGTTCCCAACCAGTATAAGGGCAAAAAACACTTCGAGCAATAAGTTACTACGTGGCTGGAAATCACATCCGCTGCACTTCTAAGTCTCGCGGGTTGCGTGCCGTATTCAATCCAGGCGCTGCTGGCACCAGGGAAAAACTATTCGAATATAATCTTTATCGACACACTTTCGGTTGCACATACACTTCAGATTTAGAATTCTGTGACGTGTATTAACCAAATTATTCGCAAAATCATTACTCCTATGCAAATATGTAAATTGTTCTTTGTATTAACGTGTATTTCTTGTAAATGTATTATTTTCCAGAAATGTGTAAAGTGCTTTCTTCCCACACTAGACTAGAACTAATTACTAAGAGATACCAAATTGATCACACTTTGTCAATAATTAATTGAAATTAGCAAATTTACAATAAATCTATTTTCAATTTATTTATTCTTTGCTGTCTTATTATTTCTGGTTTGCCTACCCTTGCAGTTTTAGTTTAGTTCGAAATGCAGTATTTAATTACTGCTATTCCAGTAGATTTGTAAGTAAACCTGACCATTACGAATGTAATTTTAGAACACACTAAGTATGTTTGTAAAATACGTATTAATGACCAAATAAACTTCTGTATGCTGTAGATAAATGGTTGCATAATGATTAGAAAGGAAGTTGCGTCGAGCAGCCCCTTTTATATGGACATTACTGCATTGATCGCGAATGTTAACAACGATAATAAATTCACTAGAGCGAGCCAAGCGTGATGATTTCAAAATTTTGCCCGATCCGGCTGCTGACAACACGTTTTTGCTTCCTTAGTTAACTACCGATTCACGTAGTCGTAAGGGTCAAATCGTCGGAAGAAACACAGCCAGGGCGGGATGAACTGCCACCAACGACTTATTCAATCTTTCGGACATTTCGAATCATCTCGACATTTCGTGCTCGCGGAATTACAAAGAGATAAAAGTAGCGCGGGCATCAGACACAGGCTGAAACGCTTGCCGGTGACACTAACAAAACGTCGCATCCCCAAAAACTTGGGTGGCGGATTGCATTACCGAAGCCTGAATGTTAATCCGCAACTCGAGCAAAGCGTGATGTCTGAAAGACGTTCTAATTATCCGCGCGTTATGTAGGTAGCTCAGTAGGCTTAGAATACAGAAAATGCGCCAACTTTAAGTCGTGACGTAATTAGGCGATCGTCAAACATGCGTCACGGCCAACGACGCTATTTAGCGCAAAAATAACCCGAAAGCAACCCCGCATCTTTTTCTCTCTGCCGCCTCCCGTAATCGGATCTTTAATTCTTGATCCTCTTAACCGAAGGTTGCTGGCGTAATTCAGAGCATAAAGAGAATAGGAGCGTGCATGGGATTTGCTTCTACGAAACGTGAATTCGTTTTCAGTGAGTTTCGCACGTGTGTGCGTCGGACGTTTTTGTTTTTAATTAAAATACGGCGCCGAAATTATCGGCAACAGTATTTTTAGATCAGCTTTACGAAATCAACTTGAGTATACTGTATTTGCGAATTTTCTGCTATGAAGTAGCCCACGTATAAATATATAAATCAGACAGTTTTGTCTTCGTAAGTTTGCTGGACTATTAGAGTTACGTTTATTTTTTGTTCATTTTCATATTAGTGGTTGTTATTTTCTAGAGTCTCATGATTTTCCACACGTTTCTTCTTTTTAAGTGTCCATTCCGAACTCTAGCTTTATGCTTCATAACTAAGCATATGAATTGACAACCCATTAGACTGTAACAAGTAGAACATATCTTATTTGTTGAAATAAATATGGGGACTTATTATTATTATTTTTAATATTAATTTAAAATTTAGATATTTGTAGGTACTCAGAAATTGCTTCGATAAGTATTAGGTTCAAAGTTAATTGAATAGCCAAGTATTCTGCCATTTAATTTAATTGTTTATTTCTATATCATTTCACTAGCTCAGTAGAACATGAATACTCAACCAAGGTTGGGTTTTTACACTTTGGGTCAAATAATAAATTGATTAAATTTCCATTAAATTCAATGCAAACTTCCTTAAACGATATTCTCGCATTATCGCAAGTGAAAGGTTTATACTTTGAAATAACCTCAATTATATATAATATTGAAGAAAGCAACTAATTACAATATGTTTATTTAGGTATATCCTATCTTTCTATATTTATTTAGTAGTGAATCACTTGAGCTACTCTTCGCTTCGCTAATTACACGATGTAATTAAATTAAATATAATTTAATTGTACTTTACTTTTTCGTATTTTTTTTAAATAAAAACCTGCCTACGATCAACGTCTAAAAATTAACAAAATTTTACGCTATCATACAATATAATAGGTCCATTATCTTCGGAGAAGATAGCGAACAAACATACATACAAAGAAAGAAACCACCGATTTTATGGTATAGATTTGCATGTGATAAAGGAATGCTTATTTTAGGTATCTATGTTTACTCACTATACTATCACTGCAGATGAAAACTAAACACCGCAGTGAAGTCCAAACTCAGAAATACCTGCCGTCCATAGTTAGCTGCGAGCATCACCACAGTGAACTTCTTCTCAGTTCAATTCTTCAGCCAGTGAGACTATACCTGTGCAGAGGAAGTCCAACAATAGCCCCTGCTTGCATTCAATTACGAACCACTTAATTACGCCTGATTCCAGCGGTTATTTATATTTCTTTATATAACCTTTACAATTCAAACACTATTTAACTAAATTACTAGTTTATTATTCGGTTTACACATTAAAACCAACCCCAACAATAATAATTTTTACTCGTTGGAGCTATTACTTTTTGCTTGTTATTTTTAATTAATTCTTATTGTCTAGTAACTGACATCTCATTTATTTTTTACGTTTACGTAATACTAGATACGATACCTTTCTCGATATTTCACCACAGCTACACGAGCATCCCGCCGCCGGTTGTCATTTCGGTGACAGTCGTTAGGTTACGTCAGAAACGTTAGCGCAATCTACAAACTCTAACACCAGACTTCCTACCACAAGCCATACGATAAAAAAAAGCAATACACAAAATGCATTTCTGCATATTCACCTACAGAAACAGACTCCATCATTACTACCTTTTGAAAACAATAATAATTCAAGCCTGGAACACCTTCAGACATAATAAATTATCCCCTTTCCAACTTCTTTCCTAGATAACTTGATTTAACGGAACAATGATATAAACAAAGAAATCCTGTGTAACTAGATAAATGTTGGAAATAAGACATGGTTTATAACACTTTTTCTTCAGGTAGCATCCTACATCACACCCTTAAGTTTGCACCATAGCTTTTGAAACCCTGTATGTAGTAAGAAATTTGTGAATTTTAAGGTGACTGTTACCACTCTTTCAGAATAATTATTTATGCAACAAGTGCTAAAAGTTGATGTTTATGCACGAGACATGAAAATTATGAAACGAAGCCGAAGGCTGGGTTTCATAACATGTCGAGTGCAATAACACTTTTAGCACGAGTTTGCATACGATATTTTTTCTACGACCTTAAATTTTCTGTTATTAATCAATAAATGTCGATTTAACAAAGGTTTGCATTTATGACAGTTACAATTTATGTCATAATAAAGAGATGTCCTTGACGTGCAGGTGAATGTTTGTGCAGCCAGTACTGTCAAAGTCAGTTATCAAAGGTAATTATAATAGTATACATTTGACTTTATTCATTACATAACGCTTTAATTATTTAAAAAACACTTTGCCTCTAACGCAAGAAGTAACTTTACAACTTTACAACCTCACTTCCAGTTCGAAATTGTAGTTTTATAACGTCACTTCACTTTATAGCACATGTGCTAAAGGTAAACAGCTGATCTCATTTTAAACACGCTAAATTATAAAACGTCAGTTTTAGAGAAAAAAGCTAGTGCTAAAAGGCCTGCTTTTAGTGGTGGTTGTAGAAAAACTAATTTATAATCTTTGATAGCGTCTTCATATTTTTTTAAATTAATATAAGTTGTCGTGGTACGGTCATCTCAGAAGAATGCCTGACGATAGATGGCCAAAAAGATTATGGGAATGGGTTCCTCCAGAAAAACGGAAGCGGGAAAGACCTAGAAATACCTGGATGAAAGGGGTACAAGAAGCCATGAGAAGTAGAAATCTTGCTGATAATCAGTGGGAGAATCGAACAGAGTGGCGCAGAGAATGCGAGAAACGACGACAGTCGTAAGAAAACTTGCAATATATATTAATATGCTTACTCGTTATTTCGCTTTCATTTCCTTGCTGACTCCATTAGAAGTTAAGATATAATTCATAAATTGACAAACTCCTTTGTCCCTTTTCTTCGTTCCGGATATAGTAAATACATCGATATTGCATCTGTTCATCTTTGTTATTACTTCCTGATCTTTGGTATTCCATGATCTTACGTTTCAACTGCCTATCCTGATATAATTCTGTTTCCATATTTGCTTTTTCAGTTGTTTCGCGGTGGTCGTCATCGTGTTATCTGTCCGATTTCGTGGCTGTATTCAGGTTCTAGAGCATATCTTGGTTTACTTCCCCAATAGGGTGCTATCCTGTTCCAGAAAGGATTACATGTCGAGCTGTTTTCTTCTACTCCTTTTAGTCGCCTTTTACCACAGGCGCTACAATTATCTAATTGTGTTAATTTACAAACACTGTTAAAATGGAAAATATGAGACCAAGGCTTATAAGAAACCTAAATCGTCTATAATCAGTAAATATAAAGTTGTGTTTATGGAAAAGTAGAGTTTAAGCTGTGCAAAAAAAAAATTAAAGTTGAAATTATGTCAAAAGTTATTAATCATGTCAAATGTTGTTCAACAATGAGGTTGATATATGAAATTACTATAGCAAATTTATTTATGTGCACTAAAAGTACTGTATTTTCCAGATTTATAAAGATACCAGCGTTTTATAACGCTCCTCAATTTTTTTTTTAATAATAAACGGGAAAATGTGTGTTTTATATGCAAGAATAAATACCCCGAATTAGTTGAAGTTATGCTACAATATTCTGTTATTATTCTTCACCTGAATCTGAGAAGGCAGTATCAAAGAATCTTCATATGGATAATTGGAAGATTGCGGAATATTTTTGGAAGGTGGTGTAGCTGTCTAGATATCTTCAACGAGCAACAAAGTTGATCGTCAAAGGTCAGAACATTTGTATATATTAAAACCAAATCCAAATCTTTCTGGAAGACAACATTATAAGCTAACGAGCCATATCTAAAAGTAAACAAGAAATATTTACCTGAGAAGTTGAAATATGTTGTTAAAAAGATGCTGTTTGTATGGATAAGTTCCACTATAAGATTTTTGAACGGCCATTCACGAAATATACTTTACCGGAAAATAAGATTTATCGTTACCAATTTATTACGCCATAGTTAAATATATTATTTCACCCAAATAGGAGTTTCCATTTGTATTTCAATAATGGCGCTAAAAATAAATGAAAATGGCAGTTTAAATAGTACATAACCATAATTATTTGTAAATTAAAGAAGTCAATTTGACATTCACTTACGAGTATAGAGGTTCCGGTATTTGGAAAGCAATTTTGAAAATAAGCAATTTAAGTAAATAAAATTCAATTTAAATTTACTTTATATTCAAATCCATATCAACAGTTACACATATTGTTTTTAATATGATGTTGAAAACAAACAATTTTTATAAAAATGAAATTGCCCAGTCTACTTTATTGTTGTATTGTGTATTATATCAGTCTATACTCAGCATTTTTTAAACGTCGATTTTGGATTTGATGGATTAAAGTCAATATGAATTTTCACGTAAAATATCGTAGTGCTAAATTTGTCACTTTAAATAACTGGACGAAATATGCACAACCTACAGCTTTTGAAAGGTTTTCCCCCTCGCTCTGCTGGCACCATAGCGAAAACTGTTGGTAGATTTGTTCATACAGAGATGTTTATTTCGTCGGTATCAAATTTTGTAATGCTTTTCTTGTCGCTTCTTTATTACCGTTTGGAAGCGACTCTTTATCAATTAATGATTATTTGAATAAGAAAACGCTTGTACCGCACCAAAAAAGCATTATTTATGTGTTCTCATCAAAACAACTCTCACAGCTACCTAAAAGATTAAGATGCCCCATCCATAGCAGACGAGATAGTTAGTACTTTTTGACATAAACTGTCAAAATTTAGAATTAGTTTTGTAATTATTCTTATTTTGTGGCCTATTGCATCTTCTTCGTAACACATGTGGGAAATGTAATATCGCTACTTTCAAAAACTCCCTGAGCGTTAAAGCATAACTGTTTTGTTGTTGCTTCGGCATTTTAAGCAACGTTTAAATACAGTTTGCCCTAGGAATTTTTTCCCTGGCGTTGAGAATATGTGGGTACTAATACGCAAATTATCTAGATATCTAGAACGTCTTCTGCTACTACTACTACTATGTGATTGTAATTAATAGAACTGTAATTAAGCACACTTTGCCCTTCATACCTGTTGTAAAATTCTCGTGTACTTTTCTTAAATTTGCCGTTTTTGCCGACATTCTTGTGACAGCTTCATACAGTAAAATAGTCTGCTTATCGCTTTAGTCCGAAATAGACGTAACAAAAACTCTAAGTATTATTTAGTGCAAATGCAATCGTTTATTACCTGTTCTGCAATTCCAAATCTCCTCTGCTAGGTGAGCTTTCATATAGTTCACACAAATATTTATTTATATATATTTATCAGTTAAGTAATAATAACAAAAAATATCGTACATTATATGCCAACATCTTAATACCAATTGCAACTTGTTGCACAATCGAAATAAAACCATAGCACAATAATGTCATCTACTCAATTTTCTGTCCCTGCAAGATATATTAATGTCATTTTAATTGGTAAAACTTTTTGTGTAAGTAATTAGAAAATTGTTAGCATATAATACACATTTCTTAACTTCAAATATATATTATTGTGCCCTAACTAAGGGTTTAATCAATAATTGACTCTAATTACATGCACTACTTTAGTAATGTGACCGGCTAATATTTTTATTCTAACTTTATAAATATTAAAATAACTCTATCTACAAAGTTAGGTCGCTACATCCACATTTTAAACTACTACTAATTTGGTATAAACAATTATTCACAAGTCTGATTACACATTTATTTGTAAGCACCCTGTATGCCGGCTGCTCACTGATGGGATATTACAAATGTAGTATTTCTAACTGATGGAAATGACATTAATTTCAAGATGGTTCCCTGGTCGTCACAGAACATAAACAGCTCTAAAATTTTATTTAATTAGTTGATCTCCACGCAGTAAACGCTATTGCTATGCAATAATAATAGAACGTAATTACACCGCGTCTACAAAAAAAAAACACTTCTACTGACGCCACGAACGGCAGTGACGCCAAACCAACGCCAGGAGCACATTCACAAAAACGACACCTTTTAGATGGCAAATCTAACCTTTAGATGGCTGCTGCAATAATTCTAGAACTATTTTCCCTGACCTGGATATCCCACGATACTCTGTACAGGATGTCGTTGCCAGTCTGTTGTTAACTAGGCCCAAATCTGCACTAGAACCCACCTGGATGTCGGCTACAACCTCGATGACCTTTTGGATCCCTTTCACTGAATCTGGGGGGGCCTGATTGTAGGGCTCCGCTGCATCACACGTACTCTGCTTGCTTATACACTTGTACACGCACTTACAAACTGGCTGAACCTCCGTAGAATCACATTCCAAACACCATGTCTTACACTGGACCAAATTGATGCCTCGTATCTACCTGTGCGGAAGCCCAATGCATAGGAAATCTTCTACAAATCACCCAGGACACGGTCTCTCAATAAAACACAACTTCTAGTCAACTTGGGTATTTAATAGAACATAAAAATCACTTGTATTGGGAGGAGCTTAGCAAAAACACAACTAACTATCTTGAAGAAGCCACCCCAATTTCCTTGTTTGCAGTTTTTGTTTAAGTTACATGAAATGCCAACCCTACTCTGATTTTAATTTGTTTTTTGAACAAAGACAAAGCTATTCTGAAAACATCATCCTATCAATTATTTCCAAGGCCTACGCTATTTTATAAAAAATCTGAGCTTATTATTATCTTTACTGGACATTTTGATGCTAAATAATATCCATTTTCTTGGTTAGGTTATAATTACTAATAATTATTGTTTCAAATATAAGGCTACTAAAATGTGTTCAAAGCAATGTATATATACAAAACATTATTCTATTATGCTAAATATCCATTTTCTTGGTTAGGTTATAAATTACTAATAATTATTGTTTCAAATATAAGGCTACTAAAATGTGTTCAAAGCAATGTATATATACAAAACATTATTCTACCGTTAGGTGTTAAAGTAACTTCTAATATTTATTATAAAAATTCAATTTATCTGTATGTCTTTCATTTAATAAAAGGTTACTGCCTGCATACTGCACGTGTTAATGTACATTGTATATTTTAGGAAAATAAAAATGTGTTTTACGTTTAATACTAAAAAATGTAAATTATTTTTGTTGAGAAAAGATAATTGTTACGAAATGGTTTAGAGAAAGTTGACTAAAATCAAAACTCAAAATCACGCCATGGTCGAGGAAAGCTTTCACGACAAAAACGCAGCTGCAGCAACATGTGGTTGCCTGCTGTTACTAGTCAAGCGGTCTTGAAGATTTTTGGCTCGTAAAACGACGTTAGCAGAGGTTGGCTGAGGCTAAAATACGCACGGGGAATTGATTTGAAACGCAACCTACTGTGTAATTGCGGCTGAATTCACCGGTTTTTGCAATGACAACTCATACAAAATACTGTCCTAAAAAATAAACAAAGCAAAGGTAGAGTAGCACATAGTATTTACCTGATAAAAGGAGATTACAACAATATTGGGTTATTACAAGCTCAGCCCATCCGGAATTGTGGTAATAGGGAGTTGCCAGCTGGCTTAGTCGCAAGGGCGTAGGTTATTCCGAGATTGATTCTTACACCGTGCTCGACAAATTATGAAAGGCATATAATGCCTTGAGCGCCATCGCTTTTGTGTCGATAAAAATGGACGATTTCTTAAAAGTGGAAAAAGAAACCCATCCTTACGTGTGTTATCGACTGCTGTAACGACGTCCTCCTAGCGCTGTTTTGAATGGAACTTACCTGAAGTAGTTTCTTACAGCTAGAACGTTTTACACTCAAATACACTAAAGATCGCATACAACAACCGTCAGATCAAAAGAAAACATGGAGTAATTATAATTCAATCTATTGACGCCAAACATCAAAATTACATTTGTACAAGGATCACAGCTGACTTAATTACTGAATCTTAATCCCTACATGACGTCATGGAATTTTGCAACCTGCTAGATATTCTCATCGGTAATCCTACTATTTACTAGATTATTAATTCGTGAAACGATAATGATTGTCTTTGCCGTCATATGAACGTTATACCAGGTATTTCAAACGTGGGTCACTTTAATTTGTTTTCGCGGCACTATTTCATTTAGCGAAACTAATTGGCGTCTATATTAATCATATATATAATACACATATATTGCTAGTATGGCCTGGAAACGTCAGAAAACATTACGGCGCCGACATAGTCTCACTTAGAGTATAACGCGTCTCGTGCGCATGCGTGAGAATTCGAACTCCGCCTTTAAAAGCGAATTTTAAACTTGCCCACTTCCCCATTGGCCGGACGACGCCGCCGCGCATGCACACAGCTTATCATTATACATTGAAGAGTTGGTTGTCTGTCTCACTTCCTTGGTCAGTTTCCCACTCATAGCCGCTAGCAATATAGTAAGTATTAGATATATGATATTAATACACATGTTACACAGTACTTTGCAAGACGCTGGCAGTGGTTTGTGTAGCTGATATGTCCCTCTGGAACACGCTAGGAGCTGCAGGAACTACTGGAGAATTCGGGAAACCTAATAGAAACAGAATGGGCAAGCGATGATGACCCGCAAATAAAAACATAAAATATCAAAGGAAGATTCACTGCCACGTACCGAAATTAAAAATGCAACATAGACAATCTAACAGCCACGCACTTAAAGGACACAAAGAAAAACGCAGCATTGTAAGCCGCTAAGATAAACGTATTAAAACAGGTAAATAACACCGCGCAAGTGTTACATAAAGAAGCACAAGTGTCGAGCCCGGACAATCGACAATAAACAACCCCGGGCGATCACAATTTCTTTTATAAACAAATGTCACGCAATAATTATAGCCCCGTAATGTTGATACACATATGGGCGTGCGACATATCGTTGAACGCATTTTCTTACGAGGAAGACGATGGACGACATTAGAAAAATCGCCGAGCGTAATTAATGACGCCATAACAAAAACCAATTAAAAACAACGAATTCTCTCCCCCGGAACGTATTTGTCGTTTTGCAACACAACCCCGAGATCTGGAAGAAATTAAGGAGGTGGTTTCCCTTTATAAAGAGCAAACCCTAGAAAAGTAAGGCATTCGATTGATTTCTAATTTCGAGTCTTCTAACACTTCTAATAGATCACTAATCTTAGAAGTGCATCTGGAATAGGAACGCCGCTTCCTTTCCTTAATAACGCCGCCGTTGATGCGCGGGGTCGCTGCAAGCCCCGAGCCCGTTGCCACCGCATCCTCCAAGTCGCTTCTCCGGCAGCTGCTAAACCAAGAGCATCGCCGTCAGCACCACATCCTCCAGGTCGCTTCTCCAGCTGCTGTTACTCCAGGAGCGTCGCCATCAGCACCACCTCTTCCAGGTCGCTTTTCCAGCCGCTGTTACTCCAGGAGCGTCGCCATCAGCACCACCTCCTCCAGGTCGCTTTCCCAACCGCTGTTACTCCAGGAGCGTCGCCATCAGTACCACCCCCTCCAGGTCGCTTCTCCAGCCGCTGCTAAACCAAGAGCATCGCCGTCAGCACCACCTCCTCCAGGTCGCTTTTCCAGCCGCTGTTATTCCAGGAGCGGCGCCATCAGTACCACCTCCTCCAGGTCGCTTCTCCAGCCGCTATTACTCCAGGAGCGTCGCCATCAGCACCACCTCCTCCAGGTCGCTTCTCTAGCCCGTGTTACTCCAAGAGCTTCGCCACCAGCACCGCTCCTCTATGTCGCTTTTCCAGCCGCTGTTACTCTAGGAGCGTCGCCGCCAGCACCGCCTCCTCCAGGTCGCTTCTCCAGCCGCGGCTACCCCTGGATCGCCGCCGCCGCTCCCCACGTCCCATACCGCCCCCCGAAGCTCGGGCCTGTGCTCAGTGCCGTGAGCCCCGAGCGAGGCTAACTTATAGTGAATAGTGGTCGCGCCCCAACCACAAACAATGCACAAACAACTTTGAGACACATTTATATATAGATTTTAGTATTAGCAAACCGTTAGTTTTAGGCTTGTGTTTTTCTTACTTTCTGTATAACCCTTGTAATTTGCGTGACCTTAAATAACACATTAAAGTTTTATTTATTGTGTGAACATTCTCTGTGTGTATTTATTCTTCAGCTCTCTCTCGTATTAAAATTTTTAAATAAAATCCGTATATTGTTTATTAATGTTTTTTTTTCATTATTTGTACACAGCTAATTTTATATTTATTATAGAATTTTGTGAGAATAAAGTGGGGACAATCCGTATTCCGTATAATCTTGTGCTCATCGGTGAACTTTTTGTTGAAATTATATTAGAAACCTCTTATGTAATTTTTATAGGTACCTAGCTACCTATTAAATGTTTAAAAGTGTTGCATGTGAAACTTATAAAACCTTTATTTTACTTGGTACGAGTTCATCCGATTGACAACAAATGTTTTAAATAATAACAAAACAAACCAAAGATTATACACCTATATTTAATATTCTTTGTAACAAACTTAACTTAGATGTAAGCAGAATCAAACTACTTAAATATTCTTTGGCAGAATACAAGTTTATTTCGGGTAGGTACAACCATTGTAAAACTATTGGAATTGTAGAGAGAAAGTTCTTGCAACACTGTTATAGCTCAAGAATGCTAATGACGCATTTACCTGCTGAATGCCACTGATAAGGTAATCACTTTGACGCTAGGAGCTTCCAGCGGCATTTTCGAACAAAAAAAGATATATTTAACCAAGTAAATAGTTATGCAACCCAAATCACAGCATATACTGTATAGCCCATAAGGCTGTCCTTCTTCCCCTATCTATATTCTTTGCCACTACTTATATTTTAAAAATAAGGTATCCACCTCTCTCAAAAGCAAAAGGGGGAAATTCAGCTTTATTTGCAAAACAAATTGCGTTTTGTTAATCCTGGGTGGTGCTTCCTTCAAAAAGGATGTAAGACAGAGATTTCACCAGCCTTTCTGTAAGATTTAACTTTAAAATCAACACATATATTATAGGTGGGTAACCTCAACAGGCTTTCTACTGATATAAGAGCAGCTGAGCTAGAGCTGGTACGTACTAGATCGTTAATCAGAGTCCTGTTTAATAGAGATTTCTATAATTTAGCCGTTAGTTTTAGTTAAGATCATTAACCTTGATTGGAGCTGTTGAAATTGCTGAGAAATATTTCTTAATTGTAATCCGGAATCAATGTGGTTTGGATGGGAATGCAGTTCACTCTAGGGAGGCATACAGCAGGATGACAGGACGAGTTGCGTGTTGATATACACTTCTTAAGCAGAACCTCTACTAGTAATGAAAGTTTCGACTCAAGCAAGAGTGCTAGGACTCAGTGAGGTCGGTGTAATGCCAATATTAACGATTTGAAATTATAGAAACCTTTCCTTCTGAAAGTGAATATATATGGTCATAATAAGACTAAGTAGACACTCTTATGTATACTCACCCCTAATAAAATAGAAATTTCATAGCATCCTTACAGTAGAGACATACATATAAGCCATAATTCAGTTGAACATTGAATAGCATTACTTGTTAGCTGAAATGTCATTGAACAGAATAATTAGTTATACTACAAGGCTTAACCCTTATAGAATAATTTATATAAAACATGGAATGAGCATTGGAAGCACATAAAAGTTGAATAATTAAAGAAAGAATGCAGAAGTTATCTTAGAAAAGGTACTTATTTATTTATTTATTTATTTATTTATTTATTTATTTATTTATTCACTTTAAACAGGCACAGGCCTAATTACATAAAGTGCAAATTTAATTAATTAATACAATAATTTCGAACTAAGCAATAGAGAAAGTAAAGAAAAACAAGAAAAAAAAAGGAAAGACAAAAAAAACTATCCAGCGGACGAAGTCTTCAACAGCTCACAAATTTTTTATAATCATGGTGAATAGTAATAATACGTATTTATTATAGTACGGAATTTACCGAATGTATAAGAAAAGTCAATATCTAAAAGCAAAGAGACTTGATTTGCTAATTTCAGCATATCCGTAATCGGAGTTCTAGTATAATACGAGGTTACGAAAAATAAATTACTGAAACGCACAGGCCTACGAGGTACTTTTAAAGTCAATAGCGAGACCAACCTTACATCATTTATGTGATTATTCCAAATTTTATAGCATAGCTTTAGAGATGTAGTAAAACCCCTGTTTTCCAAGCTTGGCAGTTTAAACTCTTTGCGCATATGTGCAGTTCTAATAATATTATAGTCCGGATATGTTTTGTACTTTATAAAATATAGATATCGTAACAATTTGTTTTGTACTTTTTCCACAGGAATTAAGTGTGACTGAGGTTGGGACCGCCAAACTATAGCAGCATATTCAAGTTTAGGACGGACTAGTGCACAATATAAGGCTTTTAGCGTTCTCCAATTTTTAAATACCTTACATTGTCTTATCACAAACCCCAAAGTACGAAGCGCTTCCGAAACTACATGATCAATATGAAGTTTATAATTTAGTTTACAATCATATGTAATACCCACGTCTTTAATAGATTCAACGCGCTTTAAAATTTTATTATTCATTTTGTAGTCAAATACGAGTGGCGACTGCTTACGAGTAAATGACATTATGCAACATTTAGAGATATTAAAATTCAATTTATTTTTAATACTCCATTTATGTATGTTATTAATATCATTTTGTATTTTTAAGCAATCTTCAACTGTTTTAATATTAAGATAAAATTTAGCATCATCGGCGAATAACAAACATTTCATATGAGTCAATACATCGGGCAAATCATTTATAAAAATTAAAAATAAAAGCGGACCCAAATTTGAACCTTGAGGCACACCAGAATTAGCCTCAAACTTGCCCGATGTATTACCATCGTATTTGACAACAAACTTCCTATTTTGTAAATAAGATGAAAAAAGTTTTAATGTGGAATCCGATAACCCTAAACCATGCAACTTCCCGATCAACACGTCGTGATCCACCTTATCGAAAGCCTTTTGAAAATCAGTATATAGCACGTCAGCCTGATGTTTATCATCTAGAATCTGCACTATATCGTGATTAAATAACAGAGAATTGGTAACCACAGACTTTTTAGGTACAAACCCATGTTGGTTTTCATTGATAAATTTTTGAAAATAGTGAAACAGTCTTTTATACAATATTTGTTCAAAAATTTTAGCTGGAGCACAAATTACTGAAATAGGCCTGTAATTTTCTATAGTACATTTGCTACCTGCTTTATATAAAGGTGTTACCAATGCTTCCTGCCATACTTCCGGATAACTGTTAGTTTTTACTGCCAAATTATAAATAAATAAAAGAGGATTTTGTAACCAGTCTGCACAGCCCTTGAAGAGGTACGGGGGTAACTTATCTATCCCTGCAGCTTTCTTAGGTTTCATTTTCTTGATAGATTCCCGAAAGTCTTCAATAGTAATACTATCAATATTTAAACAATCATTTGTTAAGTTAGAAACAGTAAAATTCAAGTTATAGGACGAGATACAATTAGAATATATAGAATGAAAATAATTTGCAAAACTTTCAGCAACTTGGGTATCAGGTATATTATGTCCGTTAAGTTGCATTACAGATTTTAGCCGAGATTCCTTTCGTATGCTGCTGACATAAGACCAAAAGTGTGCAACATTGGTTTGTGAACTTTGTTCAACTTCACTAATGTAGACATTACGATCTCTTTTTATTAAGAATTTAAGCTGCCTTCTGGTTTCAATGTATTCCCTATTATGACGCTCAGAAAGGAATCTCTGCTTTCTTAATCTGTTTTTATTGTTTAAACACTGCTTTGTTTCTTTACTAAACCAACATGGATATTTTCTGACCATTCTTGTTTTTGGTACAGTGCTATCTATAACATCGTACAAATTGGCATAGAAAATCGCAACTGCTAAATTCACATTTGATTCCAAATATAAATTTGACCAATCTATATTAGAAATCTTTCGAGTGAGAAGCAGGAAATCACATTTTTTGAAATTATAAAATTCGATTACTTCCTTACCAACAGAATTAGTGCAATTTTGCTGTAAACTTATCGTAATCGATAAAGCAGGATGATATATATCTTCAGCAACAAAAGGCAGTACTTCTTTTGCTACTGAACAATAATTTAGTTCCTCCGAACAAATTACCAAATCTAAAGTTTTGCCAAATGGATTTTTAATATTGTTAAATAATTTAAGATTATTAAAATTTATAAAGTTATGTAGTTGTTTGCCGTGAATAGATAGTTTGTCCACAAGAATATCAGTGCTAGTAATCTCAGAAAGATTAAAGTCACCAATTATCAATATGTTTCTGCAATGCACATCTTGTTGAATACTACTTTCGATAAAGTTAAATAGATCAACGTATCGGTCAACAGACGCACCAGGTGGTATATATATTGCCACTAAAATTATTACATTATTTCTTATTCTATATTGAACCAACACATCAATAAAATAAATTAACGTTCAATTAGCAACTGTGGTGGACAATATTAGTATATTATATCATGAGGGAATAAAGTGCACCATTTAATCCCGGGAGTGGAGTTTGTTGCCTCGAGGGCCAAGCCCGAGGGCAACCACCACTCAAGGGATTTAGGCACTTTAGTCCCGAGGTATATACGCTATTTTTTGCACTTTTGGGAACATTATCATCAAACATTTTCAAAATTTGGAATCTGTCAATTTGGAAACTGACAATTACAATTTATTAAAAACTGAACTGAAGCAGGTCCTGGATAGCCTGAATCAGTTGGTAGTACTGAAGTGTATTGCCAGTATATGTTAAATTCGAGATTTGCAGGTTAAGTTTTGCGTCAGTGTGTGTCAAATGACAAACAAAACCTAACCTACTAACCTTGTGTGTACATAAATTTACCATAGTTACGGAATAATTTTTACTTTAGTCCCTAGGGATTAAATGAGCTCCTTTAGTCCCTGTTTACGGGGACTAAAGTTGATACTTTAGTCCCGGAAATGTATGAATATATTATGGAGCTCCAAAATTACAACCTTCAACCTAAACATAAATAAACTATTGTGTAGATCAATAAATCTTCTTTAGTACTGGTTACTTGCCAGATATAAAGTAGAATACTATAACAGTGATAGTATTTCAATTCTCAAATTTATGTAAGTAAGTTTCCATTAAGAATCGATACTGTTTGTAAATGAATAATAAAGAAGGCAAATACACTTACATCCATAAATTGTAGATAGCAATAATTAAAATGCTTGGCGCCCAATATTTGTTTGTTTATCTTAAATATAACCCTATATGAGAAGGTGAAGTAGAATAAAATCCTACATTTCTTTATACCCAACTACAAACCATAATAGAGCTAGCTGGAGTAATGTGAATCATTTAAAGGTAAGTTATCTCACAGATAATTAGCTATTAAGTGGCACAGTCTAACATAAAATAATGTATACAGCTCCCACATAATAGGCTTTATTGTCACGCCCGGGCACCCGGGCTCAACAACAAAGCCTTAAATTATGTAATACATAGTTGTACAAATTGCTATTATAATTACGGATAAAAAAATACATAGTCAAAAGCTTAACAGTACTTAACAATTGCAAAACAAATAGCGACCACAGAATGACAAGGGGTAACATTCAAATAGAACTTGGCAAAGAAACATATGAATTGACAACGAAAACAACCAAACCAGCATGGCCAACCCCATCTGATCTTGAACATTTTCAGGAACACATCAGCGATATACTAGGCGATAATCATTATTCTAAAGATGACATCGACGGTACAAAAGACGCATAAACACCAAAAAGGAAGAGAGAATTAGCCAACTTGCGAAAAACTTATTTCATGAAAGAAACCAAAGCAAGTAAAGTTTGTAATTTCGGTATACTGCATACGTATTGAGTCACATTGTAATATAAGCAACTACAGTGATTTTATAGTCTTAGGCCACATGTATGTGGTGTCCTAGAGTGCTTTGATACCAGACCCAACTACCGCGTGTGAATTATGGATACCTACTTACAGAAAGCGTTAAAAACAGTACTGAAACAAGATTCCTGATAAACATATCAAGCACAACTGAGAGAGCTAAAATACCTGAATCGAGTACAAAAACGACAGGATAGCGAGCAATGCGTACGAAAAAAAGTAATACGAGCGAGAGACAGAGGACGACCAAAAAGGACTGGAAAGCGGAGCAAACGAAGCGGTGCCAAGAAGGGGAAACAGGTTAAATCGCCCACGAAAAACAAGAAAGAATTAAACATACTGTGGAGAGTGACACCCTAACAACCCTCAACACCGTAAGTTACACGACAGTAAGTAAATTTTCTTTCATTTTCAACAAGTTGGTTTGGATTTCGCCTTAATAGAAATCGTGTTTTATTTCTCGAATGACGTTATTAAAAGAGAATTTAAACCTACTTCTAAAAGAGCAATGAGGTGAGAAGAAAATACAAACTCAGTTATGTAAAGAAAGAGAAAAATAAGACCTGCCTTTTTATTAGCTTCTTTTACTACCGCTTACAGTATTGCTATAATCATGGATAGCTCGCAAATAGTAAGTAGGCCACTTCGAAAGCATACATCAACATCTCCCACTGGCAAAACGTGTACCGTAAAGTTGTCTTTTAGTGCCCTATTGGATAGAACATTTGAATATTAATTCCAGCAACTGCCTGCGCGATGTCGATCATACGATCATAATAATGGCAAGATCGTGCCTGCGTTGCAAATCACCTTTGTTGAATTTGCGCTGTAGCGACCGGCTTGAAATGTTTCGCCCGAAGAGATTTTTGTGGATTCCGGTACTTCAACATGGCAACATGAAGGAAATCCATTAAATTCGAAAAGCAGGTTTTTGCGACAGCCATGTACATAACGAGTGGGATCGACCAGAGTCAAGGGACTACAATTTAACTTAATCATCAAAATTGCAGCGGCGTAAACAAACTTTGCGCCGCAGTCGAATTCGCAACTCCAAAGAAGCGCGAAACTGAATAAGCAAGTAGGAAAACGTTAACATAAAGTTTTAATAAATCCATCTCGAAATCAAATTCCGAGATCTTTACACTTCGTGACAACTTATATTTGTTATAACGAGTTGGATTAAGTTAAAGCGCTTGAGGGCGATTGTGAAGGAAGGATGTGGCGTGTAAGTTGCTGTGCTCGCTCAAGTCGCGCCTTTGCTAGTTTTGCTTTAAATTAGTTTATTTGTGCATGATATTGCTGCGGAAAAACATCCGCTCTGGCTGTTCATTAGAGCAAGAACCTTCTTCAGCAGGCTCGCGGTGAAAATCAGGAATCATTACTGCAGAATTGCAATATCATTCGAAAGAGATTAACGGCATTGTGTAAACTATTCGAAAGGCACATCCCACCTAAATTTTCATCCCAAGTCGAAGGGCCCTGTGCATATTCCCTCCAGGACATTAGAGAAAGGCAGCGAATTGTACGTGCACGGGGTAACCACTCTTGCGGAGTCAAGACCAGCAATTTAGGTCATTTAGTAATTGCGCCCTTCAACAAAGCTATCTATTGTCAGCAAATACTAATGCTTCTATTCATGGCTCTGTTCTAGTTGTGGAAACTACTTAGAAAATCAATTCCATTACTGACAGAATTTCCAGTTTAATTTCAGCTACTTTATAGCGCAATTCGCATTGTCCTCTTGACACGAGCGCAAATAAGCCAACCATTATCTTCGCACGGGCTTTGATTTTTCTCGAGTACTGCCCAAAGTGCTCTTACCAATATTTCAAACATGAGTAAGTCAAGTTGACGAAAATACTACTGCATATGGACACAAAGATAAGTCCTATCTTTATATTTAAATTCCATAATAATTGCTTCTTTCACAATGTCTAAGTTACCATTAAAATACTGTCTTTTATATAAACATCAAAACTGTATTTCATTTTCATTCCTTTATTAGTATTCCTGTAGAAGTAAACCATAAGAGTGGTCATATCAAATACATGCTAGTGAAACATACATGAACTTCTTGAACAAATGGCTAGGGAAACTCGATAAGTTAGCAAAAGTACAATTTAGGCAACGTGAATGACAATAAGGTCTAAGTTACAATGTACCGCCCTTCAGTAAAAGGCGTACATTCTTCTGACTAGCTCAAACTCTCGATCATTGCTGTCATCGGTAAAAATTCGCAATGAATCTTAAATTATTCAATGACATAAAATGCAGCAAAATATAAAAAAGCGCCAGTCGTCAACCATGACATAAACAACAAAAAACAGTCGAACTCACAGTCTAAATAACACTCACTTACAGTGTAGGGCTTCTAGGTAACACTAACTGACTAATATATACTCTAAAAACGAGAAGGTATCGTATTGGTCAAATAAAACAGAATATACTAGTAATATGGGATGAGACAAAATAAATAACGTCTTGGATGCATAAAAGTTAAAACAGGCTCGTCGATGCAAAAGAAATCTGGGATTAAATGTTACAATTTGTTTATATTTTATAATGGCCACAAAGGTTAAACTGGGTCGCTAAATGCAAAGCAGTGAATTCCGCATTTTATAGTATCAAGGTATCTGACGTGCAGCTGGTCAGGTGAAAAGGACTAATCTCTAACATCTTGTAAAAAATACTACGACGCTGGCTTCAGAAAAGCTGTGAATGCGTCTTAAGACACAATGATTTCGGAATAAGGCATGGGGTTTTAGATCCCTATCGACCCCACAAAACGAAACTGCTGACTTGGCTCGCCGAAAAGCAAGGAGGAAGTGCCAGCCGCTCCGACATTTTGACCTTCAGTCGCGTTTGAAAACTACGGAGTGAAGTTAATTCTACTCCCCAAAATTTCGTTGGGCTAGTAATAATAATAAGGAATGGAGTATGCATGCACTCACAGAAGAATCTAAGCTGCCAACGCTAAAATCAAAAGGGCCGTTACAAACAAAATAAAGATACTATGCTGCAAAAGTGATTCAGCGGGTAAATCAATGAAGAAGAGGTAATCTCAGTACAAATTAGTTACATTAAAACAAAATAATAAGAGAAACTGTATTATAGAAGAGAAGAATTTGTAGTGAATCAAACAGAAAAGCACTTGCAAACTAAATAACTTAAAGAATACAAAAATACAAAGCAGAAAGAGATGAAATAGAACGGGAAGAATCGAAGACAACATGCGTAGCGCAACAATTAAAAGACTAAAAATAAATATACTGACAGAAAAGAACAGAATTGCAGCATGTTGAAGGCGCAGGAAAATAAAGAGATCCTTCTAAAACCTTTCATGGACATAGAAGGAGAATTTGACAAAACGTCCTGCTGCAGGTGGATAGACTCCATGCTGAGAAAAAGAGTGGTCCACACATCACTGCTGGATAAAACCGTAGCAGTTCCGGTGGCGGGAGGGGGTCCACAAGGAGGAGTAGTGTTCTTTCTTCTGCTATGGAACCTTATCATGAGCAAGCCTCTCCTTATGATAAGCCGACGATCTTGGCATAGTAGTAGAGAGGAGTCTTTCAAACATAGTCAAAAGAGCTCATACATCAAGCCCTGAACGTTGTATCTAGGTAGACTGAAAAGGAAGACCTTAGGGTCGGTCGGAATAAAGCCACCATAGTACCGAATTACAGAACTACGAATAGTCTCTGAAGTATATCCCGGACCAACAAAAAAGAAAAAGATGCAGGAAGTAGAAATAAAACAGCATTAACAAACGGACAATTGTTGAAAGCCATATCAATATTTAATAAACAATGAATTTACATCAGTAACAATGAAATATGTTGCAAGGTTACTGAAGTGGGCCAGGTTTGTTTCAATTATCCACCTTAACTGATTTAAAGAAGACAATATAACTCAAATAATATTTATTAATAACTATATTCAGTTCAGGTACTATTTTTAATAACTTAAATGTATGGAATAAGCATCAAACAACCAAATAATAAATAATAATAAATCGATCTGAAGGACATCCTGGTACGTTGGCAACTCCACTGGCAGGTTAGCTCGCCAGATCGTAACCGTTTGGTAGTCGCTGGTTCTGTGGTTCGCCCGACGGTCATCAGTGGTGCTACAAATTTAAAAAACAATTACTAGAATGTGTTTGTATCGTTATAAACACATAAAACGAAGCCGTTACCACATGTGCATTTATCGCAAATAGATTGTATGGAATTGAGTGTAAAACATATATTCTGCGAATCACGACTTTCAGCACTAGGAAAGGGCAGAACCCTTTATCAAGTAATACAAGAACTGAAGCGTGGACACCTATCCACATATAAACCGACTTACTTCTGACTACTTGGACTTCTATGTCACACAAGGATTTGCGCCAGGTTATTCAAACATCAAATCAAACGATGATATTGCATTTGGACACTCTCCTGTAAGAGCCACAATTAGCTTCGCAATAGTAGAAAAATAAAGGAGGGCGACAATCAGATCCTTAAATCAAGAGACAAATTCGAGCAAGCATAACAAAACTTCAAAATAGTGGTACAAGAAGCTGAGTGGGAAGCAACACATTCTAAACGCAAAAACGGAAAAAACGAAGCTGCGTCCAATAAAGTCAAGTATTCCTGAAGCAAGTGCTCTGGGTCCAATTTTATATCTCTTTAATACAGCGAATTTACCAACTAACTAGGAAACATTATTGGCTCCTTGGTAGGAAATCACAATTATTGTCACTCCACAACAAATTATTCGCGTACAATATTATATCCAAACCCGTGTGGATAACATTCAGCTCTTCCATTTCTATCTTCGAGACGTTCTAGTTAAAGGTATTGCGTGTCATGGTCGTGCTGCAAGTGCCTAATATTTATGAAGTAATCGCGCAGAGCAGTAAAATATATCTAGAAATGCATCCAAATAGACCCGCTTTGAATCTGCTAAATAACAGTCAACATACTAGTACATTAAAAATCAAAACGCCCATAAATTTCCCATTCGGGCGATAAGTTATACAGCTATACATATTAAGTTACAAAACAGGATACAGGGTGTTTACGGTAGTAGAAAATTTACCTACTAATATAAGTAGGACGTTTCGTAATTTTAGCAAATGCAATTTTCGTTTAAGATCAACTTCTAATTGCATTACATTATTACTTATTGCCCACTGCTAGCTCTAGCCTAAGGTTGTCGACAGCTGAAGTGAAAAGGCTCGAGTCAATATTACACAGGTGTTTATTATTTTTAACTAATGTACAAAACAATAGTAATTTGTATACCAAGGCACTGAAGTTTAACTTTCTATCACGAATGTGAATTTAGTTGCCGAGGCCCGTATGGCCACGGCAAATAAAACACATGATAAATAAAAAGGAAAGTGCCGAGAAGTACATTATGTTTTTTTTAATCGCGAAATCGCAACCTACAAAAAGTAGTAAAACAATGGATTACTTCACTGCCGATTTCTCGTATTTTAACGACGATTTCGAAGTACTTCACTGCCGATTTAAAAGAAATATTTTTTTAAACATTTACATCAAAATTAACAAAAAAATATAGCTCTTCGTGGTGGCGTTGGGGACAGCCCCGGGCTGATATGGGATTTGGTCCGCTTGCAATTCGATTTACTATTAACAGACCAAAGTTAAATATTAAGGTTCCAGCTAGTCGGTTACGGATTTCTCCAGGTTCTAGAAATGATAAAGCTAAAGCCGGAATGGTTGTGGGGCCGTCAATAGCCACCCTGAGCTTGGAAAACACTTGCCGCGCCGGCAAAAATTTTTGATTTACAGTCTCAGCGTGACCTTCTTGGACTGATGTTTTACTCGATGAACGCCGGCAAAATTGGAGTTTCCTCAGTGCGCACTCAGATTGCATGTTAATGAAATTCAAAAGTTAGCGATCTCGAAGATCGCAATGAATTTATGCCTATCGTGGTTTCAACTGGATCCCGGGGGGACGGATGTTTGCGGCGGGCTATTTGGAAAAATCGTTTAATAGCAGAGAAGATTCTTGCTTTACCAGACAGGTATCTGGAGAAGTATCTCTAGCTAAGCGCAAGATGATGTTCCTTAGCGCGTTACGCTTTCGCAGAAAAGGTTGGCTTAGTAAGGCTGCAAGATCATGTTCCTTAGGGCCTTGGTGTTAGCAGGAAGGTTGATTTATCGGTAGGATTGCTTTGAAAGCAGTTCGACTAATCCAAGCAACTGAGATTTCAGGTCTGGTTTAATGGTGGCTCAGGCAGTTCAACTTCTCAGAAAGGAGCTAGAAGTAGAACTTACATGAACTTGGAATGACAGGTAGATCCGGACAGGATTTCAGGACTTCTTAGGTGCGGGACTGGAGCCCTTGCGCCCCAGGGCCCAAGAAAGATCCTTCTAAGTCTTAGGTACTGGTCTGCACTCTCTGTAAAGACTAGCCGATCTCCTTCCACGTCATTTACCCAGGAAAATATAAGTGGGACTACAAGTAATAATCTGGTGGGGACTAAGAGTATGAATGCCGAATCGAGCGATACCACGTAGCCTGCGCAACTCGGCGGTTTACACCTATGCCTTATTAAATAATCGGCAGGATCTCCTGCGGAATTTTTCGGGTTTCACGTAATTACTAGTGGGGCCCAGATGTCTACATGCCCTTAATGGATGGCTCTTGTGAATGTGATAGCGCATACAAATTGATAACGGCAATAAAAAAGATTTAATAAAACAATTTGTACACACGAGAAACGTCACTGAACTGAATACTATAGAGAAAGAATAGAATGCCAGAAAAATTCTAGTACAGTGACATTTTTCATAAAACTTAATTAATCAGAAAGTTATTCAACTCCAATGCCGGGCTCCATAGCTTAGTGATTATGCATTCTTCCTACTGATTTAAGGGTCGAGAGTTCGATCACCGATCCGGGGGAGGTTTTTAAAAATAAAAAAGTGCGTATAAAAACCTCTACAAAATACCATCATTCGAAAGTGATGTAAAGCCGTGGGTCCTATGTTACTACGATACGTAGCATGTAAAAGATCCTTTGCTAGGGTTAGAACTCCTTAGTCTGGGCAAAATTCTAAGTAGGACTAAGATGTATCTGGTACTCTGCATGTCTAGACCTTATCCATGGAGTTGACAAAAAGGGCCTATAAAGACCTACTTTCCTGACATCAGTCTCCCCACAACTGATACTAACTACTAACTATTCAACTCCGATATTTTGGGACAAAGTTTGATCGTCACTTAATAGTCGGCAATCGGGCCTCTCAAAAAACTATTCTAAAATGATGGGGTGTGCACTTGAATATATAGTTTAAAAAATGCGATGTACACATAAAATTCATCAATTTTTAGTAATAAAAAAATGTCGGAAAATATTTTTTTTAGTTTTTTGCAATCGCAAAAAGAAAGGAGCCCTTCACATTTAGATCCGCAAGGTCATTCCAGATAGTGTACACTCTATGATCGAATTTATGGTCCTTGATTCCTGACTACAAGACATAAAAATCCATGTTAATCCTTTATTAAAATAACAATCCATCCATTTATTAAGATGAGAGCGCATTGTTGAAACCAGTAGAACGTATGTAAGACAACGAAGCAGAAAGGAGACTGTGTGGTTTTGACACTGTCTAGAGCACTTAGATGGCATTTCTGTCAAAAGTTTTCATTCAAAATTAAATGATAGATGACATGTAGGTCCAGTACGAATGCGTTTAGAATCTAAACGCATTCGTACTGTTGTTATCTGGTATGCTTCTGATTTCAATTCAATTTACTGTTCTGGATCTGTTTCATTTCTTTTGGATAAGTACTCACATTTTACTATCTTGGTTTTCTTCCTAGCGCTTTTGGTGATACATTGACACCTTCCGAGCTTGCTTTAAAACTTAAAGTGGCTCACGTATACTTAAACGATAAATTGGTGGACATGATAACGATCTACGGTGAACCATGTGGTAATGCTGAAGAAGGAATTCAAATTTATGCAGAGAGATTTTTGAATCGTTTCCATCCTGGACCGCGAAGATTTAGGTACGTATATTGAGCAGCGAATACGCTATAATGGTAAACTTCAACCACATCGTGGTCGTGATGATGGACCCGATAGACTGCAGAGAATGTTGAAATTGATAGTACACGTACAACAGCAAGATGCAATGGGACGAGCCTGTCAGTTGTTGCTAAGATGCAGGGGCGGCCGTAGGGCGGTGCGAACGGTGCAACCGCACCGGGCGCCGTCATAGGAGGGAGGGTGCCGAATATGCAACGATAGATCGTCTGCGCAAACAATAAAACCCAAACACCTTAATACCACTTAATTCTACCCTCCAAAATAAGAGTAGCGTTATATATTTTTTTTAAGAATTAAAAATCAAACTTCTTGCTGGATTGATCATTAAATAACAGTATCAGTGTGTAACAAGTTATCAACATAAGTTAAGGTGGTGCTCAGTCAATTGCTTACTTATAGAGACGTCTTAAGCATACTCTTCTGACGAACAAAGGGAGTTCCGTGTGAAGCCCCAAAAAATTGGGGGTAGGGAGGGGGCGCCACAATGAGATCTCGCACCACGCATAAGGGGCGCAGGCCTGGGAGCGCTATCAGGATATTTACATTGGAATTTCTCCATAACATCGCAGGTAAAGGTGGGACACGTGCAAAATCAAGAATTTTATCTTTCTTAGAATTTCTGTATCGAGGTTAGGCTCAAGAAAAGCACCAATATAACGGATTCAACTTCGAGCATTTGCTTTAGGCAAAGCAGCAGTAACCAAACAAAAAATGTAAATAAACGAGCTTCTCTTATAACTTAAATGTTTGTTTATAAAAGCGCATGAGCATTCTACCATGTGTAGCAACCCCTTAAAATGTCTAACCCATGACTCGAAATACCCTGTATAAATATTTAGTATATTAATTCTACAGCAAATTAATTATTGGATTATTTCTCTCACATGACGGCTTTATTGTACGGCCTATATGCTTACACAGATTGCATAATAAACATACAAGAAAAAGTGTGGTTAAAAAAGAAATAAAAAAGCATTTTTTTTTAAATAAAGCAGAATACGACGGGATGGAAAGTGTTTATGGCGGATCGATAACTACATAAAAATCATTAATATACCACGTAAAAGAAGCATAAAAAATGTAAGAATGATACACGAAACATCTATATGAGACATAAATGAGACAACAATGCTATACATTACTAATAAAGTGCTTTCAGAAATGATCGAACGTTTTTGAATGGTCATGGTTATACAACATATGAATAATATGTTGGTTGCACTGTAAGTCTATGTCAAATTCGAGGATAGCAGGTTAGGTTTTGTGTTATTCTGTGTCAAAACTGACGCAAAACCTAACCAGATAACCTCGAATTTTACATAGACTTACAGTGCCACCAACATATTATTCATACGTTCTATATTAATCATCAAAACTCAACAAATCTCGCTTGGTATTGGAGTTATCTATAGACCTCCCAATAAAAGTATCAATAGTTTCTTTGAAGTGCTGGAGGAAATCTTATCCGACATGATATCTACATGCCAAGAAATAGTTTGCGTTGGTGATTTCAATATCGATATGTTATCAAACAGTGCTAATACAAACGAATTACAATCTCTTCTAGATACTTATATTTTTCAAGTCATAGATGAGCCAACGAGAAATATGCCTATGACATGCACGCTAATTGACTTAATTTTAACCTCAAATAAAGAACTGATTACGAATCATGGTGTAGAACCGGTGCATGACTTGTCTGAGCATGACTTAATTTTCTGCAATGTTTCCATTAACCGTCCTAAACTTTTGCCTGTATTTAAAACTTATAGAGATTTTTCTAAATTTAATCATGCTGAATTTGAGAGGGACTTGCAGTCTTTAACGCTTTACCTTTTGATGGATATGCCTGATATTGATTCTAAACTCATCTTCCTAATTAGTCATATCACTAATTTGTTTAACATTCATGCTCTAATAAAATCTGATCGTTTTTCAAAAAGAAACTGTCCATGGGTCACAGAAACTCACAAGTTTATAATGTCTCCTAGAGATAAAGCCTATAAACGTTACAAGAAAACAAAGAAGGTTGCCCACTTTAATTATTACAAATCCTTAAGAAATCGTGTTACTACATCCTGCAGGAATGAGAGAAAAGCTTATCTTGAGTATAGACTGCGTCACAAGGACTCGAAGGGTATGTGGAAAGAACTAAGAGACATGGACATTTACAACAAATCCAAACAAAAGCAAATTCCTCCCGAACTTTTTTGTGTTAATGAAATTAACCAATCATTTATTCATTCCAATCTAGCAGTTAATTTAAATTTTCAAGAAACTCTTGCTTTTTATCTAAATAATAAAAAGCAGGAGATTAGTTCTGAATTTAAATTTAGTACCGTCACTGAAGAAGAAATCTATAAAATATTATGTAGTATTAAATCCTTGTCACCTGGTGTTGATAATATTAATATCAGGATGATAAAACTTTGCACCCCGCTCATTTTGCAGTAAATAACACACACACATTATCAACTTTTGTCTTGTTAACAATGTTTTTCCATCGCAATGGAAAATCGCTAAAGTAATTCCTTTGCCTAAAGTAAATCAACCAAATGAATTAAAAGATCTCAGACCTATAAGTTTATTATGTAGCATGTCAAAAATTTTAGAAAAGGTCATTGACTTTCAAATTCGAGCATTTTTTAATAACTTTAACTTATTTCCAAAACTGCAGTCGGGCTTTAGAAGAGGCTATAGCTGCACAACCGCTCTTTTAAACATTACCGACGATATATTCAAAGCTATCGACGCTGGAATGTTAGCGGTTTTGATCTTACTAGACTACTCAAAGGCCTTCGACACGATCAATCATGAGATTCTCAGTGCTATACTAACATACTTAAATTTTAGTAATGATACCTCTAAATTAATTCAGAATTACTTGAACAATCGATCACAATTTGTAATTCTAGGCAACGAATGTTCTGAACTTCTTAAAGTCAATACCGAAGTCCCCCAAGGCTAAATACTAGGGCCCCTGTTGTTCATAATATATACAAGTAATTTAGCTCACTCATTGGTTCATGCACTGCAATTGACAATATTAACCAAGACCTTAAAAATTTTAACAAAGCATCCGAAAGCCACTGTTTGAATTTAAATTCGAAAAAAACTGTAGTAATGTTGTTCGGCAGGAATAAAGATAAAGATGAGTATCATCATAAAATAAATATAAAGGTTGGTGATGCCATACTACCACTGAAAGATGTTACTCGTAATATTGGCTTGCAAATTGATAGTCAACTGAGATTCAAACAGCACGTAGATATTTGCATCGGAAAAACGACAGAACTAAAGCTATTCTTGCAGAGTCCCTGATCTTGTCCCGGTTAAATTTTTGTGACGCAGTCTATGGACCATGTTTAGATAAAAAAACAGCGAGAAGGATACAGATTCTTCAAAATGCTTGTATTCGGTTAATTTATAAAATTAGAAAGTTTGATCGTGTGACGCATAAATTAAAAGAATTAAACTGGTTAAATATGTCTGATCGCAGACATCTGCATGCTTCTGTTTTATACCATAAAATCATATTAAGCCATACGCCACCTTACCTTTACAACAAAATTACTTTTAGAACAGACGTTCATACACTTAATCTCAGACAAAGGGGTTTGCTCACTGTACCAATGCACAGGACTGTGATTTTTGAACGTTTCTTTACTTATAATATAACTAAAATCTACAATGCATTACCCAATTTTGTAAAGAATCTTTCAGTCGACAAATTTAAGTGCGAACTTCAAAAAATCTTAATGAATGGACATTGTTAACACCTACATTTTGTCACAAACATAATAGCAATATTTTTGTAGTTGGTTATGGTATATGCCACCATGTATTACATTTAAAAGTTAGGTTTATTATATATTTCACTCGTATTTTTTTTTACTTTTATTTTAAATAAATATATTTTTACAGTTGTTTTTGCTAGGTTAAGTAGAAGACCAGAAGCCCTTTGAGGTAACTGAATTTCGCCTCGAGGTTGACTTGTTCTTTTTTTATGTAGCGAATGTATTGTTATATTTGCAAGTCAATAAAGACATTATTATTATTATTATTAATGTTTGCGCTATAGAACCAGTTGTTATTTAAATACTGTTACTAGTTATTGGTTTTGCTATTACTTGGTTTGCTGGATTTATCTCATACCTTGGGGAGGTCCGACCCAAGGATTTGTCGACGTCGAGGAGCTGGCACCCTCTCCCATAGTTTTTTTTGCAGCTTAGCTGGAACCCCGACCCTTTTTGACGAGTTAGTCAACTTAGACCGATAATTACCAGCCGGCAAAATACCAAATATAACTTTCGCCACCAGGTAAGGCCGACCCTTAATCATTCGTCACAACGTATAGAGTGGCAGTACATAACATTCATCCAATGACAGACCTGAAAGATAACAAAGATATTTACAATATTACAACCCTACTAAGATCTATAGTGGAAATGAAACCTCATCATTCTAAATGGGAACTGAATCAGTTATCAAAGTTATCAAGTGCCAACGGTACAGTCACACAGAAACATACTGTTACAACTGAACAATGCCTTTATATAGAACATAACGAAGATGTTAAATATATTAATTAATTCATCAACTAAACCATGAAAAATTACTATAATCTCTATGTTACCAAAGTTGACTATAGCAAAGTGTATAGAAAATAATTCATATTTGAAGGCAACTGTGTGTATCTTGCTTAATTAAAAAGTCAAATGATGCATTTACATTTAGCAACTTATAAAATATACTTGATATATGATGTAGAATAGGAAAAATTTTAAAAAAATAAATAAAAGAGTCATATAGCTCAAAGTAAATTTTCCATTTTTTTTAAATTGCTGCAATGTCATAAAAGCAGTGTAAATGTTTTTTAGATTATTATTTGTCTTAAAATGCTGCTATACATTAAAATATAATCTACCCTCAGTTTCTACAAACAAGTGCTATAGGTATGCATGGGTAGCCTTGAATTAAATTGTTCTGTTTTTCAAACGCTCCACAAATGTTCTAAGCAGGAATGTCAAGCCTGCTATGACTTGCATTTAATAATATTTTCTCATAACTCAAAAAATACAGTCAGCAGTGACTTAGCCAGGATTTGTGGAGGGGGGGGGGGGCAGAGGCTCATGCATCGAATTTTGTTCAGCTGCTGCCATTTCAGGGCTAAAAAAGGAGATGGAATGAATGTGTTTTGGAGTACTTATATTACAACTTATTATAATAAGGGGAAATTGATTATTCATGTAGTTTTCAAATCAGAAATTTATTGACAGTACAGTTGATGTACCTATATAATCATAAACATTAGTTATGGAATATATATTTTAATTTTACAAAATAAATCTCCTTGATTTGTATTCTCCCATGATTCACAGCGCGACAGGTTTAAAGTATCCGCAAATAAAACACATTTGAAGCAAATATTGCAATAAATTTACACTCCCGGAACGAAAAGTTTACGAATACTTAATATAACTATAATCTGCACAGAGTTGAATTGTCAATTTTTGTTCTAGACAAGTAAGGAATGATTTTATTATATATATTTTTTTTGATTTGGTGTGAGGCTTCAGCTCCTCGAGCCTCTCCCCTGCGATTACGTCACTGACAGTGCATCAATTCTACTTATATATAATACAAATCTTTCTTTCGGTTTTTAATATTTTAGAATGTTAAAATTCTAGCTCTGAAACTAAAAGAAATAATCGCTTTATATATCTTATTTTACATTGTCTTTACAAACTTTACCCATAACGTGCAAAATATTTTGTTTCAGCTCTAATAATAATGCGATTTCTCAATCAATACCATCTGAAATGGGACTCCCTGTACTTTTCTAGATGTTATATTGTGTATGTTACATAAATAGAAACTCAAAGATTATTTTCAAATTGTATTTTCGCTTAAAGTTCTCTTATGATTTCATAACAACACGATTTTTCATGTAACAGAGTTTTGATTACCATACTAAAATATCAAGATTTCTTTGGCTGCGGATAAAGAAAGCTAATGTATCTTTGTTTCTATCTGTTATGTAACACATTGTTTATGTACAATCAGGCAACACTTTATTCAGAACAAAAGCTGGTGCTTTCTATGTCTTCATCTGATTTGCAGGCGCCGATAATATTTTCATTTTTCCACGTGAAAGTAATCTCCGGTTCGGCGCCCCGCACAACGGGGCAAGTGAGCAGAGCGCTGAATAAATTTCGATTGCGATTTAAAATAACAGCACATAATCCTCCGAGGAAACTGCAAAGTAATTCTTTGCACGGAGGAGCTTACTGCGAGCTTTTGTACTGCGTCACTCGAGTTCACCTTTAAGCTCACGTCCGGTGGCGAAACTTCTCAGCTACATCCCTGAATTTATCATTTCGCAACCCCGGGGCGGATTGCGGTTCGAATTCAAACTAACTGCCACGCATCAATTAATGCTATTACGAACTACTTAAGCTTACCATGTTGTTCTACGCAATTAACTTTGAGAACTTAGCCCCCGCGTATGATTTGCCGGGCCCTTTGTTTGTAGGCTGCTAAGTGCTCTTGAGTTTGCTGCGCCTAGTTCTTTGCTTAAACTATCCCGAGATCAGAACTGGGGTGGACAGTGTGGAGCATGTGCGATTATATGCTCTTAATCGATGTAAAATATATTTGAAGAACAAGTTGGCAGAGAAATTTCGGTAACTTATAAAATTATTACTACTTTTTTACTGCTATATAATTATTAAGATTAGAAGTAAGGATCTAAAAGTTTTACTGGCATCTACGTGCAATAATCGACGCACCCTAGTTCGAATCAAATCTATGGGATATGGTTCAACAACTATAATTTCAATTGCCAATAATTCATACGCATTGTATTTCCCATTAAACATTGGATCAAATCAATTAAAATATCTGCCTGAAAGATTGCGTTAAGTTAATTAAATGTAGGCAACGTATAGTTAACGACAGCATAAGTTCATCATATGTGGTATTAACAAGATTTTGATCTTAGACATTTTCTTCCCGAAAGCATTCTAATAAAATATTTTACTGTGTAACACCTACTCATTTTAATAACTTAAGCCATCGAATATTACGAGGATTAAAACTTGTTAACTTAGAATCAAATGTCATTTAAAATCTGAAATACTTTCGCTTAAAGGATTCTTTTTGGACGAATTTTGTAATACGTGTTCCACATTAACTATTTTCTATATAAGTTACATTTGTTAGTAAAGTTATTTTTACAGCTGTTAGTGCAAATTATGCATTTGCAAGGTTGAAAAGCAATTACTGGCTTATTTATGTTTACCGTGATAGGTTTACATGTTTACCAGAAATTTCTCCCACCTTACAAACATAGAGATGATATCAGCTAGATTAATATGTTTAACTATGTGAAACCAAATACGATTTTGTCAAGACACATTAAAGTTTATTATTAAAAATTGATAAAAAGACGTAACGTTTCGCTAAATCACAAAGTTAGCTTCTTCAGACAAATATTTTTTTCATAAATTAGACTCAAATAATTACCGCCCCATTAGTTTAACGCCAATTACAGCAAAAATCATGGAGTCCTTAATTGTGGACAGAGTCGTACCTTTCTTGCTGGATAAAAATATTTTACCTGTTCAACAACATGGATTTACTCCTGGTAGATCTGTAATTACCAATCTCCCAGAATGCATTAATAATTGGACAATGGCTCTAGACAACGCATCTCCCACTGATGTCATATATTTGGATTTTTCTCGTGCCTTTGATCGGGTACCTCACTCTGCCCTCTTAGCCAAGCTTGAACAGGCTGGTATATGAGGGAATCTACTGTCATGGATACAGGCTTTTCTTCAGGATCGATCATTCTATATTCGTGTTGGAGAATGTTTATCTGACATCAAACCAGTGTTAAGTGGTGTTCCGCAAGGGTCGGTGCTCGGTCCCATCCTATTCGCAGTGTACATCGCAGACCTTCCACATATTTTGCGTAGTAGATTTTCCTATTATGCAGATGACACCAAGCTGTACGCCTCAGTGAAGCAACGAACTGTTTTGCAAGATGATCTTGACTCGCTATCGGTATGGTGTAATGAGTGGTGTTTGCCTTTAAATATCACAAAGTGTGTAGTGTTGCATTAGGAAACACTAACCCACTGCATAATTAATATATTTCGGGGAACCTGTTACTTTCCGTTACCAGTCACAAAGATCTAGGCGTAACAATTACCACCGACCTATCATGGTCTGAACACATCTCAGATGTGTGTAACAAGCCCAATAAGCTTCTGTATATACTACATAAAGCATTTAGGAACGTCTCTCCAACTACATTTGTCAAACTATATCGCACATATGTTCGTCCCATTCTGGAATTTGCTGGTCCTGTTTGGCATCCAGACTTAATTAGACACAGAAATTTATTGGAAAATGTATAGCGGAAAGCAACTCGCCTACCATATGGTCGCTTGAGACCATCATACTACGAACGGCTTGAAGTTTTACATTTAACCACCTTCGAAATGCGACGTTCTCGAAGTGACTTAATTATTATGCACTAAATAGACTGTTCTCTTGTAACGTCAGTTCTCTCTACAAACTTAATGCCGATGACCGTCTCCGGGGCCACCGATTCAAGTTAAAAAGAGAGTTAGCAAGATTAACGTGTAGAAGATCGTTTATTGTGAACAGAGTGTTTCATATGTGGAACCGTCTACCTGTCGATATCATCGACGCTCCTACGATCAATACATTTAAAAACAGAATAGACATTTTTCTTTCCGTTTTTCTGAATAATTCTAACAATTAGATTATAATTGTACATATAGATTTAAGTTGTTTTATATAATTATTGTTTAGCGTTACAAGTTATAAGTATAGTTTGTAATCAGAGCTTCATAGGGCCTGCCCTCTGCTCTGCGTTTATAATAATAATAATAATAATAATAATAATAATAATAATACTTTCAGCTACTGGAGTCATTCCTCGATCCCTACATGACTCCTTAAAGACGCTGAAATTAGACGAGAAATTATATATGTTCTTGCAGAAAGCAGTGATTCTTAACACTTGTAACACTGTAAGAAAATTTTTTAGCATCTATAACTAATAGATGCAAATAACATACTCACCTAGCTTTGGTTAACTGCGACCCGTTAGGTGTAAGAAACCGTAAAAATCATTACGAGATTAACAGTCCGATAAACCATAATAATAATAATGTCGAATAACATGATCAAAGTTCTGTTATTAAAATCTTCTTAAATTTATTTGGTAGCTTTTAAAACGTTTTGTAGTAACGTCAACATAAACTTCTCTTGTAAAATCAGTTATATATATTTTCCTTAGTTTTGGGTTATGTTTGTTTGAATCCTTGTTGCTTGAAATACATGTTTTAAGAATTTGTTTTGTCTAAAATGTTGTACTCCTTGTTGATATCCTTTTATTTTGCTTTTCAATTTAATAGTATCAAATTTGGTTTGAGATAATATTTAATTAATAAGTATTTGCACTTCTTTTACCTTTTTTATTATTTTTGTCGTGAAGATACTTGTGGTTTTATGTTTTTTTATTTTTGTAATAAAACCATTAAATGCATAGTGTGGTTACATATTAATTGAGTGTGGTTACATATTAATTGTGTTTCAGGATTCCTTTTTTTATTTAAACGTAATTTGACAAGTTTACGTATTACCTCCTTATGTATTAACAATTATGATAGTTTCGAAACTTAAGGAAGTTTAACTATTTGTTTTGCAATATTGATTTGATACGGTGAAATCTTTTAAGCAGTGTTAGTTGTCTTTATTTGAAACGAATTATTTATCTCTAAAACGATAGGAATCAAGGTTTTAGTTACTTGTTGCTCATTGATTCTAAATCAATGGCGAACATTTTTTGATCGAATTGGATTTTAGAGGATCTTTGGCTGAAAAGTTTAGTTTTGGTTTTAAGTTGTATTAGGATTCAATTCATATTGCGTGTAGTCCAATGACCTCGATAGGAGTTTATTAGTTATTTTTCATTTGTTTGGAGTAAAATACAAAGTACTTGTGGGTTTGTGCTTTTTTAGGTTATTATTTCACTTTTTTCCTTTCATTTAAGTTTATTGTGCTTGTATTATAAAACGTTAGGTTTCCCACTTAAAATTTTCGCTAAAGTTAGGTTATCGTTTTTAATTGGTTTTAGAAATAGTAGTGTTATTGACTAAGGTTCTTTATGGGGTATTAAACTGATTTTCATTAATTTTTATGTGGGAGCACATTTTAATTTTCGTTTGACATATGATCTTGATATCAAGGTGTGATTTAGCGAAACGTTACGCCTTTTTATCAATTTTTAATAATAAATTTTAATGTGTCTTGACAAAAACCTATTTGGTTTCACGTAGTTAATAGTATTTAACATTACTAGCTTCGTAAGAGGGTTTTTACTGGCGAATAGAAGGATATGACTGGCGAGCCGCAGGCGAACCAGTCACCTTCTTGAGCCAGTAACACCTGTTACCTTGAGTGTTTGTTGAATATTTTATTTGTTCCTCACTTGTAAATAACTAGAAATTTACCATTTATTCAAAATGTCAAACTGACAAGCAACTAAATTCATCAATATGACACATACTAAGGAAGACAACTCTGGCTTTGCACGCTATCATTTATCTATGAGCACGCTTGTAAAATATAACTGGCTAGGCAGTAAAAAATTTACTGGCTAGCCAGTTAAGAAACATTTTCAAGGTGAATACAGTGACTTGATAACTTGATGTTTACAAGTGGGGAACAAATAAACATATTGTCACTGTATTCACCTTGAAAATGTTTTATAACTGGCTAGCCAGTAAATTTTTTACTGGCTAGCCAGTTATATTTTACAAGCGTGCTCATAGATAAATGATAGCGTGCAAAGCAGAGTTGTCTTCCTTAGTATGTGTCATATTGATGAATTTAGTTGCTTGTCAGTTTGAAGTTTTGAATAAATGATAAATTTCTAGTTATTTACAAGTGAGGAACAAATAAATCATTCAACAATACACGCCAGGTAACCATTTTTACTGGCTCAAGGATATGACAGGCTCGTCTAACGGCTCGCCAGTCATCCCAATCCTATCGCCAGTAAAAACTGTTTTACCTGGCTTGTAATGTAAAATACTATAACCTAGCTGATATCATCTCTATGTTTGTAAGGTGGGAGACATTTCTGGTAAATATGTAAACCCATCAGGGTAAACATAGATAAGCCAGTAATTGATTTTCAACCTTGCAAATGCATAATTTACATTTGTTAGGTTTGTTTAAAAATTGACGCTGCCACTGCTTTTCATACAGGACTAAGAAGCGATTGGAATTTGTCGAGCTTGTCGCTCTAAGTTAGTGTAGGGAGCCGAACCAGCGATAATCAAACAAAGAGCTTGTGCCTGATGGTGTTACTATTCCGTACATGTATCTGTTTAGGAAACCCTTACCGTGACAATTTTAGCAATTTTTTTCGGATATACCTAACCACCAACACGCAGCTTATCAATCTAAAATTACGATCCCGTCTCATTTGAGTGCTATGAGATTTCATATCGATCTTATATATTACACTCTGTATATCAGCGCTATGTAAACAAGCTTTGCCTGGAGCAGCCCTAATGAACTTCTCATTGCAACTTGTACCGGGTGGCCAATTAAGAAGGGCACTCGGCCCTATCTCGAAAAGTAATTGTCGTAAAGACTTGGGGTTAATTTATGACTAAAGCGGCCAAGAGAAAATGCTGGAAATTATTTTTAAGTTTCTAGAATGGCCGCCAGGGGGATAATCGCATTCTTGAATTTTAAATCCCGTTTTTGAGAAATATTCTTATAATTTCGATTCTTTTTCGTTCAATGTTTTTTGCTCTATCTCTTAAGGAAAAGTGGTGGGGGGTGTCTGAACATTTTCGGTAATAAATGTCAATAACTTCAAATGGCTGAACGAATTTTGTCAAACTTGGAGTCGTTGAAAAGAGCTTTTCTTAGGCTATCAACGCTGCCTTGAGAGGATTGATTTAGATTGCTTGTGTCGCCGCTAAAGGGCGTTTTGCGACAACACTGCAAATGAAATGGATTTTCTCAAAAAAATAAATGCAACGATATCACTTTTATTGCAACAAAAGATAGCCAAATAAGGGTCTAACACGCTAGTTACAGAAAGGCAATATTCAATTATATTGAATGAGTATTAATATTATTATTGACATTTTAAGTATAATGTTGATATTTTAACAGTAAATTTATATATATTTTACTAAAAGAACGATAATTAGAATTTAATAATGGCAGGTATACTGAAAATATTCCCAAAGATGCGACATTATTTCGAGTTTTAACTTCTTTTACTGATATTTTAGGTTAGAAAAGAAATATCGAAATGCGGTTTTCACTAGCGTGTTAGACCCTTATTTGGCTATTTTTTCGTTGCAATAAAAATGATATCGTTGCATTTAATTTTTTTGAGAAAATCCATTTCATTTGTAGTGTTGTCGCAAAACGCCCTCTAGCGCCGACACAAGCAATCTAAATCAATCCTCTCAAGGCAGCGTTAATAGCCTAAGAAAAACCCTTTTCAACGACTCCAAGTTTGACAAAATCCGATCAGCCATTTTAAAGTCATTGACATTTATTTCGGGTACCCTTCACCACTTTTCCTTAAGAGATAGAGCAAAAAGCATTGAACCAAAAATAATCGAATTTATTTCAGCTTTAAAACGGTGTACATTTTAGCTATCTGTAATATAAGAATATTTCTCAAAAAACGAGATTTAAAATTCAAGAATGCGATTACGCCCCCTGGCGGCCATTGTAGAAACTTAAAATAATTTCCAGAATTTTCTCTTGGCCGCTTTAGTCATAAATTTGTTTACCACAAGTCTTTACGACAATTACTTTTCGAGATAGGGCCGAGTGCCCTTCTTAATTGGCCACCCGGTACATTAACGCTGACGCTCGTAGTCAATCTTTAAACTGGCGTTTTGTATTTTTCAATCAACAAGTCCAAACAGCTCTTTAAAAACATCCGTCATACCGCATATCTACATACCAATTGCATTCGTCGTCCTTCCCAAGCTATTTAATTTGGTTTCATCACAACCTGGCCGTCACCCATGATTTACCTTTGCCAGTCCACAGTTCTCGACAAAATTTGGCCACTATGCAGCCATCATTCGCACCCCTGATTTTCGTTCAGTCTCGGTGCTTGACCGCCTTCATTCCCACATCACTTCCGTTAATTTTCTGCATCAAACTAAGTTTAATATGTTTTATTAATTGTTACGAGAGTTTTAACCGGTCTCAAATGACAAACATGCCACCGACCAACTCTGGAGAATGGGTCGGGTTCGACTTACCTTAATAGCTAAGGAATTAAATTAAAAGGGCGCCAAGTTGTTTCACCTGACACATTCGCCCCTGGATTCTTAAGACGGCAAACACTAAGTGGCTCAATCGAAGCCAATAATTAAATGACACCCAAAGGTTAACGTAAATAAAATTTGCATAACAAGAGATGCAGTATAAAAGTAAAGTTCGGGCACTTCATTCCATGTAGGAACATGGCCTGCGACAAGGTGAGTCAGGGTCGCAGGAATATCTCTTTCCGAAACTCAGTCAATCTGGCACACGTTAACGTTGTACTGGCGAAATGGTAAGAATCACGCCTTCGACGACTGCTTTATTTTACCTACTTCCATAACTGTGGTTTCTGTACCCAATTCTTAAAGCAACTGGGTGGGCCGTCGCCAATTTCAGATTTGAGAATCGAACCCGTACCGTGGCACCACAGTGTAATTGATATAAAACTATAAAGGTTTAAATATTTTCAAGACAGAAATGCGGAAAAATAGTTGATAAGAGAAAGCAAGGTTGTTTTCATATTTATGTTATCGGCAATGCGCAGACAGAGGTTATTTCGAATCTTGTATCTGAATATGCAGATTGGTAAATTAATTTGTGAAAATTATTACAATAGGGTAAATTTAAAATATACTGTAATTTCTGCTATTCTGATTGCCTAAGTAACTAAATGAATAAGGTTAACATGAGCACAGAATTAAATATTTTATTTATTGCAAGATAGTCAGTACTTTACGTTAACAGGTGCACTTGATGTGAGCAGCAGTAACTAACAATTTGGGGCATAAAAGTTATCATAAGATAAGGCAGGTTTCAGAAGGGTTACGTTCAGAGTTTCAGATATGATAAATGTTCGAAAGGGCCAATGCAATTTAATTTGTACTGACAGTTTTGAGCTTAGTAACGTCAAACATAATATGAATAAAATGATGCAGAATCACTTGTTTACAGAAATTGTATGAACGTTATGTATTAAAAGTTTATAAGCCAGCAAACGGCAAATTAGCTAAAAGGTAAACAAAACAATGCGAGCAAAATAATTATTCCAAAGAGCAATGGAAAAATGCAAGGCAACCGATAGCAAGACAATTAGTGAAATGCTAAAAGAACTTAAGTGTATCAGTGCATGATAAACCAAAGTGATATAAAAGCAGAGCAAAATGTGGTGACGTTTATTCCAAGAAAAAGACAATTTAGTGAAAATGCAAAGACATGACATCAAAACTGTAGTCCATAAGTTGAAACATGCAATTACACCTAATTTTTTTAAACATATGAAAATCTATTTGCTAAGTTATGAGACAGTCATTGTCATTATTGAAAAAACAAGCTAAAAAATTTCCATGTTGGATGCAAGTTAAGCTCCACTTTTTGTACAGAAATATTAATAAAAAGTCATTTTGTTGAGTCAAATTTGTGTTGAATTTTTTCCAATGTTGCTGTGCATCTGTGGGTGTAGTTTTCAAAAATGCAGGAGTTCCAAGGATAGTGCAATTATGTCAGCAAGTTTCCATCTGGTGCGGCGTTGAGTGAGAACCAACTTCGGTGACTATTTTGAGGTAGTTCCAAACATCGGAAGGCAGATCTTTGCGGTGCTACGTGGAGAGGAGAGCTTTAGCAACCCCTGTGTAAAAGAATTAGGATCAGCAATTTTCTAATACTTCGTAGAAGGTTCTTACGGAAAGAAAAATTAAGAAAATTGCGCAGAAAATTGGAAAATTTCAGAAAACTTAACGACGATTTAACCTTCGCACGTTTGACAGTTCGCGCGTTTGAGAGTTCGGTGAGGGACGGGGCGGGACGGGACGAAACGGGACGGGGACGGGAAAAGGAATGGGGACGGGGAAAGGGGCGGGAACGGAGATGGGATGGGATGACAGGAAATAATTAGTCATTATTTAATACACAATAACGAACCTCGCGCGTAGGAAGTCGCTGGTAACGACTAATTCAAAATAAAATAACAAATTAGACACAAACTTACTAGATAACAATTACATTGATAACATCACATATAAAAAATTGATTTCACATAACGGTCTTTATCCAACAATACATGGGCTACCTAAATTACATAAGGATAATATTTCCTTAAGACCTATAGCTGCATCGTTAATGAGCCCAACTTACAATTTACCAAATATTTATCAAAAATATTGACCAATGTGACATCACTTAACAATTTAGCATTCAAGACTCGTGGAAATTTAAAGAACATATCGACAATATAAAACTTAACAAACACCACAAACTTTTTCACTTGATGTAGTTTTATTATATACTAACAGTCTAATTGATCTTGTTTTAAATACCATTAGAAATAATTGGAATAGATTTACAAAACACAAATATTCCATTAAATCAATTTATTCAGGTAGTAGAATTTGTTTTAAGCACCCCCTATTTTTCATACAACAACACAAATATACACTCATACTGTTGGTTGTGCAATGGGTTCACCTATTTCTTCTATTATTGCTAATCTTGTATTAGAAGATATATAAACTAAAATTCTTAAACTAATCCCTAATTACTCTTTTTATTTAAGATACGTGGATGATATCATAACAGACTCTTTAAACAAACAAAATTTCTTTAACCTTTTACTAGCATACACCTTATACTCAAATCTACACTTGAAAATATTAAAGTAATAGAGCGTTCATTAACTTTTTAGATTTAACATTATTCAGGCAAACTAATGTAAATATTTTAACAAATTGGTTGCGTAAAAACATTAAAACTAATAGATAGTTAAACTTAAATTCATGTACAACTATTAAATACAAAAAAGTGCTATAAACAATTCAGTAGACAGAACCATCAAACTGTCTTCTAAAAAATGTCATAAGAAAAATTTAGAAATCATCATAAATATTCTAACTATAAATAAATACCCAAATGATTTTATTAAAAAAAATTTCAAATCAATAGTATTAAAAATACAAACAAACTAATTTGTTAATAGAACTACAACGAAATTGCTTAGGTACTGAATTTAATATGACAGATACTCCTTCTCAAAATAAATACGTTTCTGTAAATTATAGTCCTAAACTATCAGAGAAATTAAAAATGAACTTAAAAATACAACATTAATACTACTTATAACAACCATAATAACTTAGGCAAAATGTTTTTCACCAATTAAAAGATAAAACAGATATCAAAATGCAATTCTACTTATTTATCAAATTAACTGTAACAACTGTAATTCTACATACATTGGACAAACTAAACAATTGCTAAAAAACAGAATTATCAACACAAATATTCAATCAAAATTAATCATTTATCACCTACCAACAATAAAACAGCTCTAACCGACCACGCCAAGGAATATCACCAAAAATTTAATTATAATACTCCAAAAATCTTTCATAGAGAGAATAATTTTTTAAAAACGATTATGCTTGGAAATGATCGAAATTCAACGAAGTCCTACTGCAATAAATTATAATACAGATACTGTTAACTTAAGTTATATTTAATTTACCATAACTTATTTAAATAAACCAATGTTAATGAAGGAATTATATGTCTCGTAAAATTACTTTCTGCATGTATATATTAAATTTACCCTATTTGTAACAATTTTCACAAATTAATTTAATACCACGCTGCATATTCAAATACACGATTCTAAATTTCCTCTGTCTGCGCATTACTGATAACATAAATATGAGAACACCCTTGCATTCTCTTATCAACCATTCTTTCGCATTCCTGTCTTCAGAATGTTTAAACATGACAAGTTTTATATTAATTATAGGTATGAAAATAACCGTATAACTGCATTGTTAATAATTAAAAATAAATAACTTGTTGTAATATGCAACTCAAATTGCAACCTTTCCTAAAGTAGGTTTGCAAGAAAAGGAAAATATTGTGTTCTTCTTCTTCTTCTGTGTGCCTTATCCGCCCAGCGAACGTGGCTATCATCATAGCGATCGAGACTTTGTTAACAGCCGCTCGAAGAGTTCATTGGATGTTTTATGTGTTCGCTAATTTATTTTTTTTGTCAGCTATGTAAATTAACAATTTTAACGAGTTTGTATTTATTTACTGACGAAGCTAACAAAATTGGTGAAACGTTTAACCAAATATGTAATTTGTGAAAGTATATTTTTCGACAATATGATTTTTATTATTCAAACAAAATTCAGTAATAATTAATAATAATTGATATTAGCAATTTGACATATAAATCTCCAAAATAATGCTAATCAAAAAATTAAATTGTCAAATAATGTAAACATATAAATATAAGTAAATATGTGTTATTACCTTTATGTAGACATTTTGTTTTCATCTCACAATAAAATTTATTCAAAAAATAATGTACAAGCAAAAATATTTATTAAAAAATAACAATCAGTGTATAATTTCACTTGTGTAAAAACTCGTCATTATAAATTTACATAAAAACTCGTGCTACGAGTTACCTATTGGCTACAGTAACACGCATGAAAAACGAAAAAAAGATTTAAAGTGGGCAGAGCTGGGCAGTAATTAATTACTTTTTAATTAAATTACTAATTAAATTTCTTTTTGTTTATTTGCCTTGGAATTGAATTACTTTTCAAAATGCGGTAATTGTAATTGGGAATTGCCATCTTTGTTAGAAAGTGCTTGAAAATTACTTTCTAAAGTAATTAATTACTGTATTCAATTACTCAATTACTTTCATGTAATTAAATTACTCTAAAGTTTTTAAATTACTTTATAGGTATTTGAATTACTTGTGGTAATTGAAATTATTCGAGGTAATTGAATTACTTTGTGGTATTTCAATTACTGAATTACTGACCTCGATAGGGTGCTAAATCTCTAGAACGCATAAATAAGATAAAGTCTATTAAGTTATATATTAAGCAAATCGCAAAGTATCTTCCGCGCAATATAAGCCTAATTTATTATTTCCTCTAGCGAGTCGAATAACAGCAACTTCTGCATTTTGTATGACGCGTCCACGAGTATTAGTGCGTGTATCTGTAGCTTGTAATAGTGGCACTAATATTTATTGTGAGAGACGCTAAGTGTAAGACGCTATAAGAATATTTGCTGTACGTACATTACAGATTACAATACATATGGTAAAATAATAATTTTAAATAGCTTCATTAGACGATATTGGTTCATAATGATTATTTATTCATTTCAATTTGCTTGTTTTAAACGATCCGTGCAAGTGTAACAGACATTAAGTCCAGAAAATTACGTTTTTGAGTGAGGAATTGAATTAAACAGACAAAATCCGATAACAACATTTACACAGCAAAAAACACATATATAAAATGTACCTAATTGCAAAATCCCATGTCTGGTTGACTCAAAAATGCATTATGGTTGTTAGCTATATTTATCTATAAATTCCTTTACCTACCTTTAGGTCATCGCTATATCTCTTAGTTAACAATCGATCACTATAAAAGTATATTTGAGGCCCGTCTCTAGCATCAGTGAAGACGTCGCGGATTCTAGTTTATGATGTTATAAATGGCGCCAACAAGTTAAACTCAAATATACTGATATAAGCCAAGAAACTTGTAACTTCACTTTCTATCAACTAATAACAATACGATTATTGAACTCCCTATCAAAATGAAAGAAAGCAATACTTGTAGCTGGTTTTATTAATACTCGAACATTACTACCATCGATCAGACAATTAGCATCTTTACTATTACTACCTCACGCAGGGTACCCCAAATAGTTTAACTTAAAACGCTCGTAAGTCTAATGGTTACACAGTTTTTATATGCAAAAATATCATCAGATTCTAGCTACCACACTTATCTTTGTGCCGATATACTCGCAGACATTTAATACGTCCCGTTACTCCTAACACATGTCAGCTTGACAGGTTCCAACCTCGGCTGTCATTTGCTATACCTCGACCCTCAATACTGCGGTAGATTAGCTTTCCAATACTGTCCGCCTAATAGTTGTTGCTATAAATCGAATTTCCAGGTAACAAAAGGCAAATTCCATATTAAACTACATACCCTGTTCACAGGCAATAAACTTCGCAATCGTTGTATTCGTGTTTCCCAGATCGCTTTACAGCTTGAATATAAATATTCATTGGAAAAATGACATCTGCTTAATGAACTCCTTTACAGGAACGGCTGGCTAGTATACCAATTCTTTACTATCACCAAACCAGAATAAATGGCGAGATTGTCATTTACACCCCACGAAAACTCTTGCCTTTTTTAAAAGCTGATATACAAATTTTTCTCAAACAAAACCAACCTTGTTTTTATATCTTCCCTAGCAACGAACAAATCCAATCTGATATTAATTTTATCGCGTCACTCTCACTAGATTCCTCATTCAACACTAGTATTAATATCAAATGCTTTTGACACGTAACAAACTCCCCCCTTACTAGAAAGGAAAAATTTCAACGAAATTTTTAACTAAATAAAAACTTTATCCTAAAAGGATACATACATATACGCTAGAGAGTCATTAAACCGTCTGTCATAAGACGTCTCTAACAATTAATCTAAAAAAAAAAACCCAGTACCCACACCACAAACAAGCAACTACACTGTAGAGACGGTGATGACCCCAGGAGGAACCCAGGACCAGATCAACCCCACGACAAGGATCAAGATTGTTCGTCGCTGCTGGATGTAAATGCTGCGCCGGTGAACAACCCCGTAACAACCTGTCGTGAAGAAGCTCCACCCCCATGAACCCCACAAAATCACTCCAAATCCCCACAGCGTACCCCCCCTGACAACTTCCAATAAACCCCCGAGGCGGAAGCACACCTCCACACAGTTTCAGGTACTGTCAGACCGAAAATAGTTAAGCCAAAACGAAGAATAACCAGGATCTTTCTTTTGACAACCCTGGGGAGAAAGCAACCCCAGTGAAAGAGAGTTAAAGAAACTAGAAAAGTGATAGGCAGAAGCCAACATCCACACAACTCTCATACGCTCCGACGGAGGGATTCTTCAGCGCCCCGAACGGCCTGAAGAAAATCCCCACCAATCTTCATCCACATCCAACAATCACTCATCACCAGAGATTTCATCCGCACCAGATCAAAGAGAAATAAAAGAAAACAAATTGTCATTCATCTAAGTAAACAGTTCATTCAAAACAAAATCGACATTCACTACATTACAAGAGAGAAATATAGACAAAGCTTTAAGAAGAAAAGAAGGCGAAGAATGAAGGACTGGTCATCTTAAAAATTTTGTTTTGTAGGGAAACACCCTATATCCCCAAACTCCAAGGGATACCTAAAAGAAACGAAGAAGTTGTACTTCTTTAACGATTAATCTCGTTACCCTTATGTCTCCTTAGGAAAAACAGGATAACGTAACGATCTTCCAATACAATCAAAAAGAAAACCATCCATTAACATTTCCCAACAGGGAACTCCGTATACGTTATACCCAAAAGAGGGAAAAGAACGAGATATTAAAGTTTACCAAATAGTGTCCTTCCCGACTGTGCCCTTCCAACCACCCTATACCTTAAAATGGGGAAAGAACAAGATATTAAAGTTCCCCAAAGAGTGACCTACCCTACTGTGCCCTTCCAACCACCCTATGCTTTACAGGAGGGAAAGCAAGATAAAAATGCTCCCTAAAGTGACCTTCCCTACAGTGCCCATCCAACCACCCTATGCTTTACAGGAGGGAAAGCAAGATAAAAATGCTCCCTAAAGTGACCTTCCCTACAGTGCCCATCCAACCACCCTATGCACATCACACATCATTAATTGATCTCAGAGTTATCATAAAGTTTCAAATCCTTGGCATGCCAAGTCCCCTTTAATATTTTTCCGTCAGGATCTTTGAGTTCATAAACCCATCGTGAAAACTTTCGATTAATAATAAACGGTCCTATAAATTTTGCAGCAAGCTTGGAAGTAAACTGACGAGCAGCATCTGATAACACATAGTGTCTACGCAACACTGCTTGATCCGGAACGAACTCGAAAGGTCGTCGACGAAAGTCATAGCGAGTTTTTGACTTTTGATAAGCCTTATCCAAACGACGTTTAACATCAGCATACAGTTGCTTGAGTACTATAGAACGATTATCTAAATCTCTATCCCGATTAAATTGAATTTCCGGATTTCCATCACCAACTACCGGTTCGTGATTTAATATGATTTCTCTGCCAAAATTAATGAAATATGGAGTTTTTCCCGTAACTTCATGAACTGAGGTACGTATAGCACAAACTACATGAGACAGATATTTATCCCAATCTCGATGACGATCTGATACATAAGCTGTCAACATAGTTTTCAGCACTCTGTTTATACGTTCCGTAGGATTAGCTTGAGGATGATAATTGGCAGTAAACGAAATCTTACAGCCATACTTCTGATTTAAAGTTTGAAACTCATGACTGCGAAACTGAACGCCATTATCACATATGATTCGCTTGGGAACCCCAAACATCAAAAATACGTCTTCCTCAACAATACGTGAGATAACCTTAGCTGATGCTGTACGGAGCGGAAACACTAATGGAAACTTACTAAAACAATCAGCCACTACGAATATATACGCGTATCCTCGTACTGAACGAGGTAAAGGACCTACAATATCACAACAGATTAGTTCCCAAGGCTTCGAAATTAATGAATGTCCACCCATATACCCTGCAGGGGCTCTCTGTTCTGGTTTAATTCGTTGACACGTTTCGCAACGGCGAACATAAGCAGCCACATCATAACGAAGTTTAGGCCAGTAGTATCTTTGTGCAATACGATGAAAAGTTTTATTAACACCCGTATGACCAGCGGTCGGAATATCGTGATTTTGTTTGATAACTTCTTGGCGTTGAGTCTGTGGAACAACCAGTTTCCAATGATCTTCATCATCTGCCAAGTCTGGATAATCGGTTCGAACATATTTATACAATTGACCGTCACTAACTCTCCAATGGGGAAATTTTCGAGGATTGTTAATAACAAATCGACACATACGATGATACCATGGATTACCAGCAGGACCAAACTGAACGTTAATAGCATCAATGACAGGAACAGCACGAGACAAAGTGTCAGGCACAACATGTTCTTTACCTTTTCGATGAATAATGTCAAAATCATATTGTTGAAGGCGAACTGCCCATCGAGCGATACGACCAACAGGGCCTTTAATACTATTAAGCCATTTTAAGCTATAATGATCAGTTACTACCGTGAACTTAGTTCCCTCAATATATGGTCTAAGTTTTTCAATAGCAAAAAGGACAGCGAGGCATTCACGCTCTGTTGTGCTAAAATTTCGTTCGTTTCTAGTAAGCGACCGACTAATGTAACATATAACTTTCTCTCCATCAGCTTTATGTTGAGTAAGTACGGCACCAATACCATAACCAGAAGCATCCGTTTGAATAACAAAGGGTACAGAAAAATCAGGGCAAGCTAATATCGGAGCAGATATCAAATGTTCTTTAATATCACTGAAGGCTCGTTCACAATTACTATCCCAGAAAAATTTCGCATTCTTGCGGAGCAAGGATGTAAGAGGTCCGATAAGTGAAGAAAAATTCGGAACAAAGCGACGGTACCATGACGCCATACCAATTACACGACGTACTTCCTTCACTGACACAGGAGTAGGAATACGATTAATTGCATCAACTTTTTCTGGGTCTACTAATAAACCGCGTGAATTCACTACATAACCGAGATACTTAAGTTCTGGCTTACAAAAATGACATTTATTTTGGCTTAAAGTAAGACCAGCAGCTAATAACCGAGACACAACCTCACGAAGAGTAGAAAGATGTTTTTCGAAAGTTGGCGTACAGATTACAATATCGTCAAGATACGTAAAGACATATGGTTCCAAATCAGCACCAATAACCCTATCAATTAGGCGTTGCCACGTTGCCGGCGCCGTATGCAAACCAAACGGTAGGCGGCGAAATTGAAATAACCCCCTATTAGGCACAGTAAACGCTGTTAAAGGGCGTGAAGAAACAGCCACAGGTATCTGCCAATATGCGGATTTAATATCAAGAGTCGTAAGATAATGTGCGTCACGAAGTTTATCCAAAGTACTTGATACATATGGAATAGGATAAGCATCAGGTTGACTGACCTTATTAAGTTGGCGATAATCAACACAGAACCGATAACTACCATCTTTCTTTTTAATCATTACTATTGGAGATGACCAAGCAGAAGTCGAAGGTTCTACCACTCCCTCATCCAACATTTTCTTTAACTCAAGATCTACCTGTTTCTGCAGAGCAGGAGAAATAGGATAATATCGCTGCTTAATAGGCGACGAGGTGGTTTTAATCTCATGTTCAACAAGATGAGTGCATCCTAACTTATTTCCCATTTTACTAAAAACTTCTTTGACAAAACAATCTAATTGTTCTCGCTGAACTTCAGATAAATGTTCTACAGCCTGTATTGCATTAACTTCCGGGATCAAGTGATCTTTCGAGAAGGTCCATTCGTTAATTCTAAGATCGGTTACAATACCCATTCTACGCAAAAAATCGCATCCCAAAATCAATGTATGGGGTACGGAAGGCACAACTAATAACTCACAAGTACAAACTCTATCGCGAAGCATAAGTGGTACTGTAACTATACCTAATATTTGACATTCTGCACCGTCAGCAACATTACATGTCCTATCTTTACTTGGTGTAAGCCTACAATGACCTTTCAACAGCTCCCATCCCTTTCTACCAACAACAGTATGCGAAGCACCCGAATCTAACAATCCAAGAATCTCATTACCAAAAATTGAAACTTTAAGATACGGTCTCTCATCAGGACCTGCGTGACTTAAAATATAATCTAAAACAGCTTTAGAACTAAAATCCGAATTATTTACAACATTGACCGAAGAATTTATTTGACACCGCGCTATTCGGTCGTCTAGCGGCGTCGACCCCCATTTCCCGAACATGAAGGGCATGTACGGACAGTAAAATCAGGTCGTCCACAACCATAGCAATATTGTTTACTATTTGCTGAACAGTTACGCGCAAAATGATTCGGTTTATCACATTTCCAACATCTCAAATCAGAAGGCTTGGTTGAATTGATTACGTTCGGTGGGTTATTACTACGAGTTTGAACGTAACCCTCATTTGAGGATACATTCACTGTATGAATCCTAGCATTACATTTCGGCTTTTGATAGGCTAGATCGGGTTCTAACATTCGATTTCCCTGAGTGGGAGGTCCACGGAACCGTTGTGCACGCACATGTGCATCTTCAACAGCTTTACACACTCGAAGTAATTGTGAAAAGGAAACTATGTTCTCTAAAGCCAGTTGGGTTTGGAAATGTGGTAATAAATTCCTACGTATTAGATTAAGGCGCTTTGTTTCAGAAGGCATCGATGGTAACCGATGGAATAAGTTTTCCATTATCGACACAAATACGGTCACGGGTTCATCGGCCCCCTGAGTACGATTGCGTATTTCATCCCATAAGCAAGCTTCATAATCACATGGAAGAAAAGCTGAACGTAACGCATTAACTAACTGGTCCCAATTATACAAAGTATTTTTAACCGATCGATACTAAATCAAAGCATAATCGGTGAAAAATTCAACAGCCGAAGTAAAAAGTTGTTCCTTAGTAACCCCACGCGCCATTCGCAATTCTTCAATACGCTCTAGGAAACTAGACAATCCCGATTGACCATCGAAACGAAGGTTCCATTTATTCATCGGAAGGTAATTGTTATAACGTGGAGTAGCATCAATGACTTTAGTGCTGTTAAAACCAATAGGTGTCGGTAACGTTTGAAACTGTTGACTATCAATTACATTTGAATAATTAAAATGGTTTGGTGATTGATTGGCTTGTAATGGCTCATCGTCAAGGTCCATCAAGTTAACTGTTTGTGAACTAGAAGGAACTACAGGTTCATTTTCAGATGTCAATCTGGACTCGAGATCGTCCATAGCCCCTAAACACCTATTATATAGCTCATCTTTATCATCTGCTGAAGACCCCTCAAAAACTAACCGTTCTAGTCGATTTGAAATATGTACCAAGCGGGTCTGAATACGTTTATAATCATTACCACCCCTAACAAATGACTCAGAAGCTAGTATCTCTTCCACAAGAATGTCAAGCTTCCTACTGCATATATCCAATTCTTCTACGTTATTCAATTCTACTTCCGGGAACGAAGCATTTCCCGTCTTCTCTAACCTAATACGCGCTCTAAGCAATTTACGCTTTTCCGGCATATTTCCCTTACAAACAACTCCCCGTATTCGTAATTCATAATCTATCTCGTCTACCAATAACCTATCAACATCCATTCTGATTCCTCAAAGTAAAACCCTTTTTACCACAAGTATACCGTTTTATGTATTATTCTCAAAGTAATTCTTTGGTTTGTCACGTTCTGACGATATTTTTCCACTTACATAAACGAGTACAGAAAGTTATGTATAACTATTGTCAGTATTGCTCCTTTCTATTATAGTACGACCTAAAGGTATATGTTCCAATCTTGTTAAAGCCCCCGTTAGCTCTTCAAAAATCTTATTAAAGCCCCACGTTGGGCGCCAAACTTGTTAGCTATATTTATCTATAAATTCCTTTACGGGACCTGGACACTACGCCGACTGGACACAACGTCGACCGTGGACACTACGCCGACCGTGGACACTACGCCGACCGTTGGCCGTGGACACTACGCCGACCCTGGACACTACGCCGACCGTCCTCTGTGGACACTACGTCGACCGTGGACACAACGCCGACCGTCCTCTTTGGACACTACGCCGACCGTGGACACAACGCCGACTCTTAAAATAAAAATCAATTGAAAATGCAACACTGTAGTGGACACTACGCCGACCGTTCCCTTTGGACACTACGCCGACCGTGGACACAACGCCGATCGTTCCCTTTGGACACTACGCCGACTGTGGACACAACGCCGACCGTTCCCTTTGGACACTACGCCGACCGTTGACACAACGCCGACTCATCCTCCTAGAATAATAGGTCTCAGTGTGCATATTTCTTTACGTCGGCGGCGATACAATTTTGCTTACTAGGAATACACTATTTTTTCTACTCCCGCATGTAAATATTCTATTTTCTTCACAATCCACAGAATGGATAAGTGGGCAATTGTAGTTATTGAACGAATATGATTTCATATCCACATACGGGCGGATATGAAATACACCAATCACAAACCACGTTAGTCGTGATTACCTAGGCAACTTTCATTTATTGTTTGTTTTATTATGGGCACGCTCTGCGGAAATGTGTGTGGCACACGTGATTTTGTTGTAAGATATCTTATTAACGTTGAATAAATTTTTCTTTAATTTTCCAGTTTGTACTTCCTTTTACAATAAAGGAAGTATTGAATTCACTCCAAAAATTCGAAATTGAGTTTTCAACAGGTCTTCACGTTTTAGAGTCCCCTGAACCCAAAAAACATATTTTTTTCATTGGTCTGTCTGTGTGTGAATCTGCGTGTCTGTCTGTCTGTGAACAGAATATCTCAAAAACGAAAAGAGGTATGGCGTTGAAACTTCATATACCGGGTGAATATTCCGAAACCGAACATAGGCAATTAACATGGGAAAAAGGTTTTTCGCAGATTGCTGCTCCCCATTTTAACTTAGAGGGTTTATAATGACACGAATCGAAAGAAGATTTTTTTCTCATCTAGTGATATGCGAATTAGTTAATTTTCAGTTGTATTTCTCATTATTTTATCAAAAATTCGCAATAAATTCAATTAGGAAAAGCATGTTGAGCCATGACTCGTAAGCCAATAAATAGATTCAAACGTCATTCAAGTGACAGATTCATTATGCCGTTGGCGACTATAATTTTAAGATTTCCAATTTTCTTTACTGAACGCAATTGGAGGGCCCCCTGGAGAGAAGCGGAGCCCCGAGGGCCCCCTTGGAGAAATTCGGAGCCCTGGGGGCCCCCTTGGAGAGGAGCGAAGCCCCGGAGGCCCCTTAGAGAGGGGTGGAGCCCCGAGGGCCCCCTTCTTTGGTCAGGTGGAAGGCAGAGGGAGGCAGGGGCGGAGTGTGTAACAGAACGGAATGGCCCAACGTAATAAGCCTAAAAATGGTGGTAAATTGAGGACAGACCGCGCAATAGCGCGCGCAACCCCGTTTAATTTCGATAAAATAATAAAGAAATACAACTGAAAATTAACTAATTCGCAATTCATTAGATGAAAAAAAAATTTTTTTTCGATTGGTGTCATTATAAACCCTCTTAAGTTAAAATGGGGAGCAGCAATCTGCGAAAAACCTTTTTCCCATGTTAATTGCCTATGTTCGGTTTTGGAATATTCACCCGGTGTAAGTTTTGAGTACTATGTAGATGCGACAGCAAGCTCTTGTAATTTTTCAGTTTTTTTTCGATTTTTTAAAAACGGCTGGAACTATTTTTTTCAAACTTCACATTTTTATTGCATTTTTAATGTGTATTGATGTGAGATAGGTAATTTTTCAATTGAATACTTCTGAAATGGGATTCTTTTGTTTTTTCCCATTTTTTGTTAACTTCTATATTAAAAAGAACACCCGGTATATTATTAAATTTTTGAACTCAGCTTAAAATTCTAGAGAAAATTTGTCTCTTCAACTGACGCTCTTTTTTTCGTACCGGACCCCCATCATAAAGAAAACACCTTCAAATCATGTGGGGTCCGTGGGAGATTATTATTTTTATTAATAATAATGAGTTATTAATTATAATTATAATTACCACTGATGCAAGAATGCAGATCAAAATGACACATGTAAAAAGTAGGGCATTTATTTAATACAAAATACATTAGCAGGTAGGTATCTTTGTATTATAGCTTTTGTTATCAGTGGTAATCATAGTTGTCCAATAAGAAGGCAGGTGATTACTATTTTCTAAAAATTGCAAATGGAATGATAATTAATAATTGGAAATTGGCGATAGACTAAACTAAATTGACTTTCTCTGAAGAATAAAAGACCGACATATCAAATTTTGCAAACCCTCCTGAAACAAGTATTCCAAGAGCCAACATTATACAGGGTGTATTAGAACGTGCGGAGAATATTTACAGCACGCAATTGTTTGTCAAAAATTGAACCAAAAATTATCATTATCATTTGGTCTTGGACGAATAGTTTTTGAAATATTAGCGTTGAAAATATGTTAAATTAGGCAACGTTGTGCATTTCGACAGCAACGGATTATGCATTCGCATGGCGAACGTGATTTAGAAAACTTTTTAATTGCCGTAAATAATAACATTAGTGTTTGATTCGCACAGATGCGTGCATCAAAACCTTTTTGCTTATAATTATTCATGTAATTCAAGTCATAACTGTTCTATCTCATTCAAAGGTCGTATTTGTTTGCCTCTGTTAATATTGGAAACGAATTTGTAAGCTTCCCTTAATGGCTTTTAAGCGGATGGATACACTTTCTAATAGGACTTAAGCCGACTTAGCGTATTTGGGACTCATGTGTTTATGGATTTCGTTCAATACAATGCCTCATTGAGAGAGCTTAGCATTAAGATTTCTTAAAATAAGCATTTATTCCTAAACAACGTGCGACGTTCCGATTGGCTACGCAGGATCGCCTCAGCCAATAGTGTTTGAGCCTTCCCCTCCTTGTTGAATTTGCGAGTTCAGCTCATTGTCAATTCAGCTTCAGTTAGATTCAGAATTTCGAGTAAGCAAGTTCAGCTATGCATTGTGCTGGTTTGCGGTCGGTCTAGCTCCCTGGTAAAGACGTTTCCAGGTTGTTTTGTGTGACGGTTACGCGAAATTCGCTATTTTCGCGTGGCCAATCCAAGCGTGTCACAATAGTTGAAGCTATTGTAAAAAACCATCGGTCCATCAGTGACGTTTGTAATCGTTGTTACTCAATATACTCGTGTTTGTTAAGTCTTGTTTCACTCCAACAAATAACTGAACCCAAGTCAAGGGTTATTAAGTGGCAGTTCCCGGCAATCCCATTGAACCGGAATTCGCAGCGGATTAACTGGGGGCCCCATTCGTGGAAGCCTCTTTTCAAGTTAATCATACAAAAAACAACTAGGTTGTGAATTTTCTGTATGTGTATTATATTAAATAAATGTCCCACTTTACATATCTCATTTTTTATGCATTCTTGTATCAGTAATGAATGATAATTAGAATTAATAACTTATAATCAATAATAATAATAATAATCGCCCACGGACCCCACATAATGTGCGAGTGTTTTTAGTCCTGAGGTTTTTTATCCGGGGGGTTTTTAGTCCGGGGGTTTTTTATCCATGGGGTTTTTAGTCCGGACGTTTTTTGTCCGAGGGTCTTATGTCCGGGTTTTTTTGTCCAGGGGTTTTTTCCCTCTTTATTGTTATTAGTCTTCTTCTTCTTCTTTGGTCCGTTTGCTGGCGGTCCGGGCGGGTCGTCCCCGAAACGAATACGCTGCTGTCGGTGCCACTGGGTCTCACACTCCATTTACGATTCGTTTCCATTCTTGACGACGTCTTGGGCATCGATAACCGATAATCGCTGATTCTTTAAGTCGCCCTCGATATTCTTTAGCCAGGTTTTCTTCGGTGTTAATCGCTGAATTCTCCAGTCTGCCGGACAGTCTTACCAAAAAAGTTTACATGGCAAACGGTTATCATCCATTCGGCAGACATGTCCGAACCATCGTAGTCGACGTTTTTGTATTTGTTCTCCTATCAGTGTTTGTTGATCACATCTTCCTGTAATTGTTTCGTTTCGAAGGCGGTCGCCTCAAGCATCGCATTTGGAAGACCTCAAGCTTGTCAAGGTCCGGCTTGAGCAATGTCCACGTTTCCGATCCATAAAGAAGAATGGGAAGGATCAGCGTTCGGTATAAGCGTACTTTCGTTTTGATGGTAGTATTTGTTCGTTTCCATGTTCCATGTTCTGATGTCGATGTTTACGTATCAATAAACAAATTTAGTGCTATAGTGGGCTAACTCATAACCATACAATTGTTGAAATATTGCCATTTTTTTTCTGTCGTACATTATTCAAGTTTTTGATGGAAGTTTTGTTAAGAATCGAGTTGGCGTTGTCAGGGATATGTTTACAGCATGTCAATTGTTTCCGATAACTGTCAGTATTAACTGTTAATTCTACGCCACGAGCTCTAATTACACATTCTAGACGTCTAGGCATACTGCTAATCAATTGTGCAAGATTTTCTTGTGGTAACCTATCCTAATGTCCGAAGCCAATTAGGGCGAGTGCGAATTGCTCTTCCCAGTTGAACTCACACGTGTTCTATCTGGTTCAGGTCTGGTGAGCAGGCTGGCCAATCCAAAAGTGCAATTCCAACTTCGTTTAGATATTGCAGAGTGTGGCCATCCATTATTTTGCATTAAACGAAAGTTGTTACCAACAAAATGACTAAACGGAACAACATATTCCTCAAGAATGTTCCTAATGTACCTATCTGCGTTGAGGGCTGCTCTATCACAGATGTGAAGCTCTGTGCGCGCATCTGAAGAAATCCCTCCCCATACCATTACCGAACCTCCAAAAAAATTTGAAGTTGTGGCCATAGCACAAGCAGCATAGCGTTCTCTTGGTCATACCCGTGAACGACCATCTGGAGCATCCAAACTAATCGAGACTCATCTGTCCATAACACGCATCTCCATTCGAGTTCCCCAGGTTCTGGTAAGTTCTAGCAAAATTTAGTCGATTATGTTTGTGGCGTACTGAAAGTTTTGGACCAATGGCAGCCCGATATGGTTTCAGATTGTTTTCGTGAAGTCGTCGCTGAGCTGTACCTGACAATATTTGAACATTTCTGACAGCAGCCAGTTCATTAGCAGTAATTGTAGCTGTTGCAGTGCGATTTCTTAAAGATTGTAACAACATAAATCGATCATTTTTGCACATCTTACTGGAGATATCAGCATTTTGGCACGGAAGTGAGAATTAACAGTTAATACTGACAGTTATATCAAACAATTGACATGCTGTAAACATATCCCTGACAACGCCAACCCGATTCTTAACAAAACATAAAAAACTTGAATAATGTACGACAGAAACAAAATCGCAATATTTCAACAATTGTATGGTTATGAGTTAGCCCACTATAGCACTAAATTTGTTTATTGATACGTAGACATTCAAATCATCAAATGACAGCTGAGATGTTACAATTCTATCTACGTCTTCTGCAGTTCGTAACTTGTTTCCTAAAATGTAATATTTTGTAATTAATTAAAGTTTTGAGAGGTATCTTTATAAATACCTGCCGGCTTCTTTGGCAGCTTCAAGGAATGTATCGTAAACTTGGCCGTTAATGGTTTTCAAATCATCAAATGACAGCTGAGATGTTACAATTCTATCTACGTCTTCTGCAGTTCGTAACTTGTTTCCTAAAATGTAATATTTTGTAATTAATTAAAGTTTTGAAGAGTATCTTTATAAATACCTGCAAGAATTAAAAGCATGTGACAATGTGGTAATCTCCTTTTTTAAAAATCTGTTACACAAACAACCATAGTTTCCAATTCAGTGTAACTACAAAACACCACAATGTTGTAATGCCTTCTGCGTTAGTTTTAATTTGCGATACTTCAAAGTGACGCTGCAGAAGAGAGAAGCAATAAGATTGTACGTACAAGTTTATTCAAAACTACTTACCTAACATAACCGTAAAGAATTAGTCGGAGTCCAATTTTTCCTTTTTGGGAAATCTGAACAACGCTAATCCCTTACCTTGCTTTGTACTACAATTATCTGATGCACAGTAGACCATTTAACAGAATTAATACTTGTAGCAACTGCTAGAAGACATTAGTTATTGCCAGGCCAATCTGAAATTTTGTAGGTTATCTAAACTAATCTTTAAAGACACGCCTTTTTAGCGTGTGCGTACGGCTTTAATTTTAGGAGCGTTCAATAAGCAGATATGAACATTAACCAAAGTGGACTTGCCTTCGAAGCTGAGTCAATAGTTTTAAAAAACACAGGAAATAGGCATAATAAATAATTGTTTTCTGTGATAATATCGCTGTTAAAAGTTAAGGGAAGTTTGTTTACAAAAACCCGAAATTAGAAATTGGCGAATGCAACCGTGGTACTTTTAGTTGTGTAAACACGGCTTTTAGTTTTCTGCATTATTATTCGAAAAATAAAACAAAAAACGGTATAAAATTTTTGATCTGTACGGAGAAAGGGTGTCCAGCACGAGCGTCTGCGAACGAAATAGTATATTGTATGTTAATAGTTGAAAGTGCATTCTTGCCGCTTGCGCATGAATATTGCTGGTTGAGACGAAGTCGAAACCAGCAATCATGCAAAAGCGGCAAGCGCACTTTTAGCTCGAAATATACATACTATTTTTTCGACGACTGAGCATATTATTACAGGAAAATGTCAAATTTCATTTTATCGCAAAAATTAATTGACAATCAAGTTAATATTACTCGCGCAGTCTATGACATGTGACGCGATTATTTCCACAAATGACGGGCGTTGTCAAGGAAACATTCGGACGTGGCTACCTATTTTGTTAACGCGGAAACCCAAAACGCTCGGCGAGCGGCAAAAAGATGAAAACGCACGCTCAGCGGCAAATGTCAACTTTCTGTTGTCAAATGACAGTGAGAAAAATCTACTTTCGATGTCAGTCGTCGAAAAATCAATTTACCACACTTGGGGAAAACCACAGCCATTTACCAGACGCGAAAAAGGAGGAAGCGTTGCGTTTAAGAGTGGCGATGTTAGAAACGGGGAGTAATACGAGCGAAGATATTAAACCTATATTTGTTACACAAAGTGCAAGGTATGTATCATATATTTATGCTTTTATAAACGAAACTTAACTTGTAGAAAAAACGCACATTGTTTGCGATTACTTTTTATTGTATTTCTACCGAGAAGAAATTCATTAGCAGGAATTGGTAATGTTATAGTTTTATTTACGTTCTCTTTTTAAGGGCCCCTGTAGATGTTGCCAGCAAGATAGCCTTTCCAGCTATGTCAAAGACTATGAGGCGTCATCGCCGATTAGTTGCACCCCCTATGCCAAATACTTTAGAGGATTTAGGGAGCATTTGCCGCGATAACCCCCTATACGGTAAAATCGACGGAACCAATTTTTGTTGGGGTACTGTAGGTGAAGAAGATTCGACATCAGTGGTATTTTTGGCGGAGGACTTAATGCAGTTACTCAGCAAATCAAAAGAAATCCATATCGACGGTACATTTAAAACTCGTCCCCGTCATCCAGCCAGTAGTCAGCTACTGACTATAATGGCAGTACAATATGGATACGTATGTATTTTTATCAAGTGATAATATCGTTGTCCAAACCAACGTTTAATATAACATTTTCTAGGCTTTTCCGTGTGCGTACGCTTTAATGAAAAGCAGGAAAACTTCGGCGTATGACCAAATATTTCAAAAACTTAAGGAAATTCTACCCAATATGAAAGTGAAATTCATTATGATGGATTTTGAGAAACCTCTTGTTTCTTCTTTGGAGAGGCAATTTCCAAACGTGAACAAGGCGGGTTGTTTCTTTCATTACGCTCAGGTAATTAAAAGGGCTGAATATTTGGTATGTGGTTATTTTCTGTACTAAGTTTATTTGTTTTAGGCTATCTTACGAAAAGCATGCGGACTTGGCTTGAAACCATTACTACGCGATAACAGACTTGCGAAAAGGTCCCTAAAGATTTTGATATGTTTAGCATTATTGCCTACCAATCAAATCCAACAGGGATTTCAGTATGTGTCTAACTTTATCACGGAAAATCACCTTTCCAATTCTTTTGAAACGTTGTTAACGTGAGTATTCTGCTACAATGCTATGCCAAACTAACCCTTGCAGCATGTGTATACGGATACATAATGGGGCGCAATTTACTTAAACAACCATATTTACAACCAACCATAATTAAACGAATTGTATCCGTTTTGAAAACTGTATATGTTTTAAGTATTACCTCACTAGAGTAGGCGCGGACGGATTTTCCGTATACAAGCGATCCAGGCGCACAAACAATGATTCTGAATCCTTCCATGCGTTGTTGCAGAGATTACTAAGGGTGCGAGGTCCGAATGTATGGGAATTCATAGGTAATAACAACAACACCCATTTGGTGCATTTTAAAAATTGAATCCAGGACCTATACACACAATTCATTTGTTACAGGCAAAATACGGGAAATATCGATGCTCACAGTTAGAGAAGTTCGAGCCTTTATTGTCGAAGGACTTCAAATAAAGGTTCTACCAAAGCGATCATATCAGTCAAATAGTAGGAGGATACGGAACTTAACTTCACAATTTGACGAAGACGGAGATGTGGAATCCTTTTTGAACGGAGTCTCGTCTACGATGGAGCGAATATTCCAGAATGTAGTTGCTGATGACGAAACTATTAATATGGAAGAGGAAATTTCGCTGACAGAACTTCCTGGTGACGTACCCCCTACGTTTGAAATTAATGGTATGTGGAATAATATTAATATTTTTTAAATTTCGTCTACATTAATAAATTAATTTCAGATAATAGTACCACTACTGACTCGGAAGAGGAAGTTGTTGAAGTAGAGGAAGAGGCAAGACCTGACAGTAACAATGAAAATGCTCTCAATCCAATTGGCGAAAGATATAACGCACTGTGCCCGATATGTCACAACGCTCCCCCCACTACCATTATAATGCCGTGTCGGCATTTCGGGATGTGCACTGAATGTGCTGAAACGATGCAAAACATGGATGCTACTACACAAGTTTCAGACGAGATTTGGGGTCACACCTATAACTACGCAATCTGTCCTCTCGATCGACAACCAATCGAACAGTATATAACTGTCATAAATACATGATTTTATAAAATTTTGTTTTATGTAAATTGTATTGTCTGTTAAATAAATTTTATTTTGTACAGTTGGTTGTAATATGTGTTAATGTGTTAATCAATTTTAATTAAACTATCTCATTAAATTCAATAAGGCAATTTGACATTAACAGGTAGTTTAGTTTTAATATTTTTTTTAAGATGCAAGACTGTTTTTAATTAATGACTAGGTACCCCCTAAATGCGCACTGGTTTATACTAAGCATAAGTTGGCTATTTTTAGAATTGAAATTAATTACGCTATAGAAGTCGACTTTCATTGGCATTTATTTAATGTTTCTGAAATAATAATTTCGTTTGTTTTTTATTTACGAAAATAACTCTTTTGTACTTATCTGTGAATCCAAGTAACATGCCAATATCAAATTAGGCATACGTGTTTTCGAAACGTTGAACTAGGGTATGACAAAATTTCAGGGGAATCCGACGAATAGTCATTAAATTGCCAAGATTTACTCGCTTCAACACATTGGACTGTTCAATTCGCGTGAGAACAACCAATCAAAACATTTTATACCGATATGACCTTCCGCATCAGTTTCTCCAATAATACATTTTTCAGTGAGGGATTATATGCCTATAATCTTCTAGAAAATATAATTTCGTAGTAGGGAAAATTGTATCGATGCCGACGTGAAGAAATATGCACTCTGAGACCTATTACGAACGTTTATTGTAGGAGGATGAGTCGGCGTTGTGTCCGCGGTCGGCGTAGTGTCCAAAGGGGATGGTCGGCGTTGTGTCCACGGTCGGCGTAGTGTCCAAAAGGAACGGTCGGCGTTGGGTCCACGGTCGGCGTAGTGTCCAAGGGGAACGGTCGGCGTAGTGTCCAAGGGGAACGGTCGGCGTAGTGTCCACTACAATGTTGCATTTGCAATTAATTTTTATTTTAAGAGTCGGCGTTGTGTCCACGGTCGGCGTAGTGTCCACAGAGGACGGTCGGCGTAGTGTCCAGGGTCGGCGTAGTGTGCACGGCCAACGGTCGGCGTAGTGTCCACGGTCGGCGTAGTGTCCAAGGTCGGCGTAGTGTCCAGTCGGCGTAGTGTCCTAGACTCTCCTTTACCTACCTTTAGGTCATCGCTATATCTCTTAGTTAACAATCGATCACTATAAAAGTATATTTGAGGCCCGTCTCTAGCATCAGTGAAGACGTCGCGGATTCTAGTTTATGATGTTATAAATGGCGCCAACAAGTTAAACTCAAATATACTGATATAAGCCAAGAAACTTGTAACTTCACTTTCTATCAACTAATAACAATACGATTATTGAACTCCCTATCAAAATGAAAGAAAGCAATACTTGTAGCTGGTTTTATTAATACTCGAACATTACTACCATCGATCAGACAATTAGCATCTTTACTATTACTACCTCACGCAGGGTACCCCAAATAGTTTAACTTAAAACGCTCGTAAGTCTAATGGTTACACAGTTTTTATATGCAAAAATATCATCAGATTCTAGCTACCACACTTATCTTTGTGCCGATATACTCGCAGACATTTAATACGTCCCGTTACTCCTAACACATGTCAGCTTGACAGGTTCCAACCTCGGCTGTCATTTGCTATACCTCGACCCTCAATACTGCGGTAGATTAGCTTTCCAATACTGTCCGCCTAATAGTTGTTGCCTGTTCACAGGCAATAAACTTCGCAATCGTTGTATTCGTGTTTCCCAGATCGCTTTACAGCTTGAATATAAATATTCATTGGAAAAATGACATCTGCTTAATGAACTCCTTTACAGGAACGGCTGGCTAGTATACCAATTCTTTACTATCACCAAACCAGAATAAATGGCGAGATTGTCATTTACACCCCACGAAAACTCTTGCCTTTTTTAAAAGCTGATATACAAATTTTTCTCAAACAAAACCAACCTTGTTTTTATATCTTCCCTAGCAACGAACAAATCCAATCTGATATTAATTTTATCGCGTCACTCTCACTAGATTCCTCATTCAACACTAGTATTAATATCAAATGCTTTTGACACGTAACATGGTGTATGGTAATTTTAAAACGCAGCCGCATAAGTTTACCGCATTCTTGCATTGAACATTTTGTAAATTATCCATTCTTTGTCGCTTTCTTGCCTTGTAATGCTCATATGCTGCTTTGTATACTGGCACTAGTGCATAATTTTTATGGACTGCTGCAGCATATTAGCTTCGATTATTATTAAAAATATCCTTGCTAATTACGAGACAATCAAATATTGGCTTCTTAATGATTTTACACTAAATTTCATTTCGTTTTTTAAAAGAACAGTGTATAGTGACCCAATTGACGTAATTTCAGATATTTTATTGCCCTAAACTTAAAATCAATAGGTATTATTAAAGATGTTAATAACATTTTGAAATTTGAAGTAAAAATATGAAATTTAATGTAAATTAAAACAGTCTTCCTCATAACAATTAACATATATTTTTACACACGCTACATGTTTCGGTTTAGCTGTTAAACCATCTTCAGGCTAAAAGATAAAGCTTATAAAATACGGGGAAAGAAACAGAGAGCAAACACCTTACCTAATGTCAAAATCGGACAGTCAAATAAACAATCAAAATTGAAACAGACAACTTGACCAACATGTTCAATGAAATAAATTATTTGTTTATATACAACGGTCAGTCAAGGTGAGAACTGTAAAATACGTATCAAAGCCACAAAAAAACCGATAAATGGAATAAGTTAAGCAATCAATCAAATTTAAAATTTTTTAAATTGAGAAATATATAATTGCTACTGTTTGCAAACTCTGTGACCTCATTGAGGCAACGATCGTTTAACCGGGAGACAATTTCGAAGATTTCGTAAAAATTTAAATTATTGCCTTTAGGGCAGACGTGAAGAATTTTAACATTGGCGTCCCGATCAAATTTATGATTATTCTCAATATGAAAGCAACCTGAGCAATTTAATTGTCGAGCGTTCACAGTAATTTTCTTATTCGGTGTGTTCAAAAAGAAATTACTTAAGGGTTGGCCATGGAATATAAGTATTGGCAACAGCAAGCTTTAGAATTCATTAACATAATCACTGTTGTTGCTGTCATAAGTTTATATTATACGCTGATATCGCGATTAAAAATTCCAAAAGTTGCCATATTCAACCCTTATGTAATTTCTTTTTGAACACATAGTATAAAGGTCACTTCATTGTTACGTGCTTGAGCAAATGTCTTTTGTTTTTGTATCTAAAGTACGAATTCTTATTTCAATCAGCCGTTTTCAACTAGGTTTATCTGTCAACTGTCAACTTTCAACGGTCTCTTATCAACACCAAATTAATATTTTGTTTTAAAATTTCAGAAGTTACCTAATACATTTATAATAACTTATTTGTATTACTAGGGAGGAAAATGTATCATTCCCTCCCGCAGATGTAGTTTAGTTCTTCAGAGTTTGCGAGAACAGTACCTAATCAATTTATTGTAATCATGCAAGGGATGAAATGACGTTTTAGTCCAGAGTTATACTTACAACACTTTTACATTTTTCGATGAGACTATCTCTTGTAATCAGCTGCATTCAAAAATAATTAAATATGAAAACCAGGAGGCTAGTTGATTTATTATTAATAATAATAACATTGTCTCCCGTCTCTAATGGCAACGGCAGTCAATGTATTATATTCCCTCCCACTGCAATTGGAAACCAACCAAGCACCCAAACGTATATTTTCCCTATACCCCTAACAGGCTACAGAAAATATCACTTTCGTTTAAAGGGGTAAAGAAAGTATTTTCAAACAGAGCCAACAAAAAATGCTCAAGTTGCGCCAATTGGATCGTTCTTCTACAAAATCTAAATAGAAATTTGCTGTCAAACGCTTAGGAAATCCAATGCTCCACCCTGTATACTTAGGTAAGTTACATATTTTCGTCACTCAGCCTCATGTTAAGCTTATTTAATAATAGATTGTTCTACAAGCTAAGAAAAGTGAATGTTTTTCAACGTTTCATTTACGAGCGAGTGATGCAAATGGAGTGGATTAATTTATCACGAACATGGAAAAATCATTTTTATAACATATTCAGCGTGCTATTTTTCTAATATCATTACAAAATCTAGCCAAAATTAAATTCGACATTTCTTCATATTCGAAATTTTTTTTTTAATTGGCAGTGAAGAACGTCGAAATCGTCAAATAAAATACGAGAAATGTGCAGTGAAGTAATCCATTGTTTTTCAACTTTTTGTAGGCGGCTGGGCGGTAAGTAAACGTCAACCGACGTCAACGTAACCTATACAAGTTGGTTAAAATGTTGTAACTTCTCGATTCCTCGATTTAAAAAAACAATGTACCCCTGGGCACTGGAAGTTCCATTTCAATCCTTGTGTGGTTTATTTGCTATGGTCCTTCGGGCCTTGGCAACTAAATACACAATCGTGATAAAAAGCTCGACTTTAGTGATAACTTATGTGGAAACTAATATAAAAAAATATATAGATTTGAACTTCCAAGTCCCTATACCTTCTTACTGAAAGGACTTTGTACTAAAGTATATTAGGTTTAATCGGTTTATTATAACCTAAGGAATCTATGCCAAATCGGTGTCCCATTTTTTGGGACACCCTGTATAATTGTTATCCTTGAATTTATTTATTTACTTACATCTTACATCAAAACAAACTAAAAACTTTTGGTTTTGGTGAACGGTGTATGTAGATAGAAGATTTAATTGTCAAAAAACCTTCAAGAGTGATAAAGTATTAGGTTACTACTAGCAGTCCAGTGAGACAAATGTCTCATTTAAAAAAACAAAAAAGACCGTTTTGCAAATAGAACGTTTATTCACCACACGTACGTATATGACGTCATTGTTGGTAGCAAACTACCAGTCGCATTCGCCTTGATAAAATTTGCCTAGAATCTAACCTAAAAAGTTAGGATTAGGATAATTAAGATAATAATTAGTGTTAGAGACTGAAATTCGGTTCCTCACCTGACATGGCCATTCCAAACATATAACTTTCATAAATTTTTTCTCTATCTCTTACGGTTTGGCTGCTGAAACAGCGTCCCGGACGGACGGACGGACGGACAGACAGGTCTATTATATATACAGATAGTTAACCAAACATAAAAATTAAGCATTTTTAGATAACGATTACGAATCGACACGACACTAATGATAGTTTTTTTTTTTTTTTTTTTATTGGTTTAATAGCAAATTAACAATCAGAACTAATTATAAATTCAATGTGTTCTATGAGTTAATGTGATGACATTAATGACGTGAGGGGGAATCCATCCAGCGATGTTATCCCGTTTCGTTAGAGCTATCCTCCTTTCAGATCACTGGGCCATTTCTTCTTTTTTAGTCTCCTTGGAGGTGGGTCCTGCTGCAGGTTCAACGCGAGGGTATTTGGGTGGGCTTGTAGTCGTAGGTAGTGGTTGTTACTTCTTGTTGTTCTCTCTTCTTCGACTGTTGCTATGCCAAGGTCAGTATGCAATGTCAAGTTGCTGACATACCATGGAGCATTTGCTAGCATTCTTAGAGTGTTGCAACTTGCAAGAAAATTCTACTAAATACAACTATATGACAATAATTTTTATTGAAAGTAATTGAAAAAGTAATTGATGTTGTACAATTACAATTAGTAAGTAATTGATAGTTAAATTACTATTTCCTGTAAGTAATTGAATCTCTGGTAATTAAATTACTACGTTGAGCGGTAATTGGTAATTAGTATTTAATTACTTTTTAAAAGTAATTTGCCCAGCTCTGAAAGTGAGCAATATGGTTTGATTTTCTAAGTAGGCAGTTCGACTTTTCAGGATCGGAGGCGAAATTAGAATTGAAATTCAAACAGCGTAACAATGAAATTAAAATTATAAAGGAGCAAAAGCAAATAGGCCTTGCCGGTTGTTGAGATGAGCAAAATAAACGTTTGTAAGCAATTTGAATAAAAAAGAGCTCGTCGGCGGTGTGCGCTCGCATTTGCATATTCAAATGTTGTGGCGGCCGCAATTACGTCATAATTGAAATGGTACAAAAGAGACAGGCCCTTGCAATTGCTCGAGTTAACTAACGATCACGGATAGCTATGGCATGTTACCAGCTTCGAACGACTTGGCTTTGAAGAACGCTTTAGCGCTGAATTAAGTTTCGCTGTTATACGCCGGCATCAAAACTTCGACCTAGTTCGGTACGCAGCCAGGATATTCCAGAGTTGTATGTTAACAAGATCCTTATTATTTGCCGACGCTCCGCTCGATGGTGCTTCGAAACATTCCATAGTTGCCATTTTTCATCGATTTTCAAATATTTGCAGCTCGTTAAAATTACTAGGGAGGTTTACAACTTTATAAATAGTCGCCACTGCTTTCTCTAAGTAAATGGCGTGCTTGATGAAAGCATTCTAAAATAAATTTCCGACAACTGGTAAATCTGTTCTACATGTAATAGAATAGCCCAGATTATCAAGTACATATTTTTGTTCTCCTGCAGATGTAAAACAACCTGAGTACCAGCTTTTCAGAACTCTTAACTTTCAAGAATGGGCAACACAGAGTGCAGTTGCTTCTTATGAGCGATATTTTCTTCTCTAGAATATTATTTCCCCAAAGCAACTTGCCACTTACCAGCTCCTTCTATCTCTTGCAAGATCTTGTTTTCCCATTTATTATACAGGATGCCATTAAAATATGCGTACATAGCTTAACCACAGATTCCTGGACCCAAAATACGGCAACGTAACTCAACTTACCTGTGTGTCTAAATGCATTTCGTTACGTCAGTATTATACTTCAATATTCTTTTTAAAACATTAATTTTACTTATAACAATAGAACGCTGGGATCAAATCCGATGATATTAGAAATTACACTTCATACAGGTATAAATCGTTTTTTGAGATGATACTGGTTATTATCGGTGAACTGCTGGTAGATGAGACTTGGGTGTCAGGACACACATCAGACAGTAACTTTTTATGGGCAATGCCGATAACAGTTAATTTTACTTTAAAAGAAAGAGAAATTTGGGTGACTGCTTCTTAGTTGTTTGTCGACATATTTTAGGAACAACCTGTCTAATTCATATATTGTTACGTAATGATGGCAATTTAGTAGACCTATTGAAATATTTTGATAATTTTACAGCTTTTTGTTTACATTTCCGCAATACGATATCCGTAATCGTCTGGTTCGATTAAGACAAAGGAGTGTAAGGAGCTTAAAAGTTCTCTGAAGTTTTAGCGTACACTTAAGTTAGGCGATGTGTCATGTTTGACATTTATGGTTTAAAGAAAATTAATCGATAATTGACTATGTCTGCGGTACAACCAACGATGCAGTAATAGCACTGTAGAACGTATAGAAAGGTGGACCTCTCGAGTCGCTCTCTTTTAGTTAGTGCGTGACACATTATTCACTTCTTTTCTTAACATCGTGTTCTTCCGATAACTGTATAATGGTACGTGAGAAACATTTACCCAACCGGTCAATTTCCTTGCCTTCGTTATGCATGGAAACGATAATTGATCGTAAACAATCAGTGGCTCTCCCTAGTAAAGCAATTTTGTATGCAGATGATGTTATCCTATACTGCAAAGGAAAAAATATCCATAGTACTCAAGAAAATTTGCAAGTAACCTTGGACCAACTTACTAATTGGGCTCGTTTGTCTGGGTTTAAATTTTCTTCAACGAAGACTACAGGTACAGTTTTTTCAAGAAAACATACCGTACACATTCCAACTTTAAAAATGGGAGATCAACTAATAATTTTTGAAAATTTTATGAAAATTCTCGGTATGATATTTGATAAAAAATTAACGTGGATACAGCATATTATTGCTGTTAAATCAGATTGTATTCGATGACTGAATATTTTGAAAATTCTGGCTAACCGGAACTGGGGCACCGACCAAATAACTATAATGCGAACATACAGAGCACTTGTCCGTTCTAAAATAGAATATGGATCTTTAGCTTACGCATCAGCATGTAAATCTACATTAAATCTCCTCAACTCGATTCAAGCATCTGCCCTTCGTCTTGCCACTGGAGCGTACTGCACCAGCCCCATAATTAGTTTACAAAACCTAACATGTGAATTACCCTTAAATCTCAGAAGAACCCAACAGTCTCTCTGTTACTCGATTACAGTAAGAAGCAATTCTTCCAACCCTGTTAATGGATATATTTTTTCCAATCGATTTTCCCCATTATTTGATAGAAAAACATACTTTCTACCTTTCTACCACCGACTTAATACAATTATTATTCAAAATCTGGGTCTTTCCTTTTTTGATCAATTACTCCAACCCAAATCTATATCTCCTCCTTGGTGCCTATATCCAATCTCCACAAACCTTTCCCTACACAGATATCCTAAAGGTACTACCTTTCCACTAATCTAGAAACTAAAATTATATGAAATTCTTGATAATTACCCAGAGTCCATTAAAATTTATACTGATGCTTCAAAATCAGAAGACGGAGTAGGGGCTGCTATACTAACGAACAGTGGTGGTTACAAATTTAAACTTAACGCTGAATCCAGCATCTTTACCGGTGAATTATACGGCATTCTGGAGGCAATGAAATACATCAAGGCATCTGAATTCACTAAATTCCTGATCATGTGTGATTCATACAGTGCTATTCAAGCAGTCAAGGAACTTTTTACCAGTAATCCTTTGGTCATAGAAATCCAAGAGTGCCACCAGGAAATATTAAATTCAGCCAAATATGTATGTATCATTTGGATACCGGCACATATAGGTATTTCTGAAAATGTACGAGTTGACTTATTGGCCAAAGAAGCTGTATTCGATTATACAACACAATACAACAGTATTACAAGTTATGATGCTAAACACTTTGTAAAAGCTGTTATTAAAAAAAAAAATTATCAACAATAAACTCCGTAATATTAAAGATAACATAACGAATTGGATCTCTGCAACAGTCCTAAATCGAAAATCCAGTACTTTACTGAATAGAATAAGAATTGGTCACACCAACCTTACTCACAGCTATTTTTTAAATCGAGAAAACCCTCCAGTATGTGAAACGTGTAATGTTCAGCTCACAATAGCACACATCATCTTAGATTGTCATCTATATTCAGAATGTAGAAATCGTCATCAGTTACAAAATAATCTAAGTGAAGTGTTGAAGAATGACTATGTAAGTAAACGTAAAATTATCAGATTTATGTTGGAATGTAAATTATATAATTTATTGTAACCCTATCTTTATAGGGCGCTAATAGCCTAGCTGCTGATGCGCCATTAACCAGTTAAATAAAATTTTTAAAAACAATCTTACATCTGTAAAATAGAAATCGATTTGGGATTCAACCCGAAAGGAAATATGAAGATGTTTGATATTACTTCTTCCCAATGATCTCAATAATGTTGGGGTATATATGTTAATCGAAATATTTTGGGTTAGCGCGCAAATAGGAATTTACAGGAAGTTACACGTCTTATACAGATCATACTATGTGGACCTCCATAGGGAGCAGAACTAACAGTCGTTATCTAACTAAAGTAAGAGAAAGTTTAGACTAGGAAAATAACAACGTATTTTAGGGCTGTTAATTTGGGGCTGTTAATTGAAAGCTTGTTATTTGAGATCTTTTCAACTACGTACCTTAAGATTTGAATAGTAAATTGTTTTACGTAGAGTTTTCTGTGATAGTTCTAAATCTGTCATATCGTTTTGGATGCTTGAAATGTTCATCCCTTTTCGAATTTCTAGATGTGGTCAGTCATAAGTGATCTTCGGTGCCGCATTTTCTCTTGTGGAGCTCAGGAGGGGTGAACCAAACTCAGTTGGACATGTGTGGAAACTGCGAGTCGCGGTCGTTTGCCCGACCTTACAGATAAGTAAAATTACTTAATTTATTTTAACTGCGATGTCATATTTCAAATTGCTTTGTAGAATTTTTACAGCATAACCCTTATACCATATGTATTGATCAACGGAATACCGCAGTAATCTTGTTATAAACATAGTGTGACCACACAACGATGATTGGCTTGGTACATAAGTATAGCATAATCAATCCACAAGTAGTGGATATATTTTTAACAAATATTTTGCCGTTTCCATGTAAATTATTGCGTTTAAATTTCACGAAACAAAATCATATCAAAAATGTCACGAGCCGAAGGAGTGAAATTTGCAATAATTTCTATGGAAATGCCAAACTATTTTAAAAATATGTATCCACTTGGAGTGGTATTTGGGACGACTATTTAACAATATTAATACATAACGACTAACTTAATTAAAAATAATCCAACAATTAGTATAATTATTTATTCTCAATTAAATTCAGCGGAATACTTCGTAAACCCAACATTTTAAAATTTTTAACGCAAGTCAACCTTTGTTTACACAGTTTGTTGATGTTTATTTTTACGTAACAGCGACATCACTAAGGCAGAACATTGTTGTTAAGCGATATTTCGCAACAAGGCTGCTTAGTTTTTGAGTAGGTACATTGTTTTTAGGATATTTTGCATGGTACTGTTACGGATCATAGTTGCCAGAGACATATTGTATAGGCAACGATCCTAAAAAAAAAGTTTATTGAGTTTATTATATTTGGTTCATGAAAAAACACGTGCGTTTTATTCCAAGTATAATTAAGCGTAATTATACAGTGTGTCCCCGGATAGGTGAAACGACTCTTGTGAAAGGTAAAAAATTTTCGATTTAAATTTTAATTTTTTTGGGTTCAGACCTGCTTGGTTAAAAGCGAGTTACTAACATAATTTCAGTTTAAAAAAATCAAGTATGCCTTGGAAATTATCAAAAAAACCTATTTTTCTGTAAGGTAAAGTGCCTTTTATGTGGCAGATACCACAAAAAGTTATTAATAAAAGTTCTTTAGAATCAATATCTAGGCCTCTATGCCAAATTTCAAAATCCTCGGCCAACTTTGATCTCGCACAATTTCTTTTATGTGTAGGTCCCAAATCAAAGAATTTTACTTTTAACAAAGATTTTTACTGTAAAAACAAATACTTTTAACAAAGTTTTTTATTTCATAATAAAAAAACTTTGTTAAAAATAAAATTCTTTGATTTGAGTAATAAACATAAAATAAAATGTGAGAGATCAAAGTTGGCCGAGGATTTTGAAATTTGGAATAGGGACTTAAATGTTGATTCTAAACAACTTTTCTTAATAACTTTTTGTCGCATTTGCCACATAAAAGGCACTTTACCCTACAGGAAAATAGGTTTTTTGAAAATTTCCAAGGCATACTTGATTTTTCAAAACTGAAATTATGTTAGAAATTCGCCCTTAACCAAGCAGGGCTGAACCTCAAAAAATGAAAATTTAAATCGAGAATTTTTTACCTTTCACAAGAGTGGTGTCACCTATCCGGGGACACACTGTATAACGAGAAGCAGCCCCCAAAGGCCCCAAAACGCTATAATGGTGACCCTCGAACGTGTGATGAACATCATACCTCCCCTCTTCTGAAGCAACCGGCTCCTGTGTCAACTACCTCAGCTACAACCCAGTTTTAGAAGCCGTTTACTCCAGCCTGCACACTGCAACTTCCTGGAGACAATCCAAAAGCTAAGTGTTATCACACATTACAAATTTAAAATTTGACACCCTGAAATACCTGCAAGCAATACAACTGTCACCGGCTGGAGTCCTGCATAGCCGTGCTGTCAACTTCTGTGACTACAATCCGGTCTGGAACCTGGGACTATCGCGCTACCAGCACCCTTCCTGGGAACTGCGAAGCCATCTGCTGGATCTGACCCGGATATCCTCTGCCGCAGCGAACACCTCCAGTCAACCCATTGAAAGCTAACATCCGTATGCATAGTCGTTCACCAGCGGCTCGCCGGCGACTCGCCAGAGTTTCGTTATGAATAGTATGTCGGCGGCACTGTACGTCTATGTCAAATTCGAGGTTATCAGGTTAGGTTTTCCGTCAGTTTTGACAGAAACTCACACAAAATCTAACCTACTAACCTCGAATTTGACATAGACGTACAGTGCCGCCAACATACTATTCATAACGAAACTCCGGCGAGTCGGAGGCGAGCCGCTGGCGAACGACTATGCATACGGGCGTAAGTGTTACCATTTATTAACTATAAATGTCACTTACAATTAAAATCAGCCGAGTTACCGTCAAATAAATATTCATCGGTTATTTCTGGCACCCCCGCGAGACCTTCTGTGCGGTTCTCCTGTCATTGTATTCACCGAATTTCCCTGCACATAATTCCACAGACTGCAAGTGATAGGTTTTCTTCAATTGACAATTGTCAAAAGTGACATTTCAAGGCAGCTTCGTTCGCGCTGCATATCGCAACGCATGAAAGTGCAATAACTATGTAATCTTAAAACTGCTAAAATTGATCTTTCGGATTTTTTAGAACATTTTCCTGCAACGCCCGTGGTCCGATACATGTGGACTTAGCTTTTGCATGACAGTGACAGGTCGGTCGCATGTTCCAGGATATCCTGAAGGAAGGGGGTCAAAGGTAGACCAGGTATAGCTGGTTGCTGTCTCTTTGACGTGGCTTCAAGTAGGATGTGTCTGGGGCTGCTTGAATGAGATGTCTCTGGGGCTGCTTGTGACGATTCAGGTCGGCTGCTGCTTGTGACGCTTCAGATCGGCTGTTGCTTGCGGCTTGTGTTGGATCCAAAACGGGGGAGTTCTTCAGATGGTTGTCTAGTTGTTTGACGTCGGGGTCACCAAATTATAACGGCAAGAAGAACTTCGTTATATCTACATTAAATTTAGGAATAAAACACATGTCTTGATGTGATGAAGTAAAATCCAAAACTGTTTATTTATATTTATGTAACTAAGTAATAATTATTAAGGCTGCATGTATACGTGCATGTATGTGTATACACTACAGTACCCAATATTCAGTGATATACTGTTCTTATTGGTTGAAAAAAGCAAATATCTGCAATATTATTGGCTTATATATTATAGTGTTGAATAGTCGTTCCATCAAACCTATTGTTTATTTATAGAATAACATTGCGTACATGTGTCTAATAGATAACAATAAAGTGTTCTACTGATCCCAACACATTCTTGTATAAACCAAACCAATAGATACATGTGCTTATCAATGACACATCGTCCAGTGAAGATAATTTGAGATCTGTCTTTCAATATATAAGTTAAATTCCATAATATCTGGGACCTTCCAACGTTCGGTCTACAACTATTGAATATATATTAAAGTCGGTGACGCCTAGCATTAGAGTATTATAAGATTATCATAAATCCAGTCCCTCTTTCGGAACTAAGCTAGTGCAAAATGCATTGCTCTCTGCTAAGCTTATAATAACTGGATTAAATTTGGTATTGTTGGAACTTGTCGTGATTACATCGTATAGCGTTCAGGGATTGACAATATGTAGTATATTTAATTGTCTTCTTATGCCGTGGTTAGTCGTTATAGAGACATTCTATAGCAGTTCGAAAATGTCATTTTGTTGTTGGAATTCACTGCTTATCTTTAGTCAGAGCGAAATTTTCTGAACCATAAAGTGGGCTTGTGGTTGTTGTTTTATTTTATTTTTCTAAATGAATTCAAAATTTGTTTTTCCTTGGCTTATTCGAAATGTATAACAGCAGCGGTATTATTTATTAAATATACAACTAGCATTTATTCATAAACTAAAATCCATATATGTCCTTGTAGTATCTTTGAACCTCACCCTTATAGCGTTTTCGCTGTCGCACACTTGCTATTCATAGTCTTCACAAAAACTACCCTGGTAACATCATCAACGCCTGGTTAGATCTCGACGATCCTTTATTTGGAAAAGATTGTGTGGTAACTTTCTTAATGCAACTTTTTATAGTTAAAATATTATTTCTACGTTCCTAACTATATAAAAACATTATCTAGTTTTTTTTCCATTAGATACCACATTAGATTTTTATAACATTGTATATTATACTGTTGTGAAGAAGGTCGAGATTTTAAATTTAACGGGTGTTCATAAACAGTCGTCATCCCAGTAAGTTTTGACTTCAGAAACGTATGTCTATTAAAATTGAGAAAAAATGCGCTATGACAGTACTCAACGACGTTTCATTGAGTTGCACGAAATAATCAAAGACATAAAAATTTTTTTTTCAAAGCAACTGGGATGACGACTGTTTATAAACACCCGTTAGATTTATGACATGATGTTCCTATAATAAACCCGTTCAAGAAGCATTAATATTCTAAGACTCTTTAATGACAATTAAACACAAATGAATCACCCAGCTGATCTTTGGCTGTAAGATCTAAATAAAATAACGGGCTTCCTCTCAAGGTTTTAAAGTCTAACTTATCGTGATCTCGTTAAACAAGATTTACTGGTACAAATCAGATATTATTACTCAGCTAGCTTAAACCCATTTACTTTTTTATTTATTTTATTTTTACCTTATCTTAACTTTCCGACAATCATATAATCGTTGGTGTAACTAACACTTGTTAATAAGTTTTGGGAAAAACTTATAATGCCCTCTGTTACATAGTAACGCTAATACATCTAGTCAATTATGGAGAAACATGTTGCTAGAGGTTTTGTCAATTTGTTTGATATTTTACAATTTTATTTGTCACTTGAGAAATGGCGTATATATTAGAAATTCGAAAGTCCGTCTACAACGTGGTTGGACAGCTGCTGAAACGAAATGTACTAAACATTTTTCGGGAGTAAAATATTTCAAAAAGTACTATATATCGTACATTTCCGGAATGTGTAAAGGGAATTCCATGTATAAACCTGCCAAAAACAGGCTGTCCACGTAAGTTAACTGAAGTTTAGGTCAATAGACTAGCCGAGCGTTCAAAAAACGTCATTGGGGTGTCCACTCGTAAGCTTTCCAGTCGTTTCCAAGTTTTGAATGCTGCAATATCTCGATACATCGCAAGAAGAGGCCTAAAATACCGAAAACACAAAACATTTCTCAAGTATACCGCCGTAGAATTGGCCAGAATCCCTGGTTGTTGCCGTGCTTTGAGACCTCATCATTTCTCCAACAACCGGATCATTGTCATGGATGACAGGAAATATTTTATCTTTAGCCAGGCTTCCTGCAAATGCAGGTTTCTATACAGATAATATTAAAGACACCCCTAGTAATGTAAAATACAAAGAGAAAGCAAAATTTTCTGACAAAATTTTTTTCAAAATATTATGGAAGTAGACTTAGAAAGCGTCCAGACGGTGATGCGACACGTAAAACAGAAACTTCGTCTTATTGAAGATAGACGACCCCTAGCAGCAATATATCAACCAGGTGTTAAAGTCTAAGATTCATTAATTATTGTTATGTTATGTTTACTTAATAAAGGTTTCTTAAATTTAAATAATATCTTTCGATAATTTTTCCCAAAACTTATGTAACAGGTGTTACAGCATAGTTGACAGATGAGGTAAGATGGCCGCCAAAATGTTGATCCGAAATCGATATCAGCGAACCTTTTCCTCCAAAGTCAGCCAAATTTCAGCTTTGTTACTTGGTTAGAGTTATTTGGAACAGCTAAATCTCACTTTAGCAGTCTCATCTCCTATTGTTACTCCTTCTAACTTTATACGGATGTATTTCTTGCATTTCTCGTAAAATTTTTATTACTTTGGTTTTATTTTTGTTCATTTTCATCAAATTCCTTGTCAGCGCCTCATTCCATACAATTAGATTTATCGGTAGTTCTCGTTTGCTTCTGGCTATAACTATTACGTCATTTGCGAACACTCATTCAAAAATCTGCATTTGTTCTAGGTTTCGGTATTCTATAGTATACATTTTTTTGTTCCTTGTTTCGTTTATCTCATAATTTGATCCGTGACAGTTATGAACAGTTGAGAATTTAAGCCTCCTCCTTGTCTTAATCCATCATTTGTGCTGCATGTTTCCGATCTGCTATATTTAGTGATAACATACAATAATTAAGTGTGTTATTATACAGTATTGTTACGTTTTTACGCTCGGGCTATTTAAAAATTATACGACGCTTCTTGTATTAAACATTTATTTAAATGATTAATTATTATTATTTACCAACACACTAATTAACAAGGCAGAACACAAATTACTTAAACTAACGAACTACAGGCACTATTTCTAGCAACGATACATTTATTTATTTGTATGCGCTGGATTAAACATCAATTATTTATTTGGCTATTTACGACTTAAACACTAACGATTTATATGGTTATTTATCTGTTATTAATTTCACACGGTTCATTTATATCACGCGCGCTTCGAGTCTGAATTCAAACTACTGAGAACTCCGGCGGCCGTGTATTTATATTCGGGTAATTTCCTTCGAGATCCATCTAGACTTCGCTCGACCTTTCTGGGAACCGCATGACGCATCCATCGCAGCCGGCTCCGAGGGCGATGCCGTCACGCATCTGCACCTGGAGTCCAAGGTTGCAAGGTCGTTTCTCGAGGTTCCAGAACAATCGGGGCACTGTGTCATAATTCCGGGGAAATAACCGGCAGCAGGATTGTTACACTGCCCCCACCTTAGGTCGTTCTGTTCCAGAACGAGTTGCGTCGGGTGCCTGTCACTGGCTCTTGTGGGGATTCGATGACGGTATTTGCAGGCGGTGCCCTTCTTGCACATGGACTGGCTGAAGACGTAGCAGTCCACCGTGGGCTCAATGCTTCGCAACGGGCTGCAACAGCAGACCTCGATCTGGATGCCGGTCCGGTCGAAGACTACTTCCAGCATGCTGCGTACAACCCTCCAGTCCAACGAATCCAGGCCGCATCCTAATTTCGGCACCGCTAGCCGGGTTTCGCTGTTCTTTACCATCTGCTCCTTAAGGTCCAAAAGAGCACACCAGAGCTCCTGGTAACTAGGTTTTTCGTAAGACAACCTTTTCGTCACCAGGTAATAAATGGAGCTGTTGCCTTCCTTCAGCTGCAAAGTTCTGCCAACCTGAGGTGCCGGCTCTCGCAGTTGGTCTAACCGGCCAAACTTCTCCCGGAAGGCAGCGGCGATCCCCCTAGACATCCGGAGGTCCTGGGCGACGCAGTGTGCCAGGGAATACTGCCGCAGGGTGTCGAACAGGTCACGCTGCACCTCTGTAGTGACTCCGAATCGCGCAGTCTTCGTACCCCCCTAAGCGGCCATAAACTCCTGGAAGGAGGTTCCTCCGATCCCTAGTCGTCTCAGGGGTTGCTCCGTGACAGCCTCCACTTCCTCATTGGTTCCGGCATATGGGGCCAACCGATTGAAGTGTACCACCCTGCACTTCCCTCGAGGAGATTTCTGGATTCGGTATACCACGTCATTCAGTCGAGCAACTACAGTGTAGGGGCCTTACCAGTTTCTTTGGAGCTTGGGGGAGAGACCACGACGCCTCTGGGGGTTATGAAGCCATACCAAATCTCCAGGTTGGAAACCACCGGCCACAGCGCGGGCATCATATCGGTTCTTCATTCGGTCGCTGGCACCCTGAATGTTTCGGCGTAGGGCGTCGTGGATCTCTTCCATCCTCTTCTTCAGGTTCCCCACGTAGTCCTCGCCGGCCGTTTCTTCACCAGGGTTTCTTCCAAATTTGAGGTCACATGGCAATCGCAGCTCGCGCCCAAAGGGTACCGTGGCTGGGGTGTGGTTGGTTGTCTCTTGTACTGCCGATCGGTAGGCCATTAGGAACAGGTGAATGTACTGGTCCCAGTCACGCTGATGTTCGGAAACCACCTTGGACAGATGCTTCCGCATGGTTCGGTTTATCCTTTCCACCATGCCGTCCGATTGAGGATGGAGGCAGTGGTCCGGCTATTCATGCCCGCATATACTAAACTAACTGATAGTGAGGCTGAATGGTGTTGATTAATTCACGATATATCTGACGAAACACATGCATTTTCACTTAATATAATGAGAGTAAGAGAAAGTCAAAGTTCTGCTACTAACCAATGGTCGAAGTCTACACAATTTAAAATTGCCAAATAGGTTTAATCAAGAACTCTATAATTGTTTTCTATTTTGGAAATTTCAAGCGCCAGGTATTACTTCTGCATGTGCTTCTAAATTATTCCCCTCATTCTTTTGTTTAGATGTTTTTAATTTCATTTGCTTGCTCTGCGTAAAGCACCCTACGCAAATTGTAAACTAATACTTACGCAAATCTGATTAATTACAATCTTACTTTAATAAGGTCAGTATCAGTTAGCTATAATTAACGTGGTTCGTATGGAAACATAACTACTTTGTTATTGCATAATTTGAACTAAAAATGCATTCTACATATAATATGAACTATCTACATTCCGCTCCAGCCCCTTCTGCCTTTCGCAACTTCCGATTTTCAATCGATTAACTCCACGAATTAAGGCTGCAATTTTTCTTGGCTAATTTTTCACAAGGCGGTGAAGCCCTGTCAAGTGCACAGATCGCGGCTGGAAAGCAACTTGGGCGCTAAAGGGTCGGCCATTAAGCGCGGACAATGCGTACGTTTGCATAAAACAGGCAAATTAGCAGTAATGCCGTATTGATCACTGCATCGTTAATGCATTTTAAATGAACAGGTGCAACAGGGCGGGGTCAATAAATAATAAATCCGTAATGGCAGCAACAACTCTGCCGCGCTCGATTCATCAATACGCATTTGACAGAATATTTACACAGGGAGGTCCATTTTAATTACGTGCGCCCTATTTATATTTCCAGTACGAATAATAAATTATGTTTACCCTTCTTTCAATAGCTACTCTGGTGTAATACACATCAATTGCTTCGTGCGGCCGCGCTTCAGCGTGCAGGGGTGAAATGGACTATTTCTGAAACGCTGATGGATATCAACTATTTGCCAGTTGATGTTTGTATTTATCACTTACAACTTCGTTCGGTGCCGTCATTTTACTATTTAAAAACAATAATATTCATGTAAACAAAGCGAGATTCGAGTGATTAAAAGTTTTCAACTTTATGATGTTAATCTTAATAAAGATAAATTCGGCGAACTAATTAGTCAGGTCGCTGAATATTTCTTTATCCATCATTGACTCATAAAAAATCAAAACTCTTTGCTATATGCTGCTCTTGCAGTTCTCATTTCAGTTCGTTCGCTGGGCACAAACGACTTGTCAGCTAACATGTTCTTGTGAATAAAAGATGACCATGAATTGGATACGATCTTAGCCTAAAAATAATTGATTAGACGATAAACAAATTATATGCACGCCTTTGGGCTACAACAATAAGTCAGAAGTCGTTCAAATATTTTAGAAAGTTCTCCGTAGAAGCGCTCCAGACAATACATGCAGTTTCAGAACAGGTTTCACTTGAGTGGTCTGACCACGCGTCAACATGCTAAATTCTAGGAAGCACACGTAGCCGTTTAGACACTGTAACTTGGTGCCAAATTAAAGTTTTTCTGCGCTATGAGAGCTACGAGTGTATTTGGTATAAGAAGAGATGGCAAAAAGTGAAGGAGTAGCCGAAGCGCTAGATTATTTAAACCAAGCCGCTGTTGAAAGCTTTTATGCGAGTAAAATATTCTTGTAGTTGATGTGAATTGGTCGATTGCCATTCCTTCAAATCAAATACTCCGAATATGCCTCCCTTTAAATGTATTTAATTATTGCAACGCTTTTAAGTTTGTATGAACCCGGAAGCTCACCGCCGCTGTGTCGCTAGAACTGTTGTGTAAATTGCTTGAGGGGGAGGGGGCTTCACCACTTTCGTATTCATCTGTTCAGCTTCAGGCCACCCGCACAGCTGTAAAGTCAGTCGAAACTGATTGGGAAACATTAAAGCTCTCTGTTGCAACCCCTTTAAGATCAACTTTCTCAGCTTAAGGTGGGTAGCTGTGCTATATTTTAACGTGCTTCATCGAATTGTGAGTTGTTCCCAGTGACGTGCATAAATTAGGGACCCTTGTTTGAGCAGTAATAGATTTTAATTAACGGAATAGTCTCCTGCTTTGAATTTTGAGTCAGTATAATGTTGCATGCGTATTGTTGGTTTATATGGAAAGTTTTATTCTGTGTGCGGAGGTAGCTTGAATTCTGTGCAGCCGAAGCTAGCTATTTTGATGTCAAGCTCTCTCTCTCTCTCTCTCTCTATTTACAAGCACCTATTCTTTATTATATTATATTTCAACTGTGTTGTTTATTTGTTATATTTAAGTGTTTGAACTCCATTGGCTTCAAACTAACGTAAATCAATTTTATAAATTGGTTTGTATCGCCTGGGGTGACCAGTTGTATTTACACTTTGCATTTCCTCTTATGCAGTCCCAGTCATATAAAGTAATAAGTCTAATTTGTTAAACTAAATTGTTTCTTTCAGTGTAAGACATTGCGCTTCAGTAATAAGGGAACGCGCCCTTCAAAATTCAAAAGTTTTTTTTAGCCATTGATTGGACGATTGCTCCTATCAGTGGTTATGGTCCAAATGTACATCCGTTCTAGGATAAGCTTCTAACGACATTATAATGTTTCTATATCTTTTATGTGTTAGAATATAATCAATTTGATGTCCATATTTTCTTTACTAGCCTGCACAAATTTCCATGTATAAAACCTTCATGGTGGTAACTCAAATAATGTATTTTGAAATACAAGTTTTTCTTTTTGGCAAAACTTCAGTAGTCTATCATCTGGTTTCTTACACCTAAGCTGAAATTATCAAGAATATCTTCATATCGAGCATTTCCGATCTTTCAGTTAAAGTCTGCCAGTATAATATTTATTGCATCTTTTTTGTTAATCTCAACGCATTTGTCAGCTGATAATAAAATCGACGTCATCCGTTTCTTTATTTTTATCTATTACCAACACATACGGTTCTGCTGTCTATATTCTTCCGTAACTTACTGTGATTATTAACCACAATTCTTTAAGCAGTTCAAAGTCATTCCGCTGGGACAAAGTCATGGTTGCCAATTATCGACGTATCTTCATATTTCTTGTGTTTGCCAAAGGCTCTAAATTATTGTAAAAAGCCGCCTTCAATTATATTTTGAAAGCAATAAATTACTCAACTCTAATCAGTTCGATTTTAGGAGTTGTGAAAGTTAGAGTTGGGGGTTTTGAAATAGGTGAATATAGTACTTTGATGATGTGCGATCTTACCAGAGCCTTTGACTGCGTCTCTCAAGATATTCCCATACACAAGTTCTATGGTCTTTCTATTATATTTCTTACTTCGTACTTTAGTGGGCGAAAGCAGAGAGCTTTCCTGACTGATAAATCATCTGATTTTAAGGCAATTACACATGGGATCCCACAGGGATTTGTATTAGGACCCCTGCTTTTTGTTATTTATATTAATGACCTATAATATTCTTTATTGACAAAATGGCGTGTTTTGAGTACGATACTACTTTAATTAGCACGTGCTATTCAGAACAAGTATGATAAAGCAAATATCGTACTTGGTTTGCGTGTAATATAGTAGAGCGGAAAACGAGCTCTAACTTAACGTTTGTGGGTCATGAGTAGTCAATAGCTACGAAGTAGCCAGAAATGTTCCTTATGTCTTAAGGATTTAAAATCGCGCATTAGGAAAAATGTCGAATAAGAGTTTTATTATTATCCTGTTTATTGCTAGTTATTTCGAATTTATTGCAGCTGGGTGATATTTTAACAATTAAGAATTATCATGAAATCAATAAAAATTTAACACGTGGCTTCGAAATACAAATATTTTTTACTTTACTGTACAAGGTCTCCCATTTTCGATGGAAATCTCTGTTATTAATACAGCTAAAGCAACTTTTTGCACGGTATGCAACTTTTCAAGAGGCAACACGATGGTGAAAACAGAAGTCAAATATCTCTTTTGGTTTTCGAGGTACAGTGAAAGAATGAATAATTCAACTTCACTTGCACTTTTCCAGGAACATGAACTCGAATTCGACCTTATTCTGCGGGTACAACGTTCACATTCAGGTAAAGATAACCGACTGTACTAAGATAAGCGCCAATGAACTCGCTCTAATACCTTTACGAACTAAGAAGCTAGAAAGAGAGCGCTATAACTATACAATTATAAACGGTCCTTCGTACTGCGAAGAGCCACCCACAAAATAAGATCTAATTCGAGTTTACTATATTTTGCAAATATTTTTCGTAGAATTTTCCTTACCGCTGTTGCTCCTTTGTTTGCTAATGTCCATAATTCACAACTATATATTGGTATGGGCCTTATATAGTTGCACTTTTGTGTTTTTTTTTAAATTTTGTCTTAAAAATATCGTTCATGGAAAAATAGCTCAGTTGTCTGTGAATGCTCTGGTTTTAACATCTTTGGTTATGCCATTCGTTTCGTTCATTATTGCGACTAGGTAGTTGAACTTATTTACCCTATCTATTCCTATATTCTTAGTTACTTGTTTTTCTTGTTCTACTTGTCTTGATATTCTTAGGTATTTTGTTTTTTTCCTGTTTATTGTAAGCCCTACCTCTGCTGAATTATTTTTTAGTGTTCTATAAGTGTCAATTATGTCTCTTACTTATATAATTCCCAGATGTCCTTTCTATAGGTTTTTTTTTTTTTTTTTTTTTAATTTAGCGTCCCATGTTTATTTACATTTTGTACAAGTACATTAAGTAAATGGTGTGGTGGTATGGATTGACATGTAGAAGAATGCTCATTAGCAAGCTTCAGTAACAATTTAGCTTTTAAGCTTCTTGTGACTTAGGGGTTAAAAACTTACAATCTAAGACTTATAAACTAACTTAAACTACACTATCTAAATTACATTCAAAATCTGGTTATTAAATCGTTTGGCACATGTCTTTTTAACCGCCTATTGTTGTTAGGCTGATTCATTAGGTTTACTGCTAATTCATTGGGATGGACCGTGAGCCGATCTCTATATTGCAAGCTATATCGGAGTATTTCTTCCTTCACTGTTGGAATTTGGAGATCCCTTCTGATAACAGTGTTGGGTACGAACCATTGCGCATCCGTTATCATACGCAGCACTTTAGACTGGAATCGCTCCAATATGTCGATATTTGAATTGGAAGCTGTGCCCCACAGCTGGATCCCATAAGACCAGACTGGTTTTAATATTACTTTATATACAAGCAGTTTGTTATCCAGACTAAGTTTAGATTTCCGTCCCAGCATCCAGTACATCTTGGACAGAATCATGCCTAATTGCTTTCGCTTGGTAAAAATGTGCTTACGCCAAGTAAGTCTTCTGTCGAGGTGCATGCCAAGGTACTTCACTTCTTCTAGTTGTGGTAATCGATTGTTGTTTAAATGCACTGGGGGGCAATCTTCCCTACGCGTGGTGAAGGTTATGTGGACTGATTTGGATTCGTTTGCTTTTATTCTCCATTTCTTTAGCCATTTTTCAATAGAGGTGAGATTTGTCTGCAGTTTCAGTGAGGCAGCGGTGGGATCGCTATCCGAGGCTAGGATTGCGGTGTCGTCCGCAAAAGTTGCTGTTAAGACCCCTGGTGTAGTTGGCAGATCTGCAGTGTATATCAAGTACAATAGCGGGCCGAGTACACTGCCTTGAGGTACTCCTGCTTTTATTGGAGAAAGTTCAGTATATTCAGATTCAACTTTTACCAGGAAGTATCTCTCATGGAGGTAGGATTTTAGAATTAGGAAATAATTTAATGGAAGGAGGATACGTAGCTTGTACAGAAGACCAGTGAACCACACCTTATCGAAAGCCTGAGTGATGTCGAGGAAAGCGGCAGAGCAATATTGTTTGGCTTCGAAAGTTGAATGGATTTTTTCCACCACTCTATGGATTTGTTCCACTGTAGAGTGCATTTGTCTAAATCCAAACTGGTGATTTGGTATTGTCTCATCATTTTCAAGAATTAGAAGTAGTCTCTTAAGAATGAGTTTTTCAAACACCTTGGAAATTATAGGTAAGAGACTTATTGGTCTGTAAGATTTTAATTCTGCAGAAGGTTTTCCTGGTTTTAAGATAAGGATGATCTGAGCCACCTTCCACTGCGCCGGGAAATATCCAGTGCGTAGTACTGCGTTAAATAGTTGAGTAATGTACCTTATTCCAATGTTAGGCAGTTCTTTTAGAGTTTTCGCGGTGATCAAGTCATAACCCGGTGCTTTCTTAGAATTTAGGTAGCATACAATTTTTATAAGTTGCATAAGTACATTTTTGGAACAAAATCGACGTAACGTTTTCAATTCCAATAAAATGTATAACCGTTTCAAGCAAACGAATATTTAATAAATGTGAAGAATACATTCAAACTTGCTCAGAAGTTATTCATTTCATTTATTTTCTTTTATTTTGGACACTGCATTTCATGTAGTAATATGTCCTAAGGCTCACATTTCTTAATTTTTTTTGTAAATTTGTGAAATATTTTTTTTGCATAAGACAAAGTCATAAAATTTATTGAAGTTAAAAACTTAATGCTAATTAGAAGCTAAATCTCTATCGATTCTAAAAATTACAAAAATCGTAGCTTGCTATTTGAAAAATTAATGTTGCATTAGGGTGGTTCTAATTTTGCAACCTCAGAATTTTGTTAGTCGCAACCCCTAAAATCGTTCCAATACCAAAAAAACTAACCCATAAAAATTTTGAGCCCAATCGAACAATATTAACACGTGCCACCGAGCCTCGGAAGTTTTCGAATTGCAGATTTTAATTGAATTCACTGGTTATCAATTAATATCTGACGAACCGGAAGTGCTATCGAAATTTTGATAATAACATAAATAAAAGGAAATAAAATTTTCTACAATTTTAGTTATATGCAATTTTTCCGTAAACCTACCGGATGTTAAAAAAATGTGTAAAGTATTAGAAAAACGTAATAATTCGAGATTTTTTTTCTTTCATTTTTAATTTGAAAACGTAGATGTATTGCAATTTTGAAGTAAATTGCAATCCATTATTCAATTTTAGACTAATTTTGATGATACAAGTAAATAGATCTTATAATATATAAATGTTTGAAATTGAATAATAACAATTGTTTACCTATTTTAAGCATATTGAAATATTTTGGGAATCAGTTATTTAAAAAAAGCAGACTCGAACTGTCGAACACAGTTTATTTGTTTGTCAATGCAAACCAGATGTTTAGAGAGAGAGTATACCATCAGATGTGGTTTACTGTAGTGGCGTCACTAGCATGCCATTTGTTTTTCGGACCATTCAACCAGAAAGAGAGATCCGAAAAACAAATGACATGCTAGCGACGCCACTGGTTTGCTGAAATCTGGAACCCTTGTTCTGTTACCGTAGTTGAAAGCATTGCGAAAGTTGAACGGTATTACTTATGTTGCGTGTTTAAATTAGTGATGGGCATAACCGGACAATTTTCATAACCGAATTATTTGCATTCGAATCATATTAATAACCGATTGATTATTCGAATCAATTTTGGCTCTCGATTCGTTTCGATAAAGTCAGCCGGTTTGCCGGTTGGCGGTTCACCGTCATCTGCATCGGCATCGTATCTTGCAGATAGCAGAGGAACTCAGTTAATCGTTAATTATAATAATTGTATAAATGATTTTTATTTGATTTCTACGGAGTTTAAACCATTGAGAATAGCTATATCAATACTAATCATAAAGACATTATAAATATGCGAATACAAAGTATCTATTGAATCTATTTTTAGTTCCTAAAATTCTCTAGTAGCCACCCTTCCCTTTTCGCTTGCACATCATACCGGTATATTTTAGAATCCATAATTTATCTACGTTCAGCCTTCCGCGGTTCTAAGGACGCACACTTAAAATTTTCAACATCGAAATCCACTTCTTTTCCCGACTGCTCCGCTATTAAAAATTAAATATAAATCTGTTACGATATTGGAAAATCTTATTTCGCTTTCTGTTTATCCTTTATTAGGCATAATCAACCGCGTTTCGAAGCAAAAATTTAGGCCGTTATAAATTAATACCAACACAGCTTCGGCAAATCTCATCGACTGGGAGTCTCAAATGTCTTAATAACATCAACAAGCAGCCGCGAGCCTCACTTGGGTCAATCAAGTACATACGTAGAAAAGGTTATATGAGTTATGAATAGAGACCGGATTTATAATTTTTTACATGTTTTATTTGCCGAGCTAGATGCAGCTGGTGAATTGAAACTATCCGTTTTTCTTCAAAAGAAAACTAAATGCCAAGTTTTATTTCGCATATAACTTAATATTTTGACTTTTTACCGCATAAAAAAATATTGTCCATATAATTGCAAATAACCGCATATTTAATCAATATTTTCGCTAAATTTTCCATCTGTAGTGAAAAAAACATGCATATTTTTTTTTCGTTGCCAATGCGGTTTTGGTTGAGCGAAACATTTTGTCCAAGTACTGAGTCTAACCACCTGACCTGACTATCGATCTAGATGGCGCTCTAAGTATGTCGACCGCTTGATTTTCTCAGTAGCACTGCACCCTGACTTGCCAATACATTAGAAGTGGCTGCAGCACAAATCGAGTTCTTTTACATAAATTTAAAGAAAGTGATTTGTTGCTAAACTTCCTAATTATGCCAAAAGTGGGGTCGTCTAGAGCGGATTTACTGAGAAAGTGGATTAAAGTCTCCAATCATCTAACTGCTGATGGAAAAGTCGTCTTCTGCAACGCCTGCTCAAAACAGGTACTACTTTAATAATTTTACTATTAGAAAAGCAAATTTTAAATGTTGTTCATTTTAGGTTACGTCAAATCAAAAATATCAGATTGACCAGCATTTATCGACACAGCTTCACAGGGAGTCAGAGAAGAAATCGTTTGGCAAACTTCACCAGGCTTTCATTTCTACGCTAGCCAGTAACTCACAGCAAGCTGGTGAATTGGGAAATGAGTTTTTCTTCGATCTATATAATACTATGGCTCAATCGAATATATCGTGGTACAAATTAGAACAACCGGCCTTTCGGACATTTTTGGAAAAATATTGTAATCGGCACATCCCAAATGAATCGACGCTGCGCAAAAATTATTTAAGTAAATGTTACCACGAGCGCCTTAATACTATAAAAGAGAAAATTGGCAACAACAGCATTTATTTTGTGGTGGATGAAACTACAGACGCATGTGGGCGTTATATTGCAAACATACTCGTTGGAGTATTGAGTGACACAGAACCACCAGTGTCTTACCTCCTTCACACTGCAGCCTTGGAAAAAACCAATCATTCAACTATTGCTCGTTTTGTCAACGATAGTTTGGTTCTTTTGTATTCGCCAAATCCAGTTAAATCTGAAAACGTCAACTTAATGCTCTCTGATGCTGCAGCCTACATACTTAAAGCAGGACAAGCTCTGCAAATATTTTATCCAAATTTAATCCAGTTTACTTGTATGGCTCACGCGTTGAACAGATTAGCTGAATTGGTACGTTTGGAATACCCCGCTGTCAACAACTTGATCAACAATGGCAAAAAAGCATTTTTGAAGGCTCCGTTGCGAGTGCAACATTACCGGGAAATTGCTCCTGATTTGCCGTTACACCTGAGCCCATTATTACAAGATGGGGTACATGGCTTGATGCTGCAGTGTTTTATGCAAATAATTTTGAGCCACTCAAAAATTGTTTTCTTGATTTTGGAGATGAATCGGCAGCTCTTAAAAATTGCAAAGAATGCTTTTCGAATAAGATTGTTCCTCAACAATTGGCTTTTATTAAAAGGCATTTTTAAGAACTATCATCTGCAATAAAGGAGCTGGAAACCTCTCAGATGTTCTTAACTGACGCTCTGAAAATAACCGAAAATGTTGCAAACAAATTAAAATTGGTTCCTGGCGCTATAGGCAATAAAATGGTAACCAAACTTGAAAATGTTTTGCGTCGAAATCCGGGGTATGAAAAAATGAAAAACATTTGTGCGGTTTTGCGGGGAATCGCCTTCGAGAATTTTGAAATGAACCCCACAGAAATATCTTTAATGAAATACGCTCCTATCACGTCATCTGACGTGGAGCGATCTTTTTCTATGTATAAAAATATTCTTTCAGACAAGCGTCACAATTTTACAGTTGACAATATCAACAAACTTCTTGTCATTTATTGCAAATCAATTTAGTGTTAAATAAAATATTTATTTTACTATACTATAACTAAAATGTTAATAAATCACTAATATCTACGCATGTGAAAAAAATATTTTAAATGTGGAAAATAAATAAAATTTTTGTTTCAGCATATTTTTTTATTTACTCGCATATATTACTACATTTGAACATTTTCACAGCATATATTGATACTTTTTAAGCGCATAAAAACAACTTATATTGCGGTTTGTTACTGCATATAAATCCGGTCTCTAGTTATGAATGACGTATTATTTACAGAATTTCGATCACTCGCAGGTCGCTGAGACGCGGCACGTAGTACGTACCAGGATGAGGTTATTTTTCATCCGAATACTTGGAACGAAAACCGAGTTACACAGGTTATTTCAATAACCGGATAACCGGTTATTTTTTATTCGAATAAGCCCATCACTAGTTTAAATATTTTGAAGTAAACTAAATTTCAAATAAGCATGCAGTATTTGGAACTAAGTAGTAATCATAACCACATCCGTGATTGGTCAAACCAAAGACATCATTACAACCATCTGACAATAAGATATTTTTTCAAAATTATCAATTTGACATTCCGTATAAATTCTAAAAATATAAAAGAAAAACCGATAAATAGTAGATAAAAGAAGCTGGCCTACAACGTTTATTTGAATTATATAGGACGAAATTATTGTAAAACACGAGCAGTCACACAAACTTATACTTCCCTTGTGTAAAACTGAGTTTGAGTTTAGAGTGCCATCTACTGCACTCTTATTTGAAATTTAGTATAGTGCCGTGTGTATTTTAAAATTATAAAGCATAAAATGGCCTCAACGTCAAAGGTTCTTCATGAAAAAGACTAAATAATTTTATTAGGATATGATGCAATCAATTTATTGGTATTAAGTTGCCCTCAAACAAACAAGTTTTACGTACAGTACTTTTTTTAATATGCGTATAGTTAAAATGAATTTACGTGAAAGTGCAAAATTAATTATTCAAGAAGTAGCTGGATTCCAGCTAAGAAAAAACATTATTCTGTACAAAATCTGGAATCACTATATTCTGAATGACGGAGTCTGGAAAAACAAGCAAATAAAAGAACAAATTAGGAAGGAACAACAATTTGTTGAAAAATTTGATGACCTGTTCGATATCGCACATGCGAACGCATTAGAATTAATAGATGTAGAAGAAGATAAACCGTTCTTGCATCTTCAAAGAGGGCGACCAGGTAGTATGCTTGGTGTTGGTTGATATGAGGTTACATCAACAAGAGAAGAGAACTGAATAACGACTGGAAAGAGAAGATATAAGGAGAAAACGAAGAGATGGAAATTTAAGTATATGTAATGGTTTACTTCAGGTTACAAATGATATTTCGGCAAAAATGATTAAACTGATCGAAGAATATAATAGCTTAATTACCAAAAAAGAGGACCAAAAGCAGTACTTGCTACAAGTTGTTAGTGATTGTCAGCGTCAATATCCGGATTTCAGTAAAGCTTCTTTAGCAACAAAAAAGTAACTATTGTGATATGTACTTCATTATTTTACATATAGGTAACTTGCTATATTTGTTTTATTCTTAAGTTTCTAAATATAATTCTTTAAATTTATGTAACTTCAGTAATTATTTAATATTGTTTGTTTTATTTAGTTTGTAAATAAATATATTTGCTCAACTCTATTATATTTTTAATTATGTATTAATATAAAAAAGCAATTTTTCAAGAATTTTTACCTTCTTCTAATACTTAAAGCATATTTTTTGAAATTCCAACAAGTTTACGAAAAAATTGCATGTAACTAAATTTGTAGCAAATTAAATTTCCTTTTATTTATGTCATTACCAAAATTTCGATACGACTTACTGTTCGCGAGATATTAATTGATAATAAGTGAATTAAGTTAAAATCTGCAATTTGGAAACTTTCGGGGCTCGGTGGCACGTGTTAATATTATTCGATTGGGCTCAAATTTTGTATAGGTTTGTTTTTTTAGCATTGGAACGACTTCAGGGGGTGCGACCAAAAAAAATCGAAAAAGTTTTGTCCACCAAGTATAACGTAGAACCACCCTAATGTTGCATGCTTCTGTGCTTACACGTGATGACGTAAGAACAACTTAAGGTCACGGATATATGAAGTAGTTCATGCAAGAACTTTTGTTTAAAACTCCTTTTTCGTTACCCTCTAGACAAGCAGTATGAGATTGAGAATTTTACGATTTCTATTACTCTCTTTCTTATTCTGTGGAAGGTCGCTAGGGATATTAAATGTCTCAGTCACAAAAATCTCTCATAGTTATTTATGTATCAAGGGCATAAAGCAGGCAATTCCGGCCTGTGCTGTGAAAGTTATAATAGGCGTGAAGCATTGACGGCTATAATACATAGACACTGATTAGGCCTGAGGTGCAGAAAAAACTCTATGCACGATAGAAATTTTCTTTAAAAAAAGGAAATTCAGATTATATAAATCGTTGCCAATAAAACTGATAAATATTATTTTAATTAGCTGAATGATAACTTTGTAGATACGGTTTTCACCAGTACGTGTTTATAAATAATAACTGGAAGTGAACGAGGTTTTAAAATACTTGCTTTGCGCTGAAAATGGGGTATACAACTCTGCTAAAGGCTGTACACTAAATTTTCTTTGCAAGTGTGATTCGCATCAAGCGCTGGACATTTCTGTGCGCCATGACTGTGCTACGCATTCATTTATGCAGATTTATAAACAACATAAAAAGCAGAGGAGAATCTAAAAGGCCGTTTCCTTTATTTTTCGGTGAATTTGAGCCATCAGAAAATAATAAATCTATATATAGTCTAAAATACCTTTAAATACGTACTGATATGGTTTTAAGCTTACAATTTAGCTTTGTATGCAGTGTGAAATATTGAACGAAGTCAATTAAAGCACAGAGTTAAAATATTTTATTTAATTGCAATCTGAGCAGTAGTTGAAGTTTTATTAAATGCATTGGAAATGAGATGCAAGATGCATAATTAAATGGATAAAGGCAAGCATAAGCAAAGCAAATTTCAGATGGATTGAATTTGAAGTTTGAGTAAAAGAAAGATTTATAATTTAAGTAATATGATAGGTTTGAGCATATTTGAAGCCGGACAAAATGAAATTAAATAACACAAAAGGTTGGTTATGGGCATAATATGAGCGTAGAGTTATTAATAAACATACAGACCAGTGAAAAGCAAGCAAGCTGAAAGGTAAATGAAATCGAAGCAAGATAAAATAGAAATTGCAAAGAGCAATACAGAAGGAAGGCAACTAAAATCAAGAATAATCAATGACGTGTTTAAAATTAAACTCGAGTACCAGTGCATTTTAAAACTAAGTGTTCATAGCAGAGCAGTGATAAATAACGTTTTATGTGACAAGAAAGAAGAATTTTAGTTATAAGAAATAAAAACAATTTTTTACACTTCCGGGACTAAAGTTAATACTTAAGCCCCCGTAAACAGGGACTAAAGTAGCTCATTTAATCCCTAGGGACTAAAGTAAAAATGATACCGTATATGGTAAATTTATGTACACACGAGGTTTGTAGGTTAGGTTTTGTTTGTCATTTGACACACACTGACGCAAAACTTAACCTGCAAATCTCGAATTTGACATATACTGACAATACACTTCAGTACTGCCAACTGATTCAGGCTATCCAGGACCTGGTGCAATTCAGTTTTTATTGTAATTATCAGTTTCCAAATTGACAGATTCCAAATTTTGGAAATGTTTGATGATAATGTTCCCAAAAGTGCAAAAAATAGCGTATATACATCGGGACTAAAGTGCCTAAATCCCTTGAGTGGTTGTTGCTCTCGGGCTACTCGCGGAATTAAATGGTGCACTTTAGTCTCTTATGATATAATATACTATTAAATTTAAGGAATATGTTATAAAATTTTATTCCTTAATGTAAAAATTGTAACTAAAACTAATTTCCTATAAACAATTACAGATCGCGGTTACTAAGCAACGCGATGCTGTTTTGTCAAAAATGATGAACAATTGCTGTAAATTTACTATTTTGGGGCAAAATTGTGCACCAAAATTTAATGTTTTTATATAATAAAAAGTGTTTGTCAAGTCTAAAAATTTTACCATTTTGTTATACCAGTTATCAGGCATCTGTGGTAGTGTTTGCAGAAGTTTCTGCGTTTATGCGATCGTTTGATGATCATCCATATTATTATTATTATTATTATTATAGAGAGACATACTTTACAGACGTAGTTTACGATAAAAATGAATCAAAAAGTTATAATAAACCCGTGTCCGCAAATAAATCATTTCTAAGATATTAAGCTTTACAGTTTTAGTGTAGAAAATTAAGAACAACCACGCAGTAAAATTATAAATTTACCAAATCGACCTCGGCTGTGAAACGGCACCGACACCTAACAATTCCGAACGTCGACAACGGACCATTTGAGCTGCAGAAGCCAGGTTTCGCAATTCCAACGAACTAGGGAGGTGTGAACGAGCATCCTAAACAAGATTTGCTGCCAGGGAAGCGACTTTAAGCGCATAAAGCCGTCGGCGTCAACTAGCACTATCTTCGACCCCAGATCGGCTAGAATTTTGAAAGGTAGGAGTGGCATGTTTTCGAGAGTTTGAGAGCCGGAAAAGCTAGTAATCTCCAAGAATACACTTTGCGGAGGAGAGTCATCTTATTTCCAAGCGTCCAGATTCGTCTCAGTTTGAGTAATTTGAATGGCGTCAGTAGAAATTGCGGTTTGCCAAAAAATTGAATCCATCACAGGAAGTCCCGAACAAAAGAGCAGCTGGCGTCGTTTGACGTCATATTTAAACAAAATCGAGTCAATTGTTGCTAGGCGGAAATTTTACTTGATGGTTCTTTGCAGAATTTCACTTTTAAATATTAAAATAATGTCAAGTTTGTGAGGTTATGAGTAACCGAATCTAGTAGATCTGTAGTACTAAAATTGCGTATATGAGCTACGCTGAGTCAAATATTCTAAACAAAATTTTCAAATAAAACTTAGATTTGAACCCAACCTAAGAGAGTAGTTTTGTGTTCTTGTCGGAGCTAGCCCAGATTATTATTGCAGTTCAATAAAATATAGAAAAGAGCAGTTAACCATTTTTATTGAAGTATAATAAATACATTTCATTTTGATTAGCCTAAAATACTGGCAGACAAAGTTTTACACAATAAAAGTACCCTGAGCATTGTGGTGATTTGCCCTATTTAATTATTCACATTCTAATTAAACCCGTTATTAATACAGGGCTTCATTCCATCGCAGTACATCCAAGTGGAACTACCACAGAAGAAAAGGGAACTTGTGTACTTTAGAAGATACTCGTACCAGTCGTTTAACCACACAAAAGCCTATTGTTATCGTCCATTTACTTGCATGAAATGCGGTGGAGGTGTTCTGCAACATGTACATAGAGCAAAAATACTCCTACTTGTGCCCTATGCCGTGAAGTTCATCCAGCTAACTACAAAAAAATGTAGTTTATCAGAATCTTCAAAAGAGACACGGTCCAACTAACAAACAAAATCCCACCGTTTCAATATACCATAATTCCACTTATTACGCTGCAATAGCAAAATCGAGCATAATCAGTCAGAAGTTTCTTCAACTAAAGTAGTGTTACAAAATAATTTAATCAATCTCTGAAACTTCTTTGTGGCGTGAATTCATAATTCATAATTTAATCAAATAATTTAAAAACCTCTTCAATCATCTGTTGCAACAAAACGATGTCATCCTTAACATGATTACCACAGTGATCAACAATATAGCTTTATGGAATGCCAATGTGCTCCAGCAGTACAAAGAAGTGTCAACTTTCCTTCGTGTAAACAAAATAGACACACTGCACTTCACGGCATAAAAAATCCCAAATATTTTGAACCACAGTCGTATCAATTCTTTACTTCCCTGGGTCCATAATATTTTCTTGCTACACGTGACTATAATGCCAAGCATTTGTATTGGGGGTCCAGATTACATACTGGCCAACAGATCCAGATAAAATTCTTGATCTACTCCATCGCCAATAATTACGTTCACGGCGAATCAAGTTATAATCTATCATCTGATCACTCAGCCATAATATTAAGACGTAGTGCATTCGTAATTATTAAGGTCAACATTGTATAACCACAAAATGGATTGGGAATTGTTCAGATTGTATATAGAAAAGAAATTGGAAATAAAAATAAGATAACAAACGCCTGAAAAATTGGAAGCCGCTACAAATCATTTTATTAGAACAATTCAAGCAGCAGGATGGTATACTACACCCTCAAACAAGCCTTGTCCTGCTTTACTCTGTCAATATCCCTCTACAAATAAAAAATCTAGTTGCAGTAAAACGTAGAGTGCGAGACAAATGGCAACTAACTCGCAATATTGATAAGAGAAGACAATATAATCGACTTACTAGAATACTTAAGAATACGTTAAAACAAGTTCAAACAAGCAGTTCCATCAGTACCTTGGATATATCTCTCAATATGACCACTCTCTCTCTCTGGAAGGCTCCTAAGAGACTTAAATGCCCTCAGACCAGTGTCGGCTGCTCCTTATGGGCACTAGCCTCCCAGCTGTCAACAGCCTATATGGCATTATAAAAAAAGTAACTATTTTTCTATAGCAAATGTTAAAGTGTGCTTTAATTGAATCAAAACAAAAGGTCGTCAAGTGTTACTTTAACAGCAAGGGTAGATAAAGTAGCACTTTAACATCAAGGGTAGATAAAGTAATTTAATTTTCTAACTTTTATATACATTAATTATTACAGCTTCGTATTATCCTAGCTTCCCAATCTAGCTACTGAGATTGTAAAATGTGATTGACTTTCCTTATTTTCTTTTGAAATTGTTAAAGTTCTTGCTATAAAAAAATTGTATTATACACAACGATCAAGTTATTACTATACACTATTGAATCATTAAGGTCTCGACTTTGTCTCTACGTTAAACGATTCACTCGTGGATAAAAATTAACTTTATTGTCTTGTATAATAAATTACTATTTTATAATTGAATAGCAATTTGTACAACTATTTTTGAAAGTCATACTTCTTTTCATGAATTTGCAGTTTGATTAACTAGAGCGAAGCCCGAGTTAATCAAACAGATGAATGAAAAAAAGGACTTTTAAAACGTGTTGTACATGTAGTTTTTTTGCATAGTGATCTCTTGTAACTCGAAATTTAGTCAAAAATGATTTCGATATTTACAACCGTCAAATTGACGTTTCAATAAAATAGTTAAAAAAAGTGTACTTTTTTCACGATTTTGAGTTACTTCCGATACGATGTTTTGTTAAAAAAAAATACTTTCATGATCACTGTGCAAAAAAGATCGATTCGCATCTAATACCTTTTTCAAAGTGCCCAGTTCTTCCTAATAAAAGCAGTAACATGTTTGCTCCAGTTGTTATATTTGGTATTAAGGCATGTTTCATGAGTAACAAAATAAACTATGATAAATAATATTTAGAGCCGCCGACCGAATGGCTTGTAATTCTTAGAACTCCTTCAAAATAGCTAACAAATGTAATAAAGAATGACTCATATAAGCAATACATCTTCTAAAGTTATGTAAAACAAAATTGAATGTAATATCTAATTCAACATCTTTATCTAATTGCAGATTAATATTAAATTGTACAAGATGCTGAGAAGGTTCAAAATTGTAGTACGTATTACTTATTAACGATATGCTATGCAGTAGAACTTCGCAGTAACGTTTCGCGTGGCGTATAATAAACAATAATAATACAGATGTAAACAATTTTAAAACTTTTTTTATATCTGTCCCTTGTAAATTTTTCAGATTTTGCAAATTTTTACAGACTTGAAAATTAGCCAAGTTCATTTTCAATTCAGTAACAAAGGTTGATAAATTGCAACTTCTGTAAATGTGTAATGTGTTTGGATATGGGGGAGCGTAATGTAAGTCACATGCAGTGTTGCCAACTTGGTGGAATTTCCACTAAATCTGGTGGATTGAGAGCACCATCTAGTGGCGAAATTTGTTAGTTAGTGGTATAGTGGAAAATCTAGTAGAATGAGGTTTTTAATTTCAAGTATAAATATATGCGTGACAAATTTAAAAATGGGTATATTTTGATTATAAGTAGATTTATTTCAAAAGTTTTATAACAATTAAAAAAATTATCGATTGGCCCTCTATTATCGAGCGGCAGAAATATATCTGCTATATTATGTTAGAATGATTGCCGGTAGGCGCTTATAAATTCGAGCTGGACTTTTTTCAAATTGTTTATTAGAAAATTGGGAAAGCCTCTAGCATTTTGCGTAGCCTAAGGTTATAAAAGGGAGACCACAACGCTTTGACGTTAGATATCGATTTTGATATTTTTATTTAAATACATATTTTTGCACAAAAGGCGGGCTCCAACTTTGTATCTCGAATCCGGGGCAAGTTGAGCATTGTACCGCCAGATGCAAGAGCATAAAGTACCAGCCTCTACACCGCAAGGTAAGATGAGGTATTTTTGTTATTGTTTATTATTCTGTATTTTTTACATAATTTTTTATTTTATATAGATTCTATCACTGTTTATGATACATTTACTATTTTGTATAATAAAACAGTATTTAAAAAATCTGGTGTGATACACTCACACAACTTCCTTTTACAGTGATCTTATAATTAGTCAAAAATTTCATTTTTAATTTTTAACCATTTGTTAAAAATTTTCAAAAATTACAAATTCTACAAAAACGGTACAAAATCGAGTGTTAGTTGAAGAGACAAATTTTCTCTAGAATTTTAAGGTGAATTCAAAAATGTAATAATATACCGGGTGTTTTATTTAAAATAGGAGTTAATAAAAAAAATAGAAAAAAAAACAAAAGAAACCCACTTTAGAAGTATTCAACTGGAAAATTACCTATGTCACATCAATACACATTAAAAATGTAAGAAAAACGTAAAGTTTAAAAAAAATCGTTAGAGCCGTTTTTGAAAAAATCGAAAAAAACTGAAAAATCACAAAAGTAAACACCTACTTCCGGTTATGCGATTTTCTTCAAAAGCTTGCTGTCTCATCTACATAATACACAAAACTTATATATGAAGTTTCAACGCCATACCTCTTTTCGTTTTTGAGATATTCTGTTCACAGACACACACACAGACAGACAGACACACAGACAGACCAATGAAAAAAAAATATGTTTTTTGGGATCAGGGGACTCTAAAACGTGAAGATCCGTTGAAAACTCAATTTCGAATTTTTGGGGTGAATCCAATACTTCCTTTATAGTAAAAGGAAGTAAAAATATGTAGTTTATTTTAGTTTACTTGAAAAAAAGTTAGTGGTATTCTGGTGGATTTTGTTCTCCCATTTAGTGGAACTGAATTTCCCAGTGTTGGCAACACTGGTCACATGCGACCTATAGTCGCCGTTATACCTCCCGCAAGGTATGAATAATCTTTGATACTGCAAAGTAAAAACGTCTAAAAATTGTAAATGAATAAAGACCACGTTACCAGTGACATTTTCGGTTAGTGTTCTACTGTGGCATGCAAATATTAATATGATATTTCTGAGCAGTGACATTCATGGTATAGATTAAAAGAGTAACAGGAAAGAAGCCAACAACGGATTTTAAATACACTCAGTGGCGTAACTACCTAGGGGGCAAAGGGGGCAGCGGCCCCCGGGCCCTGAACTTCAGAGGGCCCAACGGGTCCCGTGTAAAGCTTCAATGAGTCCGGGAAAAACACAAGAAACCCTCTGAGAAATCTAAAACTTGTGAAAAAGTTATCTGTTTGGTATAAATTTAAAATAAATTTAATTTATGTACATCCGATGCGCCACGTCTTGCACGTGCACGTACTTCACAGTAATCTAAGATTAATTGATACCCAATACCCTAATAAATTAATAAGACAGATATCTAATAAATAGTGCTAACAGGGCATTTTCGGTCACGGTCTTACGTACAGGTATTGCAACGTTGCAACTTGCAACTTATGTTTTTGGTTGTTCTTTTAGTGCGTAGGCTTACAGGATTTATATTTATATATATTACTCCATAGTTACAATTGTATCTTCTGATGGATTAACAAGAACAGAGATGGGTATTGAGTTAAATCATTCTGCGCTTACTGGGACGTAAAGCTTTGGCACTTCAAACTATCTAATAAAAGATAAGAAAGCACGTTACATTCACTGCGAATCAAGGAAAAGCACGTACACACTTGTAAAAACTGTATGTTTACACTCTCCAGTGAAGCACCCTCCAGCGCATGCCCCTGTACATGCCACGTCCATAATCATTCACATAAAGGGAATCTATATTGTGAGGCGGTAATTTCAGTTTTTGTGATAATTTTGTTATGGATCCACGACTAGCCAAAGAAACCTTAAGCGCCTCTCGTCGCGCTTAGAGAGAGCAGCTTTGAAAACAAGTCATTAATATCGGGACAAGATTACATCGGCTTCGAATTTTGCAGAAACACGCTTATAAAAGAAGCGCTTTGTCCCAAAGGGCCCGTGGAACATTGGCGCTGCGAGCGCTCTCTATTATTACTAACGCTAATGGGAGACTAATCCTTTTAACACTACACTTTCCGTAATATCAGGGACTGCCATGTGCAATCGTCGAAATTATTCGGATTACCGAAGTGCTAACTGCTAAAATCTCATTTTTGCTCGTGAATGGTTTCATAAAATTAAAATGTTGCTGCAAGGATTGCAGTAATTGTTAGTTACGCTGTCTGGGCTGCGCGCGATAATGCAGTTGGTTCGCTTTACATATTTCAATCGAGAAAACGTTGCTTTCGGCAATAGCACTACTTTCAGCCAATTATTCTTTTTGTACAACATTAGCATTTCCAATTACGGTTTACACGATTATAATCCATTTTGGTAAAAGAAATACTCATTATATTTGGGAGTCGTTTGCAATAGCTGAAATTTTAAAACAGCAACGTTTCTGGGTCAAAAATCCAAACCGTCTTTAACAAGACCATGAACGGCTTTCTTACCCTATTGGTCTGTATAAATAACTTCTACTCACTGTGCAGCAGCTGGTACTTCAAAAAATATCGGAGAATTAAAAAAATAGCTTAAAAAACAGAACTGTTCTGGTGTACTGAACTGGCAAAAATCAACTTGATTATTCAACAACTGGCGAATCAAAGTTGGAAGATTTACCGGTGATATGATAATCTCAACTTACATTGAAGGACGATATCTCAAAATTGCATTATAAGACGCAGACTCTTTGATAAGCTATAACCTATTATATTATTATTATAAAAAGAAAAAGACATAAATACGGCCCAATTAAGGTAATATTTATCTTCAATGCTTACACGCGAACAAGTAAATAAGAAGGTAGTCTCTCGTACCGAAATAAATTATTATATCTAAAGTATTCAAGAACAAGGTACATACGTAACTGAGTCAAGAGCAATACTAACCCTGCGACGTGTACACGCTACATTCACCGCATAACGGATGTAATTTGTGATTTCAAATATAAGTTTAAAGTGCAAATAAACAAAGCGTAAAGGATGTAGGATGTACGCATATAAATCACTACTGTATTAACACAGAAATAGTAAAACCAAAATAAGCAGGAAAATGTCAATTGACACACTTATTCGCGCCGATATATTATTGAATTGCGGCAACTATTTCGTTATAGTATAAGGTTGTAGAACATCTGTTAAATCCATCGTCGATCTAGGTAGCTGATGTAGCTTTAAATTGATGCAGCCAAGCTGCTGGATGAAACGGTACCAACGTAGAGAAATCGTGTAGTCTACGAAGTACGAAATGGAAGTCAAAGCTGAGCCGAATTACCACCAATTCCATAAACATCAAAATCCATATACCCAAGTACATATTAAAATTCAGAGCTCATCCAAAACGAAAATAAAAGCTTTCCATGCAAAAATACGAAAATCTAAAAAATTCTAGAAAAACTAGAAAAATCCCTGTAACAAAAAAGACGCTATTCCACCTTTGAAAAAAAACGAATTGAAAAAGAATACGAAGGACCGAATCACAGATTTCCTCTGAACTGCCAGACTTGAGGTCTTGAAGATATCGGTGATTTGGGTTTTTACAAACCGGCCGCAAGTTCGGAAAGAAAACAAACAGAATACAACTGATTTTACGACCACAGTAGTACAAAAGATTACTAGAAAATCTCACCGTAAAAGATACTTTCTAAGCAACTGCTCTATCATAAACTGTGGCAATACGATAAATTCGTAAATAGAGCAGGCAATACAACAAACCCAATAGAATACGTCTGATCAACTAACACTGCACGGAATACCACAATGACGTTTTATAATTTAGCGTGTTAAAAGTGAAATCAGCTGTTTACTTTTAGCCCATGTGCTAAAAGTAAACAGCTGGTATTGGATTTAGAATTTCGAACTGGAAGTGAGGTTGTAAAGTTATTCTAGTCACTTCTTTCCTTAGAGGTAAAGTGTTTTTTAAATAATTCAAGCATTATGTAATAAATAAAGTAAAATATGTACATTTATAATTACCTTTGATAACTAACTTTGACAGCTACTAGCTGCAGAAACAGTCACCTGCGTGTCAAGGCCATCTCTTTACTATGACATAAATTATAACTGTCATAAATCCGAACATTTGTTGTTAAGGATTAACAACTGTAAATTTAAGGCCGTAGAAAAAATATTGTGTGCAAACTCGTGCATAAACGTTCACTTTTAGCACTTGTTGTACAAATAGCTATTATGGTTGCATTTGGACATACTGAAAATTTGCTACTTTTATAGAAAGGCATGTAGATTTTTTATTATAAACAAGAAAAACGATCAAACGACCGGTGAGCTAAAATTTGACTGGAATAAAGCCAAAATGCATTTCCACTTTTTTAAATTACCAAATTCATCTTTGTACACTCACTACAATTTTCGTAAATCTTCAGAAACATTTTTATATCGACACATCTGTATCTGTTCAAAATAAAATCAGCACTACCAAGAGCACGTACCTAAAGTATATAGTGTTTCCGACGATCAAGACCAAAATTAAGTATATGAAATGGTAATAAAACATTGAAATACTTATTATATCTAAACAAAGTGACCATCAGTTTTTTTGATAACATTTCAACTTAAAATAATAATTTCATATATTTTTAGTCGTATCAGTCTTAAAATTCAATATTATCTTTTTCAGAACAGGATTAAGAAGTGTACACGATATAAGGCCATTACATGTAATTACACATTATATCTTCACGCCATGTTCTTTTTTTTAATTGTTCTGTAGATACTTTTAGCATTTTATTTACGTTCAAAATGTTCTAAAAAATCATTAAACGTTTTTGTAGTATCTTTTGATATTTTTTCTAACAACTCTAACGCAAAAAGGCTGGGTAATATGTAACTCAGACTTTGAAAAAAAGTGTCTATGTTAGACTGTTCCATAAACACATGGTTTATGATTTTGTTAAGTCCCTTAATGTGGTAAGGTACGAATCAGTCCATAATTACAAAGTAAATTGGCTCAACTGACATTATCAAATATTTGTTCAAAAATAAGTACACTGAGGCATATCAAGCTTTCGCATTACAAGAATATAACAAAGGCTCATCCAATGAAGTCTTACAATTTTATTATGTACTTGTTACGTAATAAATGGCTAATTTAACCTAATATTATTAATACAACTTTTCTCAGAAACTATGAAAGCAAACGTTTTCGTCGAAGATTCTTTGAAAGCACCATCCATCTTAACATTTCACCTTTGCGCTGCTGATTGTTATACCAATGTCTTGGTTTTTGTACGTTAGTTATGAAAACTAATGTTGTAGCGTTGTAATAAAAACGCTTTGCTCAGAAAGAAATCTTTACACTAAGCTCATTTTTACAGACAGCCCTTAGCTACTGTACGACAAAGTCTTTTCGGGATTTACTTTAGTCTAAAAATTATTTTAACATCACAACTTCGTTCAAAAATTAGATCCGAGCTCGATGTTATCGTGAAAGCCACAGCCCCTAAAAAGTCCTAGCAGCTTTGCTATTGGAAAAAACGATTAGTGGCCGCCATAAGCGAGCCCTAGGAGCGCACTTTAATCATCTCCGTTTGTTTCTGCAGCACCGAGGAGACACAAAACGAAATCAAGGGAGAATAGTCCATTAAACGCGAGTGAAATGAAAAGATAGCAAGTCTTTGGAGAAGTTGTGTGTAGTTCCGGACCGGCCGGACGTGAGTACAACTCCAAGTGTAACTATCTGACCGCGGGCGCTCATCAGTGCAGTCATATCCGTAGTACGTGACCCGAGACAGGGTTGCTACCAACTTTCGAAATCCTAATTTATAACTCACTTTATCATCCCCTTTTGCAATGCGTTCCATGTTAAAACAGGCAAAACCCGAAAACCGCCGGTCGAATTGCTAATTAGGTCGAAGCGAGGACGATTGGCAACCTGAAAGGCTCGATGACGGAGGGACTTACAACAACAATGTTTGTAAGGCAAAGCAGAGGCCTATGTGTAGAACAATAAAATTCTTTATTAGCAAGGGCGGACAAAAGCGACGTCGCTATATATAAAATTTCTATACAAAACAATACCTCGGGCTAGTAGAGATCAAAAGTTGAGGAAAGAGCTGTCACGTCCAAGTCGGGCGTTTAGGGACGCTTCAAATATTTATGTACGTTTTCATAAAGTTAAATCGAAAATACAATAAATGGATGTAACTCGGCGAAGCTCAGCTTTAGAGGGATATATGGTTCCTATACGTTTTGTTTAAAATAGATCTTCCACGACGTTTCTGTTTCACCATTGTACTAGACTAGCAAAAAGGTAGAAAAGTTCTTTAAAGAGGTTTATGCAAAAAGTAATCCGATTTGTCATCACAAATACTGTCTGTTTTTCAAAACGTTTTCTAACAATTTTTATAAGCAACTTCGAAGCTACCACTTAGCTTCTGCAAATCGTATTCAATTCATCGACTTTGTTGGTTTAGGAAATGTAAATGCATTTCCACTTCGCTTTAAACTGATCCGGTAGCATTTGAAATATGCACCATTTTGTCATCTTCTAAGAATATCCCTCACTTATATTGTAAAGAAGAAGAATTCCATCTAATTATAAATCTTAAAATTGCACGCTTCTCATCTACTCTGTAGGACACTAAATGTTGAATATCAAGATTAGTTAGTGTAAAACTTTAGTGGCTTTGTTTCGTCTTTTGAGCATGAAAAGAAAAGTCGTAATGGAGAGGCTTTCATTGACACAGATTGACGCAAAACCTAACCTGCTAACCTCGAATTTGGCATATACTTAAAGTGTCACCAACAATACATTTCAGTATTGCCAGTGTTCATGTTGGTAAATCAACTCCTATAGCGATAAAAAAGGTGCATCTTTTGTTACAGCGATAAAAACGCCTGTTCCTCATAAGCAGACTACATCTAGTACGCGTACGTCACTTTCATGTCTACCTTGTCAGTTATAATTACTTGGTGAAGTTAATTTGATAATTATGTTTGTTCATTTATATTATATCGTTAATTTATCTTGCCAAAAAACACTCGAGATTTTCTTTTAAAGATAACAAAAAAGCTCTTGTGTTTTTACTGTTGAATAAATACTGATAAAATGTTACTGTTCTGTTATTTCTTAACGACCTAGGCTATTAAATGTATAACAGCCATGGCTGTTATGGGGAACTTTTCTGTCAGGTTGACAATTCTATTATTGACAAATAACAAGTAACAATATAATTTCTTCTTTTCCATAACAACAAACAACTAGCTGAAGCAGATGATATACTAGCACTGAGCTGTCTCAATACAAATATACGACAGTAATTTATATTGAAAGCAATTGAAAAAGTAATTGTAGTGCAATTTTCATTACCAAGTAATTGATAATTGAATTACTATTTCATTTGAAATTAGTAATTTAATTATTTCCCTGGACGGTAATTGATAATTAGCGCCTAATCAATTACTTTTTAAAAGCAATTTACCCAGCTCTGAATGCTGTTCAAAATACAAAGTATTTATCAATAAAAATGATATAAGTGGACAAAAGTGGCGCTAGGTTATATTACAATTAAATAAAATGACAAAAACACTATTAGTTTTAAATGTGTATCTGTTTAATTAATTTTAATTAAGGTTTATTAGTATCTTAGTACTATTTGTACAAGAAAATGAATAAAAACTTCAAAGTCAGTTACGATCTTGACAGCATTGCTATTCATTAGTGTCCATAGCTGTCAGAATCACTTGACATTTTATTTGTATACACATCAGTAAATATAAATGTTGTTCCATATTCAACCTCTGGGTTCAAGCTGTTTTAATAAGCAAATTTCTACGAAGCAGGAAAGTCTGAACCTAAAAAAGTTCATTTTACATTAAAATGCAAAATTTAATAACAAATTGAAGTGTCAGATTTTAAAATGAGATTCTTTTGTAAATATTATGTTTATGAAGCATACACAAAGTGAATATGAGCCATATTCGAGGGTGTTCAACACATAAATTAAAAATAAGGGCTTACTTGGTAATTGTACTAATTACTAAAATTAATGTAAAATAATTTTTCAAAAACATTACCTATAAGATATCAGAATGTAAAGAATTGATTGCGCAATTTAACGCCACAAATATATTAGATCATATTTTAATAATAAGACTAGAGTTTACAATTTGATAATTTAAAATAATTTCAAAAAATGCCATTAACTTTGATTGATTCGCTTAAATCTCATTTATTTGACTGGAGCCAATTAGATTGAATAAATTCAAACCAAAATGCTTGGAAAAGTCGTTTCTCAGTAAATTTTAGTAGGAGTTCTTCTATAAAGACGCCGTGCTAGGCGGACGTATTTTTGTTAACTTCCACATCTAAAAATATTTTGAAACAATTGAAACTAAGTTATTCCGTACATGTGTTTTTAACAAATAACCTAGACTATTCAATTCACCTGTCATCTGTCAAAAAGTGACCAATGAAAATCCAGAATTTTGACGTTTCTTGACCAATTAAAAACATATCAGTCGATATATCTTCCTAGAAGGTATGCAAGTGATTATTCAACACTATAATGAACGAACCAATGAGTATTGTTCAATTTTTCAGAAACGGCCAATCAAAATTGACTGTCATTGAAAACACCAATGCCCCAGTGTTTTCAAGCGAGCCCGATTGGTTTCGATGATTTCAATTTAGTGAGTAGCCTTTGACTGACATTTCACCAAAATATCAGTCAAAGTTTGCAAATCAGCATCGTTCTAAAAACTCATAATAATCGTGTTGGAAGCTCTAGTATTGAATTAATAGTGGAAAACGTTAAAAATGTGTGCTGTCGAATACGGTAAAAGTCGTATACCCATATTGTCGAATAATCTTTCCAAATACCACTCAAGGCAAAATTTTTTAAGAGAATTTTTTTCGTCAACAGACAAGTTATTGCAAATTTCTCTCAACAAAAACTGCTCAAATTCCACTCAACCTGCGGTCTCGCGGAATTTTTAACGCAGTTTTCGTTTCGAGAAATTTAAACGGAATAATTTGCATGTGAAACAAAAAAATTCTCAAAAAATTTTTATCTTTTGTGGTATTACCCTTGACTATTTTAAACAAATGTAATTTTTATTAGAAAAAAGTCAATATTAGTGTTCTGTTACTATAGAAATTGCGTAGTTTATTGCTAGATTTACTGAAAACTAATTTGAAAAAGTAGTTTGGTTCATTGAATAGTCCCTCGAATACCATTCTTAGTCAAAGTTAAGTAGATTATATTTGCGGTGGAATCACTACTCATGTCCATTGCGCTTGGGATTAGGACTCGTGCAGCGCACTCGTCCTAATCATACTAAAGCGCAATGTACAATGAAAATCCAGAATTTGACGTTTTTTGACCAATCAAAAAAATATTAGTGGATATATCTTCCTACAAGGTATTCAGATGACGTTTTTAAGCAAATCTAGATTTTTTTAGAAAAAATCAATTTTAGTTTTCTGTTACTACATTGCGTGGTTTGTTGCTAGATTTACCTAAAACTAATTTGAAGAAATAGTTTGGTTCATTGAATAGTCCATCGAATACCATGCATAGTTAAAGTTAAGTAGATTATTTTTGCGGTCTTATCAGTACTCATGTCCATTGCGCTTGAGATTAACACTCGTGCTGGAGCACTCGTCCTAATCGTACCGAAGCGCCCCCACTGGGCCCAGTGTTGCTGGTCGGAATTGGTGGACTCAAGTGAAGTTGTAGGGCCGACAAACCTGCTTTTATAGTTCTCGATCCACGTTATCATCACAGTCACTTCAGGCTTGCTTAGGTAGGAAGAGGCGTAGGAGTGGCGTCTTCGCGTCTGTTGCGCATAGCCGGTACGAGTTTGTTATCACTGGTTCGCGCGCTGGTCAGATGCAGTCTGATAACGCCTAACCGAGCGAAGTATAAATTATGTATTGTTTAATGTTCATATTCAAATGTATGCAGATGTTGGCGTTACAATATTTAGTAGATGTTTTGCTTGTATGTCGCATATGTTTCATTGCATTGCATGTTCTGTTAAGCATTGTACAGTAGTTGGCAGACAAGTACCAATATCATCCAAGGTAAGTCCGAGTGGCTGTCGGATATATCGGCCCGGAACATCGCTAGTTCCCTCTTTCAAATTCTAGGAGAGCAAGTAGAAAGCTAAATACCGAATCCATGGGGCCAAGGCAACCCAATTTCTAAGCAGCTTTCTAACTCCAACGTAACGTTCAGCGAACTCATCCCACTGTTTCCACTGATCCACTAGCCGGGGTAAACTTGTACAAGGCAAAACACTTACGTATTGAGGCATTGCAATCTGTTAAAATAATCGTGCATCACATTTGACATGTGCTTGGGGGACTTATTATTCAAGTAAAGTCAAGTAATGACCCAAGACTCACTTGAAGGCCTGTTTTGTGTAGTAAATACCGTTCACTCCTGTAACACGCCGAGAATGACAATAAAATTAAGCTGTGTAATATACAAGACTCTAATAAGACCAATAGACCTGCTAATATACACCTTTGCAATATGGATTCTATCTAAATTGGATAAAAACCTTCTTGAAATTTTTGAAAAAAAAGTTTGAAAAACAATAATTATTTCTGTGCAAGAAAACAAGAGGTGTAGAGAAATATACAACCAGATGGATAGGACATATTAATACAAATGGAAGAAAGCAGATTCGCAAAACGTGCACTAAGGGCGGTAGCTGATGGACTTCGAGGAAGTAGGATAAAAAAGATCTAAGAGACATATGAGTAACAAACTTGAACTCTTTCGACAAGAGAGTTATTTTATTAATATGTAAATAAAACCACTTTATATAATTTCGTGTTGCTACAATTGTTTTGTCGAAGACCATTAATTATTCTACCTAGTAACGTTTTTATCCATAGCTTCTTTTAATGTATTTTTAGGTGATAAATTTCACATCATTTATTACATACCTCAAATATATCTGTCGAACCTTTGGGCTTCATGTAATTCTTTTCAATAGATTTTGTCCGACTCGATCCTATTATTTGGCATTTCCTAACTTGAATACAACCTTTCCTTATTTCTTTTGCTGCAACGTTGGGCTAAAGACATCGGGTGGCTTTATTACAACATTTTACAAGTTGAAAGTCGGAGCTTACGTTCGCAGCGCTCTTCGCTTCCTTGTGCCCCTTGCGAATCGTGAATTTCAAGAATAAACAAAAAATCAAATTTAAATTCACTCAATTCGACCCCATTAGAATTCCCAGCCCGAGCTGAAGCTAAATTCATTGTCAAGGGTATTAACCAAGGCCTTTTCGTTTGCATTTTGGCCGCCTCTCCTACCTTAGACGTCTTCTTAAGAGAAATACTCGAACGCAAGACATTTTGCAAGATTTACGGAATTTAGTAACGAACAAGTACCTACTGCTTATTTTATCGGAAACCCAGTTCAACCCAAAAAAATTAAAGACGCGCGGCGTGGGCCGTCGATTAATCACAGTTCTGCATAAAGACGAGTCATGTTTATTTCCATTCGCACCCCCATGTCCCATTCTGGTTCAGATTTCGAGCAGGGCTAATTTTTCGAGGGATTCCTGTCTGTTCCAGCTGCGTACGAAGTCATTTATCATCAACTTGCAGGATTAACAGAATTGGGTTCGCCATCTATTAGGAAAATAAAGAAGGGCGCCAACTAGGTCAGCGGGACACCGACGCAAATGCGTGGATGCGGATCGTTACTCGCTCCGTTTTGACCGCGACAAGGCAGGAAACGAGAACGAAAATTCGAAAATCCGAAATTTCAAAAGCCTTGAGGAAGCTAGAAATTTTAATTCGAGGACAGAGCTCTTGCCCTTGAGCTTAAAATAATGGGGCTGTGATTTAAGCACAGCAATAACCATAAGCCAGGAACTTAATTCCTTTATTAATCTCTAAATTAATCCGCGGGTAATATGCATAACTTGGAATTTATATTAGAAATCATCGCCAATAACGTCATTTTACTGTTCACAAAAGGCAACTTAATCCGCGTCCCTTTGAAAACGACCGCGTTGAGCATGTAGATTCAAGAATATTAAAAGCTCTGATCGATTTCAAATTACACGAGATTGAATTTTAGAAGAGAATTATCCTAAACTTTTGACAGTGTAAGTGCTGACTATATCTGAACTAAATATTATAGAATACCTACAACAGTAATACCAAATGGTTTCATCAACACTATAATTGTCTATGCGTTGGATTTCAATCAAATCTCAACCCATTTGTACTGACTCGCAGTACCTGCAAATTGAAACCCACTAGGAATGTTGCTACAAGTCAGGAAATACAACATAGTCTGTTAGGATTAACACTAGTAGATACCTTAAATTCTCTGTGTTATATAGTATAACAAGAACGTCCCTTTCAACATGCAGTCTCTTAAACGATAACACTTATAGATTCGGTTAAATTAAACAAAACGCTCATGTACCGCTAAAATTTACATTCAAAACTTAGATTTTCTTCCATTTTCACGACTTTTTTAACCGACATGTTTCAACTAGAATTTTTTAATGCGTTACCTGATTTCAAAATACGCTTTATATATAAAAATCAGAAACTCTGTTAGGATAAGTTTCATCAAATACCTTTAAGCGGGCAGCCTTGCAGCTCCAACCGCAACAAAACATGGTAACACAACAATTCCTAAGAATGTTACCTGATCGTGACATCACGTCACTTGATAAGCAAAATTCCTACCAAATATTTACATATGTTACAGGTTTACAGTAAAGAGAAAAGCAATATTGATAAACTATCCCAAGAGCGTTGCTGCACTTCTTACGAGGATACACTCTAAAACTTCTTTCAAAACATACAGCTTACCTATTAACACACATACAAAGTTGGCGTTGTTTGCACATGTAATAAAAACATGATTAACTTAGATGGGTGCAGCAGATTAAATGAAGTGCGAATCCGAATGGTCGATCACCAGGGCTGAGCGGAATCCTAGCCTTGGGCGATGGCTCAGTCAATAGGGAGGCCGAATCGGGCGACCGAACTTTAATGAAACCAAAATGGGTTGGTTGCGGACTGTCGGCATTAGTCTACACGTGATATAAACAGAGTTATTTCCAGAACTCCTTCGGAAAGAATAAACAACAGCAGCTTGAAGATTAGCTAGGACAAATTGGCCGATGTAGCGCCTTTGAAAGCTGTGTCGGCGACGAGCTTTGCTTTCCAGAATGGTTGCGAAGCGGTAAATATCGGGATGATACGAGGGTTCCTTTCAGATGCGGGGGTCGAGATGAAATTTCGCGACTCTTAAACAGAGCGCAAATTGGAATTTCACATGGGTAGCCTGCACTTCGTAAATCTGTATGTAGCCTGTAAAAGTTGTAATTTTCAAAAATTAACACGGTACGATTTTCTCAAACAGCTACATTCACGGAACGATAACGGTCATCTACGCAAAATCTTTCTGTTTGCCATTTTCCAGACTGATAACCGGCCGCCAGTATTTGTTTGAACAGCTACGGTTTCGCCTTCGTGTATCAAACTTCAATGTCATAAAAAAGATTGTTGTTATTATTGTTGTACAAATAGCTATTTGTAAATTTTATATAAAATTACTTAACAAAACAGGGTCAACCACCCTACTCTTTTTTGTTTATCAACAACTCTATGTTTAACCTGGCAACACACATAATGTCATCTTATTTTAACATCTTCCCACCTTTGATTGACTTATACATAAATCAACCTTAAACAATAAAACTAACTATCCAAAAATTGAACTCTAGTTCCACTTTTCGAATAAATAATCTAGGGCTCAGGCACTATGATTTTTTTGGGTTTTGTCCGTTTATTTCCTCTGGAATTTTTACTTCGTCCGGCGAACTCATTTCCAGAAAGTAAATAAGTTGGATTGGGCATACTAATTCTCCACTTTTCGGCTTAACCTGTACAACTCGGACATTTCCATCCTCCACAAAGCAGACTTCTAAAATAGTCCCTAGTGGCCAGTACATACTTTTTTAGGCCAACGTTTTCTATTTTTATTTTGCAATATTTTTTCTTAAACGTTCTTTATTCTAGATGACCCAAATATTGATTTCTTAATCGTTTCCTTAAATCATCTCAGAGTCTTTGAATATTGTTTAGTTTTCAAGTTCAACCGATTTTGTTCAATAAATCCATATCTGAAACAACCAGTTTGCGAACTTCTTGCAGAAACATGGCTGAGGGAACCAATTTACTTGAGGTATCGGAAATAACTAACTCAGAATCTCACGAAAAAGTTATCATTTCCTCGTTATTCAATGGTACCTTACCTAGTACATACCTCAGAATTCAATTTACCATTCGAATCATCCTCTCCACCAGGCGACAGTTGGTTGATTGAACTTCCACTGAAATCTATGACATAGAACATCGCAATCAAAGAACCAAAAACGTTAACGGTTGCAACGAAATCCTTTCCATTATCATTATACACAATATGTCAATTGTCGAATCTTCTTAACCCTGTAAGAACGCATCTGTGGAACTGGGTTCCGGCACATGTAAATGAAACTATTCACCTCTTCCTCCCTTTCTTCAAATACAATGGTCCATCCAAATCAATATCAACAATTTTAAAAGCAGAAGCTTCTTTTACTCCATCATCTGATATTGACAAAGGTATTGATCCGAGATTCTTGGAGCTTCTGGACATGACACATTTTGAAATCACACTGCGAATTATCTTCCTTCTTTTCAAAAACCAAAGATTCTTACTTTACTTCAACTAGAAGACGCTTAGCAGATAGTGAAAGCAGATATTTAAAAGTTTCCTCATTCTTATGATACATGTGTGATCTGGGTCTTTACTTTGGGAGCCCCATATTCAGCTTTAACAATTCGCAGACTCTTTACTGATCTATAGTTTTATCTTGGAAATGCTTCTTTTGTACACTTCTCCAAAGAATCTTCTCCGTTAATAATTTCATCTATAATTAATCCCTCCCTGTTGCTTTTAACTTGTTTTTTGCGGAAATTGTCAATAAAGCTCATGATTCAAACCAAAATTATTAAAAACTTTAAATACGAAAAACCTTTAAAACTTACTCTTGAGTTGGTCAAAAACTTTTAATTTGACAACTTCTCGATTTATAAAGGGAATAATGTTCCCCTCGGCACTGAAGTTCCTTTTTACTCTTGTGTATTTATTAGTTTGTACGATTTAAATTACTTATCTACGCACTCCTTTTTATATCTTCAAACACAATTCTGTGGCAAAAAGGCATAAGGGTATAAGTCTACTTATCTCATTTTCTATTTTATTTATGCCCCGTGTCGAGACCAATATCGGGCATCTAAATACAAAAGGATGTAACTTTTCCAAATGGGATATCTAGACTTATTCCCCAAAAATTCACTAAAAATTGATAAAAAACAAATTTATTCAATGGCAAATAGATACATGTGTACTAATACCCAGAGTCACAGCTTTTCGTAAAGTTATCTGCAACGCCAAAACAGCATATATTAACTTATACCCTTTTGCCATTTCATAACTTTCCGTTTTTGTTGGGAACAATAACTAGTGTAGTTTAATGAATAAGTGCCAAAATGGATACACGCTCTCGTGCGTACAAAGTTTTGCTGTAACAATAACTTAACCGGTAAGTTACAAATAACCTCACATTATTCGAACTGGAAACCACATATTGTTGTTTAGTTTATGTCTACATATCCTGTTTTGTCATAGTAATTATTTATCAGAAAATACATATTCCGGGAAATTGCAAAAAGCTATATGTCAACTTATATCCTTTTGCTATTTCTTAAAATGAATAAAAAGAAATGCGGTAAGGTATAAGTTCCGTACTTATTTATTTTCTAGTAGAAATAGTTTTAGAATCAATAGCAAAGCAAGCTGTAGTCAATAAATCTACTTGATTCCTTTGATTACCAGCGAAAAGAATTAAATGTTGTTCTCAAATTTCCAGCAAAATAGTTTTTTGATGTTCCTGTAAAATGGTCATTTTTGACTTATGCTCTTTTGCATTTTCACCACAGAACTACAATATGAATTTTAGCGATAGTCCTATTTTAGAGTTTGAATTTTGTTATTCAGCGAGAGAAAAGCTATGGAACATAAAATACCATTTAAGGACTACGCGTAAATAAAATATCATCCAATTCCCATATTATTTGACTGAGAAAACTCAAATCGTAAACTTCCTCTCAAACAACATATCATGCTAACATACAATTTTATATTGTAAAGTACTGATAGTGCTACAAACTAACCATAACTAACATCTTATAGCTAAATTAATACTTCTAATAAATAATTTCTTTATGAACGAATTAGTCAAGTCACGTAACCTTATTTATTGTCACTTTTAGTTTCTTTGGTAAATTCCCATTGGAAGCGTAATTAAACAGATGAGTTGTAAAGGTGTTTACAAACCAGCTTAATTCTAGTTACTTTAGTCACAAATCTAATAATTAGCAAGAGCACTTAAAGTGCCTAAACGCCTTGGGAGAACATTCTCGGAAAGCACATCTAAGATCAAAAAATTTCTAATTGCTAGAAAGTGTTACAAGCTGCCGTGAGCTTTTTTGTGTATCATAAAGTTACAGTTCCGTACAAATTAAAATGTGCTTATTTTGCCTGTTGCATACAAGGATAATAATTTAATCGTCTATTTTTAATACAAATTAAATCGTAAAGTGTCTATGTTAGTCTAGTCACCAATATTATGAAACAAAATATCTCTCTAAATTTACAAATATTCATAATAGTAATAGAGATACTTCAACTCTCATAAATATTGTAAGCATACGTGTGAATCAGTGGCGATAACGAGCAATTAAAATTAACAATGAACAGGTCCTCTACTTTTTAAGCCAATTCAGAGAAAAAACCGAAATTCTATAGCTTTCCCACAATAAATTAATTTCATTTCGCAGATCTTAGTAACGCTGTGTTATTACTCAACAAAGGCTCACACTGTGTCATTAACGAGGTAAATCTACACGTATACTTTCAAACTATTTGTGCATACAACACTTTTTTATCTTTAATTAATTAATGTATAGTCACAAAGCACAAATGCTGTACAGCACTTTAATGAACACGACTGTACATACGAAAATTCCTAGAATTTGATAATCTATTAGAAACGATATACTCTAGAGTCTAGATAACTAGATACTAAAATAATTATATGACTTAGCAAGCATACTGGATTTTTACCATGACAAAATTCACCTCATGGTTTAAAATTAGATAGAGATTGAGACAAAACGTTGCCCATAAAAAGCTGTATTTATTTGGATTACTTATTTTTCAAAAATTTACCTTTATGTATATTTTAGTTGATTATATATTTTAGAAAAACTGTGCTAATATTTTTTTTTAATTTATCGCAGATTTACAATCTACTCTAAACACATATCATATATACAGAGTAATAAGTAAATAATTTGAAAGGTCACTTTTAAATTTAGTCAAACCTTTTTGGCCTTAATGCAATCTTTCCAAATAAGGTTCTGGTCTAAAGGAAGTCCTACACATTTAACAACCTTTTTTTTTTCTGGGGCTGGAGCTTTGTTTAAGTAGACTTGAGTGCAAATAGTCCGTCTGGTGGTTTGTGTTGATTTTTCATTATTAACTTTAATTTTCCAGTTTTGTAATAGATTCGGATGATTTTGAAACTTTTCGGGCTCTCTGTCAGGATTTCTAGCTGATGACAAGATTGCTTTGTCATCAGCAAATGTGGCCATTGTACTGTCGCCTGTGACAGGTATGTAAAAATTAAATAGAGAAGCCGTCCAAGCACACTGCTTTGAGGAACTCCAGATTTGATGGGGAGGTATTAAAATAGTGCACTGTTAATTTTAACTTTCACTCATATAAGATTTTAAAATGAGGTATATTTAGGGAGGCATATGTTTCGTTAATTTATATAACAGCCCTTCATGCCACATCGTGTCAAAGGCCTGTTAAGAAAAACTCTTTAACTTTGTTTAAAATTCGGCGGTACTCTTGTATTGTAGAGTGCTTTTGTCGGAAACCAAATTGGTGATCAGGCAGTAGATTATTTAAGGATGCACTTTCACTTATTCTAATAAGGAGAGGTTTTTCAAATATTTTTAACATCGGTCGATGTAACGCTAGCTCCTGCATCAAATTTTACTTATACATAAAATATATTTAAATTTTATACATCGCTTAATCAAGCGTTGCATCAATTCGACGAGCGAACTGGCGATAACATATTCTATCGGCTTTGCGATGGCGTTGTTTTCCTCTCCAGTGGAAGCTAGGATAAGTACTCCGATAATGCGGCAGAAAAGGTATAAAAGAAGATTGCACTACCAGTTCCAATTACTTGAGATTACCTGTCCTGTCCAGTCCCCGACTTGAGATTACCTGTCCTGTCCAGTCCCCACCTTGAGATTTATCCTCTTAACAACTCCTCTCCTTTCCTACCTGAGTCCTCCGGCCTGACACGCTGTGTCAGCCCAAGAAGTTGAAACCTTTCGTACACCCGTAAGTGCAAAGCCGCTAGAATCCGATTTTACCTTGATTGGGGTACTTTCTTGGGAAATCAAATCCCTGGGGCTTTAACTCTGGCTTGATTGGCTGTACTGTCTTGCAGGTCTAACCGCTTAAAAGTCATTTCCGACTGCCTAATTATTAAGCGCAAATAACGGAGCTCCAAGAGGTTAAATACATCAAATAACCTCATTTTACTAATAATTAAACCTGCAGGAATAGCAGCACCTACCCTGTCTGCGAGCGGCTAGAGCACGGCCGTCTCCCCTCATAAACTCACCTGGAGGGTCAGTTTTAGACGTTTAAACTCGTCTTCCTGGTGTCCGAAGATCGAGCTCGTCTTCCACGAATTCATCGCCGGCGGGCTGTCAAATCAAAGCTTCCCGGTTAAAAGCGAACAAATTCCATCTGCAGGATTTGACACTGCATTCGCTCCAATATCGACACCTAGCCATCGTAAGACACCAGCAACCCCTGCACAAGTATTTAGACATCAAGCACAACCTCAGGTAACCCTTAAAGTTTTTAAATCCAACTGATAATTCCAACGAAAATAACTGTAAACAACTGCTGAGCAGAAGGTCAAGCGCGGAGGAACATCCAACCTACGGGCCAAAATACCTACTTATCCCGTCCTCCGAAGAATCATCGTGCGTGCCGGCCGACTAACCAAAGGGGTCTGCAGTACTCGCTGGTACATTGGGTTGCAGTTTTACCTAAGAAACCAGAAACACCGTTCTAGAAGAATATGTTAATTTTGAATAATGTACAATTCAGATTTATTTTTAATTAATGATTATTTTTTTAACTAGCTAACATTAAATTTGTTTGGTAATTATCTGGTGTTTTTCCTAATCGCATATATATTTGAGCGAACGTATTTCTCCGATTTGAGCTTAACCCGAGGTATAAATTATTAACGCCCTTAGTAAAGGGGTGAAACGTCACATCAATAAGATGCAGGGTCCGTGGGTGATTTCCCTGGTTTTGCAATCTTGATCATTGGGCATATTTCCATTTTAGGAGACAGTAGCAAAGACGTAACATATTATTGCAGATTGTAGTTAGCAGTACAAGTGCTTCAAAACTTCGCCAACCACTAGATTGTAACCAGGTGCTTTATACGAGTTTGTCCTATTCATTTCAACTAGTAAAAAAGAGTTTATGGGTAGCGATAGTTGGCAGGGAGCATAGAAGTAATGTTCTATTTCTTCATTTTCAATGTTGTCATCAACAGTTAGGGTAAATATGTTTGCCAGGTGTTCTGCTAGTATGTTAGCTTTTTCTTCATCAGATTGTGTCCAGTTGCCGTTTGGTTTTCTTATTGGTGGGATTGATCTTACCTATAGGTTTTTTAAATGTGTTGGTAGGATTCTATAATGAATAATGTTCTGGTGTTAGTTTTGTTATGTAGAATTTAAAAGTATCGTTACGAACATGTGCATGGTAGCATGTGCGTGTGAATAGCTCATTGTAAAAATTGTGCTATAAATTCATCTTAAAACAGTATTCAAAGTGCATATTTTTAACTCTGATTTACATAAAACTGTGTATTAATATTTAGTTTATAGTAGTATATTGTGATTTCAAGAAGTCTTCATTGGTTGAGCAGAAAACTGAATTCAAAGATCCTAGGCAAGGTCAATCCATCTCGTTTATTGTTTGGTTGTGTTCTTGTCGGTGATAATGAGCGCTTGTAAGAACTGCGGAGAAGTTCGAACCGGGCTGACAGTGCAGTGCGACGCTTGCTGTCGGTAAATTCATTTGCAATGTGCCGGATTGTGGGACACCGATGTTAAACTCACTCGGCAAAAATCACGCTCGCTTAAGATTGTTTGTAATGCATGTAACAGCAATATATCTCAATTTAGCGATTTAAAATCTTTAATAACATCACTGCATACTGAATTTACGAGGTCTATTGAGGATCTGAAAAACCAATTCGAAGCTAAATTAAATAAAACTCAGCGTAACTCTCAAAACAACTACAAACAATCCGAAGTCATAATCAATGAAATATCTGAAAGGCAAATTCGTGCCAACAATGTGATAATTTTTAATGTACCGGAAAATGAATCAAATGAGTCTGCTGAACGGGAGTCTCACGACAAAAAAGTAATTAACGATATACTCAATACCGTACCTAACGCCAATGAAAATATTACTCAAATTTCACGCCTTCGTTTGCGTTCTGCTGCAAACAGCGGTCGACCTTTGCGAATTACGTTCACTAATCAACAGCAAGCCATACATGTTTTGAAAAAGAAGGATATTATTACGGCTAAATACAAAGATTTTGGAATTAACTCTGACAAAACCCACATGCAAAGAGAATACATGAAAAATTTCCGTTTCGAATTAAAGGCCAAACAGGATAGTGGTGAAACTGACTGGACGATTAAATATATCCGAGGAACCTCAACTATCGTTAAAACAAAAAACTATTAAACCCATTAAATTCCCAAATATTTGAAGTTAAATACATGTACCTACACTAATTTAGATTCATTGCCCAGTAAATATCAAGAACTTTTAATTGAAGTCAACAAAATCAAACCTAATATTATTCTCATTACCGAAACATGGCTAAAAGAGAAAATACCAGATTCTGTAATTAATATACCTGAGCATACTTTATTTAGAAAGGACAGAGATTATGCTAAAGGAGGAGGAGTGTGTATTTATATTTTAGACAAAATCGGTGGAGCCAAACCTACAGTTAAGCTATTAGAAAATTATAACACGCCGTTTGTTGAATCTCTATGGATTAATGTGAAATTTAATCAAGTGGAATTAAATATTGCCTGCATTTATACACCAAAAACAACTGCGCGGGAACATGATGCGCTTTTAAATAATGCAATTCTTCATGCAAGCGCCGACCATAAGAATTTAATAATTTTTGGTGATTTCAGTTACCCTGAACTTGAAGAATTATGGAGTTCCGCCGCTCCTTTAAATAATATGTCTCAAGCGGCTATATTTATGAACACATATCTATCAACCAATCGACTTCAACTTATCACTTTTCCAACTCACTGTAGAAATACCAACAGACCTTGGTTCTGGATCTGATCTTTTCTTCTGACGCTAAATTGATATCTTCTGTAGAAAGCCATGCCCCTATTGGCTGCAGCGATCATGCCGTCATTACAGCTAATTCGCAATTTTCTGTCAATGCAAATAAATCCGGAGCATCTTTAACTCGAAAAACTTTCTAGGTGGCTGACTACACCAATATAAATAACTACTTTCGGGACCAGAGATGGACTGCAGCCGATATAAACTTATCATGGCAGACTTTCAAAAATACTATAAAAAATTGTATCGATGAATTTGTTCCTTCGACTTCTTGCCGTAAAAAAGAAAAATCATGGGTTCACAGTGATATCAACAAGAAAATTTACAAAAAACGAAAATTGTGGCATAAATATAAGTCTATTGTCACCACAGAAAACTACCAAAGTTACAGAGAATGCTGTAACAGCGTAACTACAGCAGTAAGAAGAGCTAAAGCAGACTACGAATCAAAATTTGTGAACAGTAAAAGTACCAAAAATGTCTTTAAATATGTGAAAAAGTCTTTAGATACGAGGATATCTTCAATATGCCTAAGCAACAGCGACGAAGACATAATAACCGACCCAAAACAAGTTGCAAATATTTTCGCTAATGAATTTTCAACATCAATTGTGCCTGAACCGCTAGATAATTTACCCGAACTGCCCGAAGTAACCACAACTTCATAGAAACGATAACAATCACCGAAGAGTCTGTGCTTTCGACCATAAATTATATAAATGCAGAATCCAGTGCTGGGCCTGACGGTATCAATGATGTCTTCCTAAAGAACAGTAAAGAATCTTTAGTTGAGCCAATCAAAAAGCTAATGCAATCATCTTTACTAGAGGGAAAGCTTCCCGAGGATTGGAACTCCGCTGTTATTGTACCAGTCCATAAACAAAGCAACAAACTTGACCCAGCGAATTACAGACAAATTAGTTTAATATCCCTTGTTTGCAAATGCTTGGAACAAATTATATCCCGTGAATTAACTTCGTTTTTAACGAAAAATGGGTTCTTAAATGAAAAACAGCATGGTTTTATGCCCGGAAGGTCAACGATTACTAACCTGTTACAATGCCTTGATCACTGGACGAAAGCCGAAGATAATCGGCAACCAACCGACGTTATTTACCTTGATTTTAGAAAAGCTTTTGATCTTGTACCTCATCAAAGATTGATTTATAAGCTTGAACATCATGGTGTTAAAGGGAAGCTACTAGCTTGCATTAAGAACTTTCTAAATAACAGAACCTGTAGAGTTAGAGTTGATGGAGAGTTATCGGATGAATACTTTGCAGTTAGCGGTGTACCACAAGGATCTGTTCTGGGACCTCTCCTCTTTAACGTTTTCATCAGCGATCTTGCTCAAGTTTTAGAATCTTTAGCTTCTCTATTTGCGGATGATACTAAATTCTTTGGTAACCCAATCAATCAGGCAGATGTATTACAGTCAGACCTTTCTAAAATTGATAAATGGTGTGGTCTGTGGTTGTTGGAACTTAATCCGCAAAAAATGCTCTGTGCTACATATTGGAAGTAACACTCCTAAATTGCAATATAAACTTAATAATGTGACGATCAGACCAGTAACCCAGCAAAAAGACCTGGGAATAATCATATCTTCAGATTTAAAATGGGCCCCCCACATTGGAAAGATGAGCAAAAAAGTTAATTCAGTGGTGCATATGGTATCAATAACGTTTAAGAATATGTCACCCACTCTGCTATCAACAGTATATAAATGTTATATCAGAATGCAGTACCTATTTGGAACCCTTATTTTGCTTGTGATATCCATGCTTTGGAACAAACTCAACGCAGAATAACGAGAATTTGCCCTCAAATACGTGCATTACCCTATAAAGAAAGACTGCAAGTTCTTGTTTTAACTAAATTAAGTGAGAGACGACTACGTGGTGACCTTATTGAAACGTATAAAATTCTCCATGGGTATTACAGTGTCAATCTTGATATCTTTGTGATCAATCAGAACAGTCGTTTAAAAGGTCACAATTATAAATTAATTCGTGAAAGGTTCTATAAACTTTGTCGGCAGTATTTTATAACCAACCGTGTTCATAGGCAATGGAACTGTTTACCGGAGAATGTTGTGTCTGCGCCAAATGTTAATACATTTCAGAACAGCTACGATAGATTTTTAAAAAATTTCAGTTAATTTTGTATATCACATCATGTGCATTGTATGATATGATAATGTTTAAACGGTTTTTCCGCCTAACTTTTAATGTATAATAATAATAATAATGTTGTAATGTATAAAAAGTATGGATAAATAATATGTGTACTAAAATTAACAGAGCATTGAACGACTTTAAATTAGCCCCTAAACAAGCTCACATCCTGGCAAGGAAGAGAAGAGCCGCAATTAACAATCGCTGGCGCTCTATTCTGTTTAATTACTTCCAGGTAAACACCGTTTCCGCGATTATCTTAGCCAGAGATTTCCCAAGAACAAAAACGTCCGAAATGAAAACGCGACCGAAGCACGGAACGGATTTCGATTCCGTAAAACAAACATTCGGAGAGAATGACGTGTCGAATAGAGATTGAAAAGACATTTAGAATTTACATAAATTTTGCGGGGCGCTCTGTATCCAAATTTACATTTATGCGCTGTCTCCGGGCTATTCTATTCACATGCGGCGATATTTTTATTTTAAAGTAAAATATTTCTCTAGAGGGAGAGAGTTGTAATGCTATAACTACATGCGGGGATACACTTTTTGCGCCCTCGCTCGCGCCAGGGGCGGAATGGCCAGAATTAATCGCTGCGCTTACGCGCGCCCATATTTCCCCGTTTTTACGGCTTTAAATTAAGCTGCATTAGCGTTGGGCTCAAATTGTGCATTCGAAAGTGTCTGTTAAAGCTGAAATCCAAACACCAGGGCGCAAAGGAAACGCTCCTTTTTAAACAAACCGAATCTTTTTTTACCAGCAGTCTATTTTCCATCCAAACGTCTTCGTGTTTCTTCAAACTTGTTGAACAGGTCACTGAATATAGAAGTAAATTAGTCACTATATATTCAATGTAATTGCTTACTGATAACGGGTAAGTTGATGAATGTATTTTTGTGTCAAAACAAACTTTTTGAAAGAATGTATCAGCAAATATTCCAAAATCTTCCTTATTTATGTAGGATTTCCGAAATGTAGCACATGTATAAAGTTCCCTATCTACATTTTATTAAAAAGTTCTTAGAAACGGAAATTTAATCACGTCTCCTCGTCTACCACTCAGCATGTCTAACTACTGAACTACCCCAACGCTTAATAACAGTTACATTTCACTGACTATTCAACACTATAACATATAAGCCAATCACATTGCAGACATTTGCTTTGTTCAACCAATAACATCAGTATATCACTGAATATTGGGCACCATGCAAAATATTTACAAAACAAGGTACGTACTCAAAAAATAAATAGCCTTGTTGCAAAGTATAGCTTAGCAACGATGTTCTGTCCTTAGTGATATGGCTAGGTTACGTAACACTAAACCCCAACAAACTGTGTGGCTTGTTTTAAAAATTTTAAAATATTGTGCTTTGGAAGTATTCCGCTGAATTTAATTGAGAATGAATAATTATATTAATTGCTGGATTATTTTTCAATAAAGTTAATCGTTATGTATTAATATTGTTAAATAGTCGTCCCAAATACCACTCGAAGTGGATATTTTTTTTTTAAATATTTTGCCATTTCCATAGGAATTATTGCAAATTTCACTCAACAAAATCACATTTAAATGCCACTCGCCTTCGGCTCGTGACATTTTTGATGTGATTTTGTATCGTGAAATTTAAACGCAATAATTTACATGGAAACGACAAAATATTTGTCAAAAATATATCCACTGCTTGTGGTATTACCCTTGAAAATATGATGCCCCAGCATGAACGTCTGAATCTACAGTTAAATAGTTCCTGTTTACTTAGCTTTCTTGTTTAAGTACCATTTTTTATACACCCATTTTTATTTGAAAGTGCCTCCTATTTGAAGCTATTCAGAGATGACAGTTGTTAGGTTAATTTTTAAGTCAAAAAGTTATGTGTTATAATTCAGTTATTCGTCGATTGCTCGGTACAAGCCCGGTCCTGAACGCTTGTTTATGCAAGGCTTAAAAGTATGACGTCAGTTTGTCGCAGGAATCTAACGCGTCGCATTGCTGACCCCTGCGCATCGGGGATCCTTCTTGCTGCCGTTACACCTCGCGAGAGGTGATTAACGAAGCCGGTGAGTTGAAAATTTGGCTTTTTGACTACCAGGCGAGTTCTACCATTCCAGCGAGCATGTAACGCTCTCGACTCCCCTAGCTGCCGCAAGGCGGATTGTTTGTGTAGGGAAGAAGATCGCCGCAGGTGGTAACGCTGGGTGTGACTGTGGTATTTTGCAAGTATAACATTGCCGGCCGCAGGGCAACTCGATTTACTTCGGATTTATTAAGTTGTGCCATGCATATTAACAATTGGATTTCCCGCGTAGTCTCGTCTATTGTTCGTTCCCCAACTAACGGTTTTATATCGGATCCGAATACCACACACGTCTGCGTTTCTCCATCGAGTTGACTACATTCCACGCCGCTTGTCCGTTTTCTGTTGAATCTCTGCCTAGACACCTTCTCATCACTTGTGAGCATCTCTCGCTAACCTGGCTGTGACACCTTCTTACCTATTGTTCTACGTGTATTGTACATCTGGTGAGCAAACAGCTAGACTCTGACTTTTTTCTTCGTGGCTTGAGGTATCGTAACAAATTCTCCATTTCCGCTATACTAAAATGCATTTGAGTAACTTTTGTATGCTGTGTAAATTTTGTGTTTCATATCGCTAATTTACAATCGTATTTGAAGTGCTTGCATACTTACATTTCGGTTTATTTTCGATGTGTTACAGTTTACAATTGTGTATTACTGTATTTAAGTAGTAACAATCCCTTCAAGCAATTTGAATGTCTTTTGATTGTCATTTTCGTATTTGAAGTCAATCTTTCCATAGTTCGTATTCTTGTAAAGTCACATAAGGACCTAATTAGTTGAAATTAGTCTGCAACAGAATTGTTTGTAACTTGTTGTATTCATTATAGTATTTAAATATTTGTGGGTGTTTTTGTTGTGTTTTGTTGTAAGTCAGACCTGTAGAACGAGTTTTTATAGTGAACTTATTAGCCGAAAGCAAAGGTAAGCAATCGAGGTCCAGCTCACCAGTTTTTCTGCGACTCCGTTGACCTTTCTTCAAGGTTAGAGACGTCGTGACAACCTGGAGTTTGATTTTAACCTTTTGGCGCCCTCCCTGTAATTAATTCTCGATGTACCTCTATTTAAAAGTAGCAAACACACCCATTTCAGGCTAGCTGGAGCAAATCATTGTTACGGATTGTTTCATTTCTTTAAGTACCGATCTGGCCTGTAACATACAAGATATTTTATTTGCAACCACTGCCAACAATCTTCCTTCACATTCCACTGACAACTGATTTCTATTATGCAAAGTTACAGGAACAGAAAAATACCATATTCGATCTGCAACCCCAATTGACAGCAATGCATGTTTCTGGCATTTTATCAAATCTGAAGAAGAAGCAATTGTTGTAAATATGAGCATTGTATACTTGGGCTACTTAACAAAATTACACCATTTTCACACTAAATAATAACAATAATTGGAAGTTTTTTATGGTAAACAAATGCATTGTTTGTTCACAACAACCATATTGGGTCAGGATTTATTCACGTGCCTGAATTGTCTAACCGACAATGACTAACTGCTTGTTATCATTTCTCATTGTCTATCCCTAACTGCTCTGTTAATTAAAGTCCGTCTAGAGACAACCAGAAAACATGTCTTGTTTTTAAATCTAACAATAAAAATTATTCCTTGGAGATCTCAAATACAGCGCTCTAGAAGAATATCAACCTTTAGGGCGCAAGTTCAAGAACCACCGCAACTTATCGGTTTTAGGAAACTCATTATTACCCTAAATCAAATTATGTCAAATAATCCTCCGGCACCGGCGGTGAGGCTCTAAGTGACTGCAATGAAGTAATGATCCGATCAGCCGCCAACTCCGTTACTGCATCAACCCTTGGAACTTCAGTAATCTAATTATATCCGGGTAATTAAGCCGAAAAAATCGGAAGCTCTGACTTTACTTGCCGAAAGTTAATCCTCTTGACCGGTGTATAAATAAAATACATAACTAGAGCTAGTTATTTATTTAGTAGCCATAGCTACGTGCAGACTGCTATAAAAATGTGCCTTAGTATAAAAGAAGGCGAGTAGCGACCTAGTAGGTCATTTTGTCCATCCCATAAGGAATTTTTTAGACGAGTCTAGTTCTACTCAAATACTGTGGCACTATAGTACAGGTGAACAAAATATTAATAAACAAATAAGATGTAGATGATAGCTGTTGCATTTCAACTTTTAATTATTACCAGGAGCATGTAAATTAGTTTGACCGCTAATGTCTTCAGCATAGCTTTTTTTAATAGTCGACGTTAGTACAAACAACATTAATCCATTATTTATGTGGCTTATATTTACGTATTCTCCCTGCAGTATGGATTTTTCGAAATTCTAGTAAACCTTTATGATTGCGAAACAATTCCGGAGATCACTAGCAATAACTTATATACAGTTTTACATCGCCTTCCTCGCCGAATATTTGATTTTAATTTCGTAGTTCGCATTGGAGAGCAAACAATTAGTTGGAAAATGTACCAATAAAACTTGCCACGTCCCAAATATACAAAGAATGTACGCTGAGACAATTTAGGAGGAAAGTACATACTTGCGCAATCCAAATTAAAATAGAAGCAGAAATTGAGAATGAAGATCAACTTTGAAACAGCTTTCAATACTGCACAAAAAGGCAAACTGTAACGCTAGCATCTGCAGCAAATTACAAGTTGTACATCAAATGATGTATTTAATGTGTACATCGCTCATTTGGGCACAATCGGGCGTTAAATCTAACAAACGATCGGTTTTGCGATAACGCGATCTCAGCCGCTATGCGCGAAGTCGCAGAGAAGCAAGCACGGCGCCGACCCTCACTTAATGGTACCTAAAGCGACTGCACCGATAACGCGGACCGAAGAGTATAAAAGAAGGCTTCGCAACCATTTTAAATTACTTGAGTCCCTCCGGCTTGAGTCCCTGGACTTCCCTACCTCTAACCCTCTCCGAGCCCTAGAATGTGACAGCGCGTACTGTCTCCTAGATCACTCCCTGAACCCGCCTGCGTTCTAGAATGTGACAGCGCCTACTGTCTCCTAGAGCACTCCCCGACAACTCAAAGCCCCGCAACTTCACGTCCCCGACATTACCGGCTTCACCGAGAAAATTATAACCTAATAACTAACGTTAAAAGTAATAAATCATGAGCACTTTTTATACGTTTACAATAAAGTAGAAGTCCAAAAAAGTGCTCATGATTTATTTATTTCAACATTAATAAAGTTTTGGATGTGAAGGGTATTTGACTAATAACTAAGGTACCTGGAACAGCATTGTACGTCCAGCGACGTACTCCTGGCAGTTTACCGAAGGCCAATTGCACTGCACCGGCAAGAACGTGGGATCGCCAGCAAACTTCAAGCGTCGCCGTGGCCAAATTTTCTAGTCGTCGGACTATTGTAGAAGGTAAAATTGCACGTTTCCGTTACTCATGGAGTCCCGGATTTGTATACCAGGTAACCAACGCGGCATACACTGTTTAATCCACTGACAGCAACCACCGGGTATCTTGTAATTTTTGTGTTTCAAGAATATTCTTGCAGCTGCACAAAGTAAACAAAGAGCCATATCTGCCGGCCCCACTATATTCTATCACAAATATGACGTTCCGGACGCGGGGTATGCAAAGCAGCAGACATACATCAACACCAAGCAACAACCAACAACACATACATGCTAATTGAGCTTATTTTGTACAAATAGCTAACAATATTATACCATTGGTTTATAAATAATGTTTTCCTGACTTTATACATTCTAGATTGAATGAACATTTATTTGATTGAGTTTAACGAAGGTGGAAATTGATGTATTTTTTGGGCTTTCCTGAAATTAATAAAAGTCATACATTTCTGGAATAATCTACCAGGACTAAAATTAAAATGCGAAAGGTCGAAACGTTACAAGGCCATATCATATTCTAACTGCATCATAGTTTTAAATCATCTTAGCGAGAGTATAACACCAACTAGAATGGGGCGCTGAAGTTTTTTTGGCCAATGCAATATGATAGTTTATTAGCTTTTATCCATAGAAGGTTGCACATAACAAAATATTGTAAGTTTATATTTTTGACTTATAGGGATAAAAATATTTTTTTATTTTCAAGGTTAAAAGTTTTAATGAGATGACGAAATCAATTTAAAATTCTCCAATGGTAATAAGCTAAGCTATAAAAGTAATGGACAGAATCAACTAATCAAACATACTTATCATTCCATAGTTCAAACTACAGAGTATCCTCAAGTGATTGTCATATTACGTGGCTTCCATTTACGCATTTTACTTCACTATGGATTTACAGAATTTATAGTGAACCTTTATGTTTTTATACATAGGACATTACTTCTTGCGAAATATTGTAAATTTTAATTTTTTACTATAAAGATTAAAAGTATATTTTATATCTTGAAAGTTAAAGATATTTGTGGACTGAAAAAGAATCAGGTGATATCAATAAGCTAAAAATATCTAAATCCATTTTTTAATAAAAGAAAAATAAAAGTAGTGCCCTTATTTTGAAACGTAAATTTTTCGAAAAAATGTGTTTGATAACCCCTAAACCCTATTCTAGTATGGCGCAATTCAAATGTCCAAAATGTTCTAGTTCTGCTGTGTGTGTTATCATCAAACTCCTAACTATGAAATTATAGTAAACCACTTTTTATTCATACTTCCAGCTAGCAATCTCCTTATGTGCACTGAAAATGTTTTTAGTGATTGTGAATGTGCCTATTGAGACTCTTGTTACTCCATAAATTTCCTTATAATATCATAATGTACAGCCACGAGTTAAGGGCACGCCCTGTGATGGGCTGGTTTGTGCAACCTTGGTATTTAACCATTATTCTGCTAGGTATAGAACTAAACTGTATTTATTACATTGTAGTAATTAGATTAAAACGTATTATGTATTTAAGATCTACGAGTGTCGCGCATGAATTTGTGCGCGCAAACCAGCTCATTTAGTCGTTGAGTGCAGTTATTAATAGAACAAAGCAAGTTATGGGCTGAATTAGAGGCATGGGGAGTCAGTCGCTCACTAATAGGCGACGTCGAAAGATAACGAACGTCACGCGAAGCGATTGAAAGTTTCTGTGTGGGCCTGCGTTAACAGCAGTCTACGCCTCGTTATTCTTGACTCTAAATACAGCTTCGAGAAGCTATAACCAGCGTATATAGATTAAACGAGTAGAGACACTCATTGTCGGTTCTTTTGATGTTAAAATGCCGATTTGGATGACCGTGAACGGCTGCTGGGCGGGAGGGGGGTACCGTCCGATAGTACTAACAGATGGCGCCACTACTTTGTCACATATGATTGGTAGCAGAGCTAGTAACTAGCTCTGATTGGTAGAATTTTGTGCTGCCATCTGATAGTCAAGCTTAGAAATACCCCCCGAGTTACTGTCCCAGGCACTCTAGACAGGTTTCGACATTTGGAATAGATGTCTCTACTTGTTTTATGTATGTACGCTGCTATAACTACCTTGGAGTCAACACCGAGGTACCGATAATTCTTCAGCCCCGAAAGCCGCTTAACAAGGTTCAAAGAAGCAGTCTATCTTGTAAATGTACGAGATCATTTGAAGCAACTATAACGCAAGGCTAGGTCTATAAATAGACATACCAGCAAATTATGAAGGGATTGCAACAAATTATACAATAACTTCACCGGGCAAATTACGCACCCGAAAGCAACGGCAACCTGCTGAGTCAGCGCGTCAGAACAAGGCGGTTGCATCATTCCGTTGAGCCGTGGTGTCAGCTGATTTCAAGCTACTGTGCAACGCTAGCATCTGCAGAAATGTATAAAATAAACATTAAACAATGTATTTCATTTTTGCATCTCTAATTTAGGCGTTATCAGACGTTGTATCTATACAGCACTCGAACTAGTAATAGGGAATTCGTGCCCGCTATGCGCATCGATACGAAGAGTCAACCCCCGCGCCGTTTCCCACCTAAAGATGTCGGAAGTGACTACTTTGCTAACACGGCGCAAAAGATATAAAAGCTGGTTTCTCGACCATTTCAAGAGACTTGAGTCCTTGGGCTCCTCTTCCTTATAACCTCTCCTGATGTTAGCATGCGATAAGGTTTGCCTGTCTCCTGACATCGCCACCCTAACCGGACATCGATGTTAACATGTGATATGGTTTGTCTGTCTCTTAACATCGACGTCACAGGGCTTAGATGATAGCATGTGATAAGGTAAGGTTAGCTTGTCTTCTATCATCTTCGCTAGCAACCCCTCTAATACGCATTTCCTATATTTCAATCCAAACCCTGAGACCGGACTCCGCCAGAATGTTCAAAATGTTCTTTTTAAAATGTATTAACCAAGGTGTCCATATGAAACCCACTGCACGTTCAGCATAAAGTGCCGCTTGAAACCTGTAATAGAATTCGTTAAACTTACCTGGAGGATACTCCTGGACGTTAAAAAACGTTAATTAGAAGCCCGAAAATCCAGCCCGCCTTTTGGACCAAGCACCAGCGAATTCAATGCAGGATCGCTGAACTGTCAAATTTCGCCGTTCGTAGAAATTGGCGAATGCAGCTCGGACAATATTCCACTGAGTCGACACTTTGGCAGCAGCACGATGTTCGCCCTGACACAACCACAAGCCGCATCCACCCTTAGCACTCCAGGTATCGGTTAGATCTGTTTAATTGGTGCAGAAAATCACAACCCGGCAAATGTAAACAACACTCGGCACGGCTAGGTCCCGCTGTGAGGACATCCGTAGTACAGGGGCCCCAATATCTATACTTGGTTCAGCGCCTGATGAACCCGCCTACCGTAAATACCTGCTACCCTTGGGGCAACGCCAGATGAATCCGCCTTCTATGCAGACCAGCTAGATGGGTTGCCATTCCCCGAAAAATAACGAAACACGACCCTCCAGAAGAAATTGTTATTTTATTAATATACAATTCATTTAATTTAAAAGTACGATTTAATTTGTACTAGTAGCTAACTACAATATTTGTTTATGTACACACATCTTCTGAATATGAGCCAAATGGGACCATAAATACAGTTTATCGAAATATCTCGACCCCAGCGCTAGCTATTATAAAATGGTTGTTCAGAAACCTTCGCGGGCGTGCGCACAACAACTCACCAAAGTCATCTCAATCGGATGAATGGTATAGGAACACATACGGGACAAAGAAATATTGATATTTCGTATATATAGATTTTAATAACCACACTTGGATTAAGACTGTAATTATATTTAACGTCGTAATGGAATGCACCAATATTTAAATCAGCTTGAAGTGTTCGTCTGGATCGAGCAGTGCGTACTCAAGCGGTTTCTAACGTATGTCCCAAAAGTTTTCGGAAAAAAAAGTAATGATTAAAAATGTTGTATAATTTTTATTTATTTTGCATGTCAACAACATAACCTTATAACTGTGTTTATTACAAAACTGACATGTTATATTAAACGTCAATCGATTTGATACAATTTGTTTCTAACGACAACTGTATGGGACGTTATTTACTGTAGGTCTATTTTGAAAATTTTCCGAAAATTTTTGGGACATACGTTAGTCTTGCTTCCCGTTGCTCGTCTGTTTCTGAAGCTCGTGATGCCCTTTTCTTTCATGCTCCAGGTGTAGATCGACCAATCGTTTATCGTTTGGGTGGCATAATGGATTTGACAGCAAAAGTAATGCTTTGTCACAATTATTACAAATTCACTTGGAAAAAGTAAGAAAATTCGTGATATCTATTATCTAATGTCGACCGGCAATTGCAATTTCACAATCAACACCGCTTGCTATGTCACACGAAATGTCGCGGTTTGTATTTGACTCAATTCAATTCTGTCAGTTCTCATACACCGAAAACCATGATTGTGCTAATTCAGAAACCATCGCCGGCGTGCGCACAACAACTCACCAAAGTTTTATCGCAATCGGATGAATGGTATAGGAATGCATATATGACAAACAAAATTAACATTTATTTTTATATATACTGTTCCACACATGAACTGGACCATTTGCATATATTGGTGCAATTTCTAAAAATATTTTCCAAAAGGGTAGTAATGGCATTTTTGGTAACCTTTCATGATTGTGTCACTATGAAAATCATTTCTTTTCATAATTTGGTTTAAAGAAAACTTAAGTCCATTAATAACATATTATTATTTTAAAATGTTGAATTTTGCCCTAATGTTGATAGCACATTGCATTCAGAGAATGCCAAATCGTTGCCACACTTTTAAACGTTCCGAAGAGACTGAAAAAACTATTAATTAACCTTTTTTGTGATTCCTCTTATTTTTGTGAAATATAGTTTTTTTATAATTTTATTATTTTTTCTTCTTCTTCTTCCTCTTATTATAGGCCAGTGGCCTGTTTTTACCACAAAGTGGTTCTGTGGACTCTCTTTGCCCTTAAGCCGGGTAGGTGGCTAGCCTTGCCCGTTGAAAGTGAGGAAGAGTTCCATTGTTTAGGGGTTAACGACTACCACAGATGTTAGCGTGGTAGCCGAGGAGAGTACGATTTTTAAAATCCTACTGGAGTCTGCCGGGATTCAAAGCCGGGCCGGCCGCCTGAGAGATTATTTTTTAATTTTATGAATATGATTTTGTTAATTCTTCAGTTGATATTTGAGGATAGTGCAATTAAATGTGCTTAATATGAGTATACTATAAAACAAAAGCTTTTATATATATTTTTTATGACGTAATGTAGTAAATACAATTTTTATGGGTGGTCCAGTTCATTTGTGGAGCAGTATATATAGCTTTGATGTTTTCCTGAGTATATATATTTGAGTTGAGTGAACACATTTCTCCGATTTGAGCTACCCGAGGTAGAAAATTTAATAAACGTTTGTGCCTTTCCGAAATTAATGAAAGTCGTAAATGACCAGAATTAATTACCAGACTAAATTTAAATTCAAGAGGGTGAAACGTCACAACAGTGACTGTCCCGTGCTACTATTAATAGCTCATATAACACTTCTATAACATACGTCCCAAAAGTTTTCGGAAAATATTCAAAATAGACCTACAGTAAATAACGTCCCATACAGTTGTTAGAAACAAATTGTATCAAATTGATTGACGTTTAATATAACATGTCAGTTTTGTAATAAACACAATTATAAGGTTATGTTGTTGACATGCAAAATAAATAAAAATTATACAAAAATTTTAACCATTACTTTTTTCCGAAAACTTTTGGGATATACGTTATTACCATTGTGTATTCTTTTAATGTATTTCCATGCATGTATGTTCCTTTTAAAGAGTATATATCTTTTCATATAAAGTGTGTGGTTTTCATTTCTGGTAGTATTTGCATGTACAGTTGCAAAATTATAAATGATCACTAGCAGGCCGGAACAAGTAATATTAACAAATCCCTTAGCTGCACTGAGGTTAGAGCGGGTCTTGTGCTTCTACGACTGACTTAACTAGCAAACAAAGGGCAATCTAAATTTATAGTAAAGTAGAGTATAGGGCACGGGAAAAGCCGCATTACGACCCCTCTGGTAGAAGTATATATTTGCTAAAAATATCACCTTAAATTACAATATCTTATTCCATATGTTGACCATATATTTTTACTTTGCTGCTAAATAGTTGTAACGGTCTCAAAATATTTTCTTCGATATAGGCAAATTGAACGTAGTTCTGTTGTCAGGTTACCTGTACCTTTTTTAATACATTTTAAAATTCAACATTGGCATTTATTTTCCTTTGAGAGTTTTACGCGTATAACTTCACAGTAAAGAAATTTTCGGTTTCCATTTGTGGAAAATTTTCATTCTTCAATTTGCTTCCGTGGCAGTAAAGAAGTTTTTTTGGAAGGTATATGTCACTGTAAATTTTACATTTATTCTAATTATGCAACTAGTAATCAATCGTCTGTTTGTCAATTTGGCTGTTTGATAATTTCTATCTAGTAAGCAATCTACAGTTGTTTACCGATTTCACTTGCTTTGTGTGTTTTCAGGATTTACTCTGTAGTAATTATTTATTTAGAATAGCAAACGACTATAATTCTAGTGGTAAACGCGTCATTTTGCGATTGGCGGAAAGCTTGTTTTTGATGCGGTAAACCTTATCTTATCTGTAAATGTGTTGCGTTGCAGAAATACCTTTTCGACCAGTTGAATAGCCCATGTGTATCTTTGTTGAAATTAAATTTATTAAAGTTGTTTCCTGCAAGTGTAGTAGTTTTAATTAAATCTGGTGTTGTCGCTGGACGGCAACTGGCTCTCATATGTTTAACATTTACCAAGAACCATTCATTAATGCAACTCACGACCAAGAATCGCCGAAAAGGTTGAGCTAACGAGAGAATCTACTACATCAATTTTTGAGGATAATAACACTGGCGATGCTCAACATAAGATTTTTCTCCACACTTTTACAGTGTCACAGCTATTTACTGGTGCTTCACCTGATGCCTTATTTGTATATTGTTTTTGTTTTGCCCTCGCTAAGTCAGCAAACCTTTTAATTATTTCTAACAGATAAAGCAACGGACCAGAAAATCCGTAGATTTTTCTTGGGAGGAAATACACTTCATTAAACGAAGCTGCAGCTCGGCTCCATTCAAAAAACGTTTCAATTCGACGCCTCAAACCACTCGTTTGCAGCTTCTACCGACACACAATCCTCATTATCAGCAGAAAATTGCTTGCTCTCGAATTATCTAGACTTCCAAACGAAACAGCTGTTACGAGCAAGGTCGGGGAAATATCGCATAGCGCTCCCAAATCAAAATCGGCCCAGGGTCGTGACCGAATTGTATATTATGTATCATATCAACTTCGCGCTATGTTACTGCACTTACACGTCAATACAGCCTAACTTATGGATCTATCTATTCATGGAACAACTTGGCAAGGATCACTTACATTAGGATTGTTGCAAACTTCGGACTTTATCCTCGCCTCTCACAACCTACTTAATTGCGCAATATAAAAATATGCGGGATGAGTTTTTTTGAATGTTTAGCATGGGGAATCTCGGAAAGTATTGGAGATAGAGAGACGGTTAAATGGGGAAAGAATTGCAGTTTTACGAGCTCAATTTAATGAGCTTTTTGTTTTTTGGAAAAAATGCAAGACTAACTAGATATGTCGCAAAAATGATTTCGTTCGGTGCCTATAGCTTTGTTATTATTGACTAAAAAAAATGTGTAAAGGACAAAGTTGTAAATAATTATGTGCTTAATAACACAGTCTAACCAAATTTTTTATTTAAGCTATAATTTTTGAGTTCTGACACAAACTTGTGTTTTTTTTATGGAAACCATAGTCGGCCATGACTTTATAAAAAAGGCAATTTTTCAACGATTCTAACGATATACCACTTGATATATTTATATTTATAAATTAATAAATTATGGCCATTTTTCTCTTTTTGTTTTCGAACTGTCCAAGTAGTAAGCCATGGAAACAATTAATAGATGCAAGCGAAAATTATTGACAGGTGCATATCATTTAGTTTCTAGTTAATGTTGATTGAGGTTTCGTGAATTATCAATATGAATTTTTCTAATCAAGAAAAGCGTGATATGATTGTTACATTTTGTGCCATAAAAATGCCGTACAAGTTGCACATCAGTATTTCGAATGGTATTTTGATCGTCGCCAGCCTTCTCTACCTACCTTTAAGAGACTGTATGATAATTTGGGAGAGTATGGTTCTTTCTGTAAACCAAATACGACTGCAAGAGGTATTAATGAAGAGGCAGATGTAAACGTATTAGCACGTGTAATGCAAAATCCATCGATTTCAACCCGAGAAATTGAAACGGAAGCAGGCACATCACAACGTACTGTTATAAGAGTACTGAAAAAGCATAGGTTTCATCTCTATAAATTATCACTTGCACAAACACTACACCCTGATGATTACAATAAGCGTATTGAATATTGTACTTGGTTTAGTAATATATGTGAAGCTGACCCTCAGTTTACATTTAAAGTTTTCTGGATGGATGAAACAGTGCGGGTCACGTTGTGAGTCGCTGATCACGCCGTGAACATGAGTAAACGTGAGCGTGAGCGTGCGTGAACATGAGTGTTTAAAGCAAGCGTGAAACGTGCGTGGCGTGAGTGAATACTCATTCACGCACCCATCTCTATGTAATACCTATAATTTACTGATATTTTGGAATTTAGCTAACCGGCCATTTTTTCCTTTTATAGAAATTTTCCACCGCATCGGTCTTCTTATGATTACTCAGTAGAGAATGTTATTGTTCTCGGTTTTAAGTTTTTCAATGTCAGCTGACTGCCACAAAAAATGCAGGGTTATTTTGCTGTTACATGCATACATCTCCAGGTACAGTTTATATTAGCTGATACAGTTTATAAATAACTAGGTGTAAGATAACAGGTTTAATTTAGCACGTTATCTGTATAGTCTGTGGTATATAAATATGTAAACTATGAAAAGGTGTTGCGAAGTAATATGATACCCGGCATCGTTACGGATTGACGTGTCATGAAGCTGAAGTCATGAGTCACTAGTAATATTGAGTTAGTTAGTTGCTAGCCTCGAATGGAATAGCATCTTAATACTATTTCATTGTTATTATTTTTGTTCGGTCTTCGGGTGGCGGATAGTGGAAATGCCTTAAATAGCAAGGTTAGCTGCAAATATTAAATAAGCAGTTCTTGACCGATGACATAGCATATGGCAACATATATATCACTACTTGCTCAGGACTATAAAAAATTAATTTTCGAAAAGGTTCAGCACCAGGATGACCATCAAATATCGATTTAACCACATGTAACATTGCTACCACACTATTTTACATATTTTCCTCGCCGACGCTGAAACCTTCTTCAGAACCGAGAAGACGATTATCAAAAATGTTTTCTATACTGATGACACTACAGAAAATATCGAGAACCTTAATATGAATCGGTGAACAGATCAAATCAAGAAAGGAAATCTGCGTCGCCAACTAGACGACGATGAAACAAAAGAACAAAAACATCTGTTTAACGAAACGCCACGATCCTACACAAATTTCAAAAAAACCCTCTACAGAAATAAAACAAGAAATTGCAAACAGCATGCCAGTTTCTAAAGTGCAGCAAATCACATCGCAATAAAACACCAGGGCAAGCCGACAAGCGGAGACCTAACAAACTCTAACGGCTAAATCGGGACAAAAGCCAAATACAGAAGGCGAATGTACAAATATTACAAATTAAATTTTAATTAGCAGTAGGAAGAATCAAATGCAGGAGTGTTTGGTATCAAAAAACAGAAAAAATCAGCGCGCAAATAATAAAAACAAGGAGAACTTTTTAACACACTCAGTAACAATAATGCTTAAGTAATTTTATACGCAGAGCTCGAGGAAAACCAATCCTAATTTTAATTAAAGCCAAACGAAACATAGCAAATGGGGTATCATTAGAATCGGAATTTCAACGGCCAGCCATTGCGACACTCGTCAAGGCGTGTTAATTGTCGCCCGGAACGTGAGGCCAGCCTTTGGTGGAGACCAGAGGGAAGCCACACCCACTACAATGGTGAAGTCGACGAAGAAGAATGGAAGCAACTCCGCCGAAGAACAACGAAGAACCTCAGCAGACACTGCAACCAAGCGGCAGCCCGCACCGCTCGGAAGTCACAGAAGACAGCGCATCCCCGTTTCCATGTCGACAGAGGAGACCACCACAGTGTCTCAACCCAGTACAAACCGAGATGAATGAAGACGACCAACACCACTTCTAGGAGTGGTAGAAAACACCCAGTGGCGCCCAAAACAAACTTTAACAACCTCACCACCATCAATCAGGATCCACAACGATTCGCCGCGATCTCAAGGATTCCTCATCACCAGCTCTCTGGGCAGTACTTCCAATTGTGCTGCCAGAAGCTCTTCACCAGCTCTCTGGCTAGCACCTCCAATGTGCTGCCAGAAGCTCCTCACCAGCTCTCTGGCCAGCACCTCCAATTGTGCTGCCAGAAGCTCTTCACCAGCTCTCTGGCCGGCACTCCCAATATGCTGCCAGAAGCTCGCCACCAACTCTCTGCAGGCACTCCAGCACCTGCACTCAGCACAAATTCGCCGAGAAGCGCAATAGAGAACCACTAGAAGGCCGAAGCCCACGACTCCGCCGGAACACGCGCTCCAGGTTCCCGAAGCTATGACTTGCCATCTCCACCACCGAGGGTCAATCTGTCATCGCAAAGGATGCTCCAAGCCTCCGCCCGCACCCACCGCGTGCCGCCGAGGTACGTGAGGACTGCCACAACGCCTCCATACTTCGCCTGGTCACGCGCGCCCGCTTCCGGAAGATCAAGCACGGCACCTTCTACGACTAGGATCCACCTGGCTTCTCCCCCAAACGTCAACACATCTGATTAGCCCTAGTAGCCCCCAAACAAGGTGTTCCACCTCAGCCGCCTCCACGTCAGCAAGTCGGGTCACCTAGAAAGATAGAAACTCCGCGTCAAGAAGAGGACTCCGCCTAAGCACTCACTTTAAGACCCCGAAGTCCTGGCATCGCGCTTATGTCGCCGAGGAGCGATCTGGCCGCGCTTGGACCCTCAAGCTTCCTCTCGCACCAGCCGTGTACTGGCAAAGTGTGCCCAGCCACAGATCCGCTCCAGAACGTGAAAAAGACCACGCCCCCAAGGGACTTCACTTGGACACGAGTCCCAGGTACCAGGAGTCCTGGCCGTAGTTTCTAACACCCCAGGTCGAAATCCGCCCCTACGAGTCCCGGCTGACGACACCTTCCATCGGAACGCTTCTCACCGCCGCCAAGGCCCCAACAACGACCCTCAACGGCCCAACATCTCACTCATCGAGATGCCTCCACCGAGCAGCGTATCATTTCATAGGGATTCAGCGACCACTTAGCCCAAAGATGCATGACTTCCAGCGAACCCGCAAAGAAAATATCTCCCCGGTTCCAGGAACCTGCTACGATGGATCATGCGTCTCGCAACCAATCATCACCATGTGAGGATTCACAAGGGCATCTACGGGTAACCGGCCACTCATATCTTGCAGTACCACCAAGGAATCCGTCGCTAAGCCAATTAGACGTAGTCAAAGGGAAAAACACACGCAGATCAACTCCGCCCCTTCTTCCCCAGCCCCTTAGAAATTCATGCACGGATCGAGGACGCCAAAGGAGGGGGGAATTAATATGAATCGGTGAACAGATCAAATCAACAAAGGAAATCTGCGTCGCGAACTAGACGACGATGAAACAAAAGAACAAAAACATCTGTTTACCGAAACGCCACGATCCTACACAAATTTAAAAAAAACCCTCTGCAGAAATAAAACAATAAATTGCAAACAGCATAACAGTTTATAAAGTGCAGCAAATTACTCCGCAATAAAACACCAGGGCAAGCCGACAAGCGAAGACCTAACAAACTCCAACGGCTAAATCGGGACAAAGGCCAAATACAGCAGGCAAATGTACAAATATTACAAATTAAATTTTAATTGGCAGTAGAAAGAATCAAATGCAGGAGTATTTGGTATCAAAAAACAGAAAAAATCAGCGCGCAAATAATAAAAACAAGGAGAACTTTTTAACACACTCAGTAACAATAATGCTTAAGGAATTTTATACGCAGAGCTCGAGGGAAACAAATCCTTATTTTAATTAAAGCCAAACGAAACATAGCAAATGGGGTATCATTAGAATCAGCATTTCAACGACCAGCCATTGCGACACCCATCAAGACGCTAATATGTCGCGCCGCAAAAAAACCGCGGAATTATTAAATAAGAGGAAAATAAGCAGTCATCCCTTCTCCTCGGACCAATAAGCGTCCAGGAAGAGCAAAACAAAGGACGGGGCTCCTTTAAATAGAGTTACCCAGGCCAGAAGAAATTACTCAACCCCGGAGAGTCCCAGCAGCATCCAGCCTTCCAGGACCAACTAGCAGCTCTAGTCAGGGCCATCCAGCCACTTCAGGACTTAGGACGAGAACCAGCCAGCGCTCTTCCGGACTTTGTCATCAGGGCCATCCAGCCACTTCAGGACTAAGGACGAGAACCAGTCAGCGCTCTTCCGGACTTTGTCATCAGGGCCATCCAGCCACTCCTGCCCCGAAAGCAGCCCACGTCGCGGTCCCCGCTGGCGACGGACCACCCGTCCCCGGACTCCCCTAGCGGAAGCCCAACCCCGTGCCCCAACAACGCCCCGCTCCAGCCACCGTCCCCGAGAGGGTTAGTCGCGCCGCCGAGGCCAGCGCCTACAACGAGCCGTGCCCCGTTCCGCTCCCCGGGAGAATCGGACCGCGTCCAGGCCTCGTTCCCCGCCTTCGACAACCGGGAAAAGCCGCCCTATCACTTTCCGCGTCACCGTCGCCCGAGTCTAGACGACTGTTTTGTACATATTTCGTTTCTTGTTTTTTTTCCTATATATATATATATATGGTATATATATATTATATATATATAGTAGTAAGTTGGTTTTTGTTTGTATGTATCATCGGGTTATTAGCAATAAACGTATTAAAAGTTTACACCAATTATTTAGCAGCATCAATAAGGGTAACGCCTACACCCCTCCTTCCGCTGACGCCATTGTAGAACCTACCGCTGAGCATAGACCGAGGCGTGTTAACCTATTATTACGCCTAGTTTGTAGTTGTGCATGCAGTATTCGAATTAGCTAAATAGATTCTATTTTTAAGTATTTATAGAATAAATTTTCCCCTGAATAGTCAACCATAATTACAACTTTGACAATTTTGAACGTTTACAGTTATTTATGTTATCTATCCACCAACACTTGCATTCCAATAGTTTTTCCTGAGGCCATTTTCCTTTTTGGAGCTTTGATAACTAAAGATTGTGGACTGCTTTTTCGCATTCTTTCGCCCTGTTCCACGTTAGCTTCGATCGAGAGAGGTGCTGCCTTATGGATTCGATGTTTCATTATAGCTTCGTACAGCTGGCTTCGAATAGAAGATCTGGTAGCATCGAAATCCCTTGAACGTACTGATATGTTTCTTGATTTATATTACCTTTGTTCGACTCCCCTCTAGGAGCGGATTTATTAGCACATTCATTGAGAGAACCACTAGGGGGCTGCCCTATATCTATTAAGGTTAGTTTTTAATAGCTTCTCCCTTTAGCACCGTTGTAAACCTAGGAATTTATATTTTACCCTTTTTCTATTCTGGTTGAGACCTCGACCACATGGTTTACGTTATGCATAGACAGGATAGTGAGCGTATGGACTAGCTCTACCTGTAGCGGAGACTCCTGCTGATTATTGTTGATTCCCTCTAGTTTCGCTGCACCTGGGGCGAGAGATTCCTTCAGCATTTTGCGAGCCTCCCTCCTCGCAAGCCTACCAGGAATATTGCCTCCCGGCTACTTTGTGGACTACGAGGCAAACCACATCCACTCGTTCATCAACACGTGCCTTTGCCTCTACAAGGTTTTGTAATTGTTTAACATAAACATATAGTTGTACATAATTTATATATTTTTTGGGATGGTTGTATTTTGTGGAATATTTTAAAGATGCGCTTTTATGATTTTTTTTGCAATAGCTGTATTAACCACGTAATGAATTGGTTTGTGCACTTACTTGGGAGCTTCAGCAATCATTTTTTTAGCGCGTAATAACTTATTAACCTCGGCATGTTTACATACGTTTTCTTATAATTGAAGGTCGGCCGATTGCTGTGGCTAGACTGCATTCTACGGGAAGTTAACAAATTATATTAATTTTGTCACCCCCTTAGAAGTCCCTTTGCAATTCAGGGTTTGAGCGCTAGCAAGTTAGTCGCTTGTGTGATAAGTACAGAATTTACCATATTTTTTTTAGGGAAGTATCAAACCTCCTAAGGCCTTATTAATTGATATTCACGCTCACGCTCACGTTCACGACAGGACCCGCCGTGGCCCAGCGTGACCCGACTGTTTTTACTTCACGCGCCCGTCCCTAATCAAGACCCGTTACTCGGCAAAAACAATCTCGATTTGTAGTTAATAATTACATTTCTACGATGTTGTGTACTACCAGTATTACTGAATTCTAAAAAATGTTTGCTAATAATTAGAGTTTGAGAATGGGGGTCGTGGGAGGAAAATTTTGGTTTTTTGTTGTAAAGCTGTAGTAATTCAAAAAAACTTTGGAACCAATGTCGTAGAGACTGTAAAAGAACATTCGTAAAAAGAGAAATACTGCATTTCTTTGTGCTTACTTATAAGCAGATCAAGATTATTGTCACTTTCGCAAGAGGAAAAGATTTATTGTATACACCGATTAGGAATACAAATAGCATACAAATAATATTCTTGTCGGGGTTGCTTTTTTGCAATCAACTCTTCGATTGTAGTACATTAGCGTGGCTATACTGTTCATCAAGCCGTAGTTCCACAACTGCACTTGTAATACTCTATTGTGAGTTTTATAATGACACACGCATATGGCTTTTGTATCACTTTCTATTTCAACTGACTCTAGACAATAATGTAACAAATAAATAATATAACAATGCACAGAGGAAACACACACAAATCTAGTCTTCTACATTCTCCACCCCACGTGAAGACTGAGAGTCTTCTTAAGTTGTCTGTAAAACACACAATTTTGAAACAGGTCTGACATAGTTTCCTTTGTTCGTCTTTACAGTGGCAACCCGTACAACTCCGTCTCTTCCGGGAAACACTTCTTCAATTTTTCCTAACACCCACTGATTACGGGGAGCCTTTTCATCAACGATAATCACTATGTCTCCTATTTTAACTAGTTCTGTTTTTGAGTGCCACTTTTGTCTTTTAATTAAAGTTGGTCTGTACTCTAAAACCTAAGGCTTCCAGTAGGAATTTGCTAGAACTTCGGCAAATCGCCATTGCTTTTTGTTACAAACTTCGGTTGTAACTTCACAGTAAGTGTTGACATCTCCAGGTTTCAACAGTAAAAAATGGTTAGGGGTAATTGCCTCAGGTTCATCAGGATCATCAGACACGTGCGTTAGTGGTCTGCTATGTATATAAGCCGTTCACGACCTTTTTGGGACAGAGTTGGCTATGATTTTTTCTTTTCATGTTGGACTAACTGATTGGATGATGTAGCGGATGCAACTTTTTTTTCTGTCAGTGTCTGTTCGACATTTTTTTGGCACCACATTGCCATATTTATTATTTTTTCTACTCCTGTAACTAAAATGCCATTTAACATACTAACATACACGTCGCTAAGTGACCTTTTAATCATGCCTTCATAACCTATGACTAAAGAGCCTCTTAGTCATGAGCTGAAGTTGGCAACGATGTTTTAGTCATGGGGTGAAGTTAGGTTCAAATAGTATTTGCTTTATTAGCCACAGCCAAAACCAAAATCAAGTTAGTTTTCAACCGTCACTTTTACGTTTGTCAAGCATAATTTAACCTAATATAATAAATGTCAAAATTTTAATGAAATAATATGATGTTATATTTTCTAAATTTGTGGTCGTAGAAAAAGTATAGTATGCAACTCGTTTTATAAACTTATTAGTCACTCATTTTATTAAACACTCGCTCCGCTGCGCTTCGCTCGTGATTAATAAAACTGGTGACTAAAATGACGTTTATCAAACTTGATACATAATATACTATTAATATTCGTAAGAAAACAAATGATTTATCAAAAGTGTAAAAATAATTTTAATTTCCGTCAAAGGAAAAGTCAAAATGCCCAAAATAATTTTGTTACAACAAAACATTTCCATTAAACGATGCTACTTCCAATTTAAAAAGGACAGACCAAATTTAAAAGAACGCAAGTCGATGTGGAGACTAGAGAATATCCGGCAACAATGTACCTATTCAGAAAATATAACCTTAAACTGAAAACAACCTAACCTAACACAAAAAGTGTCAATTTCCATGAGGGAGTTTAGTTGCCACAGAGGTTCTGCCAACAAAATTACTAGATAGTCATAGCCTCACCTGACCCAAAAAGATTGTGAACGGCTTATAGTATACTCAACTTATGCTAATGACGTATAAAGAACTTCTTCCTTAGGGTTTACTGTTTTCAACACAACTTTAAGCGCAGTTTTTACTGAGCGTACCATCCGTTCCCAGACCCCTCCCATTGAGGCTGATGCTGGCGCGTTGAATTTCCAAGAAATAGCTTTGAGATAAAGTTCATCTTTAATTTTTGACTGATCGATAGATTGTATCAAATCTCCTAAGTCCCTTTCTGCTCCAACAAAATTAGTTCCGTTGCCTGTTACAAATTCTAACGACTGACCGCGTCTTGACATAAATCTTCTTATAGCCAGAATTGTAGAGCTGGTATCCAATGATGACGCCAATTCAATATGTACTGCACATATCGAAAGGCATGTGAATAGTACACCATACCGTTTTTCTGTTCTTCGACCAATTGAGACCGTCATAGGGCCAAAGAAATCTCTTCCTACGTAGGAAAAGGGAAATACAAACATTTCTGGAACCGTAGGCTTACATTTCTGAATTGCACATTTTCTGCAATTTTTAAAACATTTCTTAACAGCCGTTCGGCAATGCAAAATCCAGTATTTAAGTCTCAAGTTATTTATAACAGTTTCAACTCCAACGTGAATAGCTTTTTCATAATAAAAATGAATTCAACAATTCAACAATTTTGTGTTTGGGGTCTAAAATGATAGGGTTTCGTACATCAAATTCTAAATTCAGTTTTCTAGTATCTGGAAATCTTCCTTTTAACCGAATGATTCCATTTTTATCTAAGAATGCAGAAAGCTTATACAAACGATTACTAGTTTGCAGCTCTTTGTTTCTTTGTAATGCATGCAATTCTTCTTGAAAAGTATCGTTTTGGCATTTTCTTATTAATAACTTACGAGCTTCTTCTAAAATATCTACGTCTAACTGTAAAATTTGGTTTCTTTCATTTTTCTTAAGTTCTAACATTTTTACACCGTACAGAATCCAACCTGTTACTCGAAGTAATCGTACCCACTTAGAAAATCTTGTTATGTCTGACACAGTGTTTAGATCACTCGTACTTTGGAACTCATATAAAACAAAAGCAGTTTCTTGGTTCTCACAGTCTGGTTCCTTTAGCCAAAAATATTCGGGCAACTTTGCACTTGGAAGTAACAAAACTTGTCAATATATTTTCACCAATTTGGACTCGTAAAAACGCAACTACTGCATATGCTTTGTCACTTGCGTCCGCAAATGAATGTAGATCGACACAATTTTCTACTTTCATAAGACTAGGAAAATAACACCTGCTAATAGATATGGGTGCGAGATTATGGAGTTCTTTAAGCCAGTTATACCATACTGTAAAGAGATTTTCAGGTATCTCAGTGTCCCAGTCTATGCTACTTCTCCAAATGTTCTGTAATAATATTCTCGCTTTTATGATCAAAGGATTCAAGAACCCAAGGGGATCAAATATTGACATTACAATACGAAGGACTTCTCTTTTAGTAGGAACCCTTGAGCCGCTTGAAACATCATCTGGGATTTTCTGAAAATGTATATTAAAAACAAATTCATCAGATGTTGGAGACCACGAAAGTCCAAAAAACCTTTTCTATTTTCTCTGAATCAATTTTTAAATTATTTGACGTTTCGGCTCTCAAATGTATTGGTATCGAGTTCATTACTAATGGTGAGTTGCTTATCCATTTTGTCATCTCAAATCCACCCCGTTTATAAACAATTCTAATATTTTTAACCCTATCAATGGCTTCAGCTATTGTATTGGTAGAATCTAAATAGTCGTCTACGTAATGTTGTTTCTTTATCGCCCGCTCAACTCCTGGATACTCATTTTCATATTCTTTTGCGTTTCTATTCTTTACAAACTGGGCTACCGATGGAGATGATACTGCGCCAAATATCATAACATTCATTTCATAAACATCTGGTTTTTTATCTTTGTTTCCTTCACGCCAAAAAAATCTCTGACTACATCTATCTTCTGGTCTAATCACTACCTGGTGAAACATCTCTTTTATATCTCCACATTAAGCTGTACGACCTTGCCTAAATCGCCATAAAACTGCAACAAGGGGCGGAACGAAATCAAGGCCTCGAAAAAGAAAGTCGTTCAGACTATATCCGAAATATTTTGCAGCGGCATCAAACACAAGACGGATTATTCCAGGTTGGTTAATATTCCATACAGCAAAATACGGCAGGTACCAGTCTTTTGGGTTTTCAGTAAATTCGTCTTCTTTTAGTTTCCTCGCATATCCTTTCTTTATATATTCCTCAATCTTCTCACAATATTGTTTGTCAAAGTCTTGATTTAGATTAATTTTTCTCTCCGTACATGAAAGTCGTTTGAAAGCATTTACTTTACTTTCTGGAAAGGTACTTTCTTCGTTTCTGTATAGGTGACCAATTTCATACCGATTTCCAATATTCCTTATAGTTTTTTCCATTATTGAAACCGCCTTTTGGTCTTCTATCGATTTAATTACTTTCCCTTCCATATTGACTGCAAAATTTTCGAGTTTAAAATTGTCTCTTTATTTCTAGTTGGTCATCAGCAAGTTTGCAACAAAGACTTACATGGTTTGACTCTCCATGTACTGAACTAGTTCTTACAACTCCATGTATGGTCCACCCTAACTTTGACCTGGACAATACTGGCTGATTAAGTCTTGACTGAATCACTTGCCTTGGCAGTATTAAACCGCAGTAGTCTTGTCCAATCAACATTTTTGGGGTGACGTCTTTTACAGATTTTAAAATATTTGAGTAGAAATAAGGAAATTTCTGTTACAAAAATGTTACATATATTTTCTGTCTAGGTAGACTCAAGTTATTTACAGTTCTGACATTTCTTAATTGATAAAAATTAGGAATTTTAGTTTGGGCTGAAATTTTAAGAGAAACTATCCTTGACGTGTCTTCATGATGCGTTATTTGGTTAGTCCATTGAAAACACAGTGGAACTATAGGTCCTGGAAGTTCTAACTTTTCAGACAACTCTTCTTCTATCATGCTGCAGGTCGAACCTTCATCGAAGAGTGCAAATGTATGTACTTCGTTATTTGGACCTCGTAAAATTACAGGAGCAACCCTTAATAATACAGTCTCGTTTCTATTAGATATACTCGTACAAAACTCGACCGAATTTTCTTTATTTGGTACATTTTTACTTGCAATTTCAGTTCTATTTACATGCAAGATATTATTATGTCGGCCTTTGCAGCCTTCAAAGCCACATCTTTTCTTAATAAAGCATCGGTTTACAAAGTGGCCTATTTTTAAACACAAGAAACATAATTTTAAATCTAATACGATTTTCCGTCTATCAAAGACAGTCTTTTCAAGAAATTTTTGACATTCCTCAATCTTGTGTTTTTTATCTTTACAGAACATGCAACATTTATTGTTTTCATAAGAATGATTTACGGCCATCACAGTCTCCTTTTTACCTGTAAATTTATATCTTTGAAAAGGGTTGTATATGGCACACATGGCAATAATTTCTTCGCATACCAACTAACAAAATCTTCCAAAGAAGTAGGACTTCCTTGTAAAGTACATTTTTTTCTATAATAATTTTCAAGGTCAACTTTCTAGGGCATAGGGTCCCTAGTTTTAAAACAATGATTGTCATTTTGACAGATATGTCATAATAGTGGGTACAACAAACAGCATAGTAAAATATTGCAAATTTATTAATTATTAAACTTACAATATTTGAAAATAAACATAATGAACGTTTGATTCCATGTAAAAAATAGTAATTTATTATACAAGACGATAAAGTTAAATTTTATCCACGAGTGAATCGTTTAACGTCGAGACGAAGTCGAGACGTTAATGATTCAAGAGTGGATAGAAATAACTTTATCGTCGTGTATAATACAACGTTTTTTTCTAAAGCAAGAACTTTAACAATTTTAAAAGAAAATTAGGACAGTCAATCACATTTCAAAATGGCAGTAGCTAGATTGGGTTGCTACGATAATACGAAGCTGTCATATTTAATTTAAACAAAAGTTAGAAAATTAAATTACTTTATCTATCCTTGATGTTACAGTTCTACTTTATCTACCCTTGCTGTTAAAGTAAAACTTGACCTTTTGTTTTGAGTTGATAAAAGCACACTTTAACATGTGCTATAGAAAAAATTAAATTTGTCAAAAGTTCAAATTAAGAAACTTTGACATTCAACATTGACACAACCATAATTTTGAAAAAGTTCTACCAACACGAGGTATAAAAATTTCCTAGCGTTTTATTCACATATCTACCAACATTGTAACACTTTGACAGTTATTATAGAAAAAAAACGTACTTTACATTCTTTTACTGTGATACGATTCACCTACGCTAATCTCTCTGAGGGCGGGGATAAGCCACCATCATAGAGATTTTAGCGCAGAAAGTGAGTCCCAACGACGCTTAATTTAATTAAACAAAACAAATCACGACCACCCCGTGAATTCATAGCAAACGCCGACAGTCCAAAAGTTTTCAAAACAAAGTCATAAATAGCTCGCCGAGGCCGGCATGTAATAAACATAAACCTACCCGGAGCCAAAGGCCCACATGTGCGCTATGGCCAAAAAAAATTCCTAGGAGACAGCAAATCGGCCAAAATAATGAATATCCAAGACGCTTGATAACGCGGATAATTAAGATGAGAAAGGATAATCGGCTTTTAAGCATTATCGGCTGCTAACGATCTAACACCAGGAGCGGTGATTTAAACAAGAAATACACGAAGCTGGAATTTCACGAGCTTTGAAATATTAAAATTTAAAGCCCGAGAAATAAACAGGCCACCCGTCGTTCGGGTTAACAAAGCAAGGGCAGCTCAAAACTCTCCTTTTCACAAGGAAATCAAATCAGAAAACCAGGCCCTCGTCGACAAAGATGATTCGTAAGGAATCCGATAGAAACGAAAAATTATTAAACAAATAATGTGAAGATCTTCCGCGAAACCGGCCGCGTGTCGGAAAATTCCTACAAAGACGGCGTAACAAAGGAGTTCGCCCGAGTGGTCGTTAAAGCCAGGTAATAGGATTAAGACGCAGCTCAAACGCGAGCCCCGCAGAGAACTCGTCTGCGACTCGGATAAAGCGCATCAACAAAACACGAAAATTAATTAGATAAATATATCGCGACCGGATTAAAAGCACCGGCGAAATAAGAGTAAGGTAGTCGAGTTGGGTGTCATAAAAATCGCCTTTGCATCAGGAATCCAGTGAGCTACATTAAAAAAAAAATCCGGACAACAATAAAGGCGCAAAACGCGAAATTAATAATAAATTAACAAACAGCCCCCGGAAGCGAAGCAGTTCATCCCACCCCAAACAAACGGACATCCGAGAGGAAGCGGTGGGAGTAAAAATCCCTTTAAAAAGAGCCGCAGCGAACAGAAGATTCATTCGATAGAGGGAAACTTCTCGAATCACTTCTCTCCAGCTTAGACCCTTCGGTCACTGGAAACCAGATTCGATAGAGGGAAACTTCTCGGATCAGCTTTCGCTCCAGCTTAGACCCTTGGTCACTGGAAAGCCAAACCTTTTGCTCGATCATTGATCGCAAAAGTCAACTCTGCGACTCCAGGCGACTGTTCGATCCCTGATCACAGCCACCAAAGGGTGTCCGAGTTGCAGCCGCAGAAGACTGCCAGCATCGCCGTCCACCCGGAGGAGCGCCCAGCCCCAGGTCAAGCCGAGCCGTGGCCCCAGCCAACGTCGCTGCCCGCCTCCAGCCTAGCCCTACGCCTCGCTGTGCCCCAGGCCCTGCCGCCCTCGACAGTAGCGCTCCTCATCGCCTACGCGGTACCGCTTTCCTCACGCCGCGAAAAGCGTCCAGCCAGGATGTCACACAAGTAAGCCCCGGGCAACCACCCCGGACGTTACGTGAGCCAAGCCGCCGCCGACGGCAGCACCGCCCTCCCAGGTACGAGCTAGCCTCCAAACCCCCACACTTACTTGTCTTATTACAGCCATCGGGAACTACTGGAACGTCTCTTCGGGCCGTCGCCACCGCTTTCTCTTCAGGATACCCTCCTTCAAGAAGCGCGACTGTGCCGCCATTCCCCAGGTGCCCAAGCCGCCGCCCCCGTCGAGACGCCGCCTCCCAGCAGTCCACGTATGCCGCAGCCCGGAGACACTCCTACCGGACGAGCCGCCTACGAGGCCGCAACCTCCGAAGCTCGCCCGCCGCTTCGCGTGGCACAGGTCCGCCTCACCTGCCGCCCCCAGCTCCTGGGAGTCGCCTTCTTCCTTAGCCCTGAGGAGAAGGCCGAATTCGAGAGCCTATGGGAGGAGACTAGGTCGGAGGCCGATCAGCACTTTCCGCTGCGCGAAGTGCAGCTGCACCATCGCCGCCCTCGAGACGCCACCGCCCGCTCCGTCGAGGGACGAGATCCAAGGAGGAACGCGCACCTGCGCCTCCGTTCGCCGCTGCCCCTGGTGCAAGACCCCCGCCGCATTCCGGAACGTCGCCGCCAACAGCGCCACCGCCGCCCCCAGTGAAGGAACGCGATCCACAGCCAGAGAAGCCCCCCCCCCCTACCAGTGAATCGGGAGTGTGTGCGGGTCCGTGGACAATCTCCTCGTGCGTCACCATTAATGAGTGTACCCCCCCCCCTCGAACTGTAGCCTAGAGCCAGGACAACCGCTTATTTAGTTTTATCCATTATTTTGTGTATGAATGATTGTTGTATGTGTGTGTTGTAGATTGTTGTTTGTTTGTGTCATTGTTCGTTGTATTATTGTATTTTCGTGTAGTAATGTATAATGTGCCCGTAGTTTTAAAGAAACAAATAAAAAAAACACATACAAATAAACCGATAATCAGCCATTGTCGATAATTATTTTAGCCAATAGGCACTCGTATTCGTCAGCCTCTTCACCCGTTGGTCGACCCACTCATCCGCTGAGCTAGACAGGAAAGTGTGGCCAGTAAGCCACCAGCTTAACCCTTGCCACGCCCTCAAGAGCGAGGAGTGTAGCGAGGCGTGTTAACTGCTTGAACTTTCCCCAACTATAGTGCTGGATCGCTGGCAGCTTTTCGACTAAAATAGCAAGCAATTCTGGATTATATAAGTAAAGCGTAGAGTTTATGTTTCTCATTGTCGTAACCATATTATCAAGAGCATTTGAGCAAGCAATACATGTTTCGTTCTTATCTTCTCTTATATAATTGAACTTTTTTACCTTATCCATCAATGACAAATCAATCCAGTCAGGTCCACCGAAATTCATTTCAAGTACTTTAATAATTTTTGTAACATTGTCAAGAGATATAAGTAGAGCTTTAACAGTTTCTCTGGCTTTTAATAATAATAGATTATCATAGTCAGTTAATCTATTCTCTTCCGTAGAACGCTTAAATTCGCTAATAAATATAGGCCATTCCGTTAACTCACCTCATAAAAAAGTAAGTTCTCTCATTTTTTGTCTTGACAGCAGGGTACTCATGTTATTTGAATTTTGTGCGCATTGTTTGGCAATTTCTAACAGCATCTGATTATTACCACCATTCATTTCTCCCGCGCTAAAAGAAGCGACTGAATTACCTATCTTCTTATGTGTTGCGATGACCGATTCCACTTCATACTTTGTGCTTGTAGTCTGTTTTGCGTTTTTCACCCAATCGCTTACCTTCACAGGATCTTCGTAAAGATGATCAAAAACTTGATCGTAAATCTGAGTGGTTTGAACGTTTTCTTCATTTCGTTCTTCCAACAACAGTTTTTTAATTTCCATTTCTCTCTGCACATTCTGTCTTTGTTTTTCAATAGCTCTTTTCTTGTGTTTCTTCTTCATCTAGCTGTTTCTGTTGCTGCAACAACTTTAATTCTAAGTTCGATCTAGAAACAGAAGAACGTTTAGGCAAAACTGACGGAGATTTAACACACAAGTTATGATTCGAAGGCAGAGAACCGCAACCAACAGGATGTATGATCTTTGATCTTGTAGTTTTATTATCAAGTTGTTCAGTAACAGTGTATTCCTTTCCAGTCAAAACATTTTCAGAATCTGCTTTAGCAATACCCACCTTATAGTTTCTTTTACCAACAGTATCTTGGACCATAACCCTGTCTGAAACTACTTTCTGATGTGTCTGAATTTTCTGGAAGGAACACCCTTGTTACATCTACTACTTCGAGGAACGTATAAATCATTTCCCGCATCATTTTTACTTTCTGTCTTATCCATAGCTTGTTTCTTGTACCTCGAAGGACCAATGTCAAGCTATGGGTAACTAGAAACAATTAATTGAGCTACTAATATCAAAACTATAAATTATAGGTTATATTTTGCACTGACTTAAGCAAAAATAAATAAAAGTTTCCAGGTAACAAAAACGCAAATTTTCAAAATTACGCTTTTGCGTTGTCCAACCTAGTAGTAACAAAAAAACCAATCGAAATTCAACAGTGCTACCATAAAACGTCATTTTTGACAATCCGGGACCATAGTGAATGGAGTATACTAATTCAAATTATTGTGACTTTTATAATGACACAAGCATATGACTTTTGTATCACTTTTTATTTCAACTGACTCTCGACAATAATGTAACAAATAAATAATATAACAATGCACAGAGGAAACACACACAAACCTAGTCTTCTACAGCACTGAATAATGTTTGTAATATATGAATTCTACCTATCATAAAGTATGTAAATATAAATACAATCTTTTAAGAACATTCGCTGAAAAGAAACGAGTTTAAATTTCCAGATGTCAGTATTACAGTCTTATTTTAGAGCATTAATGTTTCAAGCAATTCTTAAGAAGCTGCAGGTGTTCTAAAGTGTTCGGTCTGTTCGAGTATAATGTCGATAAATGGACCACTTAATTATTTACGTACGCGATTCAAGTCTTTTATAGTTCTACTACAGCCAAGTCTGTTGTTAATTCTTTTTCAAACCAGTGAACAAAACTAGCCAGCATTTTTGGATAACGTCCCACTAATAGTTTTTTAGGGTGGAGGTAGGTGTCACCAAAAGTATTCGAAATTTCTTTCTAGTCCACCTTCCCTAAACTCTACGGCACATAGTTTTTGAGCTATGGTGTCAATAACAAATATTAAATGCACTTCGACTCAACATTTGCTACCATGTGAAATGTGATTGTAATCTACCTAGTGGGTTACTAATGCCCCGTTGTAACCCTGTTTCGTATTTCTAGCTGCTGTCTGCAGTTATAGTCCAATAGCCAGCAACGGGTTTGCTTACAGTATTTTTTACAAGCGTGTAACTGTTATGGAAGGTCCCTTTGAATATACTGAGAAGAAAAGCCGAAGTCTGGCAAGGCTGTGGTGGTGGTTTTGGCCCCCTTGCGTCCTTGAGGGATGGAAAAAAATAATAAGAAAAAAGTATAATAACAAGTCTGGCTTTTTGCTATGTTAAAGGTAATCATATCTTATGTAAGTGAAAAGATTGACAGACGCTTTCGCGGGTGGTAAGTTTACCCCAGATTCACATAAAGTTGCATAATAAACTAAGGGCCGGTTGCAGAAAGCAATGTTCAGTCTGGTGTTAGCTAACGTCGCGTCAAAGTTAACAAAATCGCATCAAATTTTGTTTACTAATGTATTAGTTACCATAAGCATTTGAGATTTGATTCGTTTTTGTTCACTTTGACGTCGCGTTAGCTAACACCAGACTTAACATCGCTTTCTGCAACCGGCCCTTAACCATTTACTGTAAAATGTCGAGAGTTCCAAAAAACTGATCCTCAGCGGGCTGTTGAAATTCAAACGTTGTGAATAATAAGTTGGTGGCACTGTAAGCCTGTCAAATTCGAGGTTACCAGGTTAGGTTTTCCGTCAGTTTTGACACAGACTGACGCAAAATCTAACCTGCTAACCACAAATTTGACATCGACTTACAGTGTTACCAACATATCATTCCTAGGTTTTATGTCAGTTTTGACACATTAACTTTTTCCGTCCTTTAAAGACGCAAGGGGGCTAAAATCACCACCGCAGGCTTGCCAGACTACGGGTTCCGTTCTCAGTATATTCAAAGGGAACTTCCATAACAGTCACAGACTTATTAAAAATACTGTAAGAAATCCGTTGCTGGCTCTTGGACTATTACCATATGATCCAAAACTATGGAACTTTTTCTTGTTAAATTTATGTTGGCAGTCGTTGTGATATTGACATTTACATGCATAGGAAATGTTTACATGTGACAGATTAAGGTTGTATTAGCAACGTCATTTTAACAAATACATAGAAATATATCTGTGGAATACATAAAAATGTTAATAACAGAAACCGCTACAGATATTCAAAGTGATTTCCTCCATTTTCCATACACAGCACCACTTCAGGGGTCAGTATTAAAAATTTTGTTAACGTTAAGTGATTCTGTCAAAATTGCAGAGGTTATATTATTAAGTACCTTCACTCATCAACAACATATTTTATCCGCAAACGTCACAAAAGTGACAACTTATTTGTCTTTATTGACAAGGTAAAAGTGTCACTTTATCTGCCTAAGCAGACAAAATAGCGACTTTTGCGTACTTTATCTGCCTAAGCACACAAAATGATTGCTCTCTTTCTTTCTTTCTATGTTTGTTCGCCATCTCCTCCGAAGATACTGGACCGATTAAATTGTATGATGGCTTAAAATTTTGCTAATTTTTAGAATTAGTTCGTAGGCCGGTTTTTATTTTCAAAAAGTACGAAAAAGTTTTAATTTAAATAAACCTTTTTCTTCAAACGGCAGTAAAATGTGGCATTATACTGCTGGATTGATGATGCTAAACTGTCACTTTATTGCCAAGCGGCAGATAATATTATCTGCCGCTGACGAGCGGCAGATAAAGTTATTATCTGCCGCTGACGACTTTATCTGCCGCTCGTCAGCGGCAGATAAAGTTATTATCTGCCGCTGACAACTTTATCTGCCGCTCGTCAGCGGCAGATAATATTATCTGCCGCTGACGAGATCAAGTAATTTTCTTCGAATTTTGCTCACAAAGTTGTAAATAATTTGTTATAAAAACGTTTGAAGAAAAAATACTATATGTTATTCGGAGCAAAAGTATCTTTATGTGGCTCGGCTGTACTATCTGCCTCGCAAGCTCGGCAGATAACCCGTCCAGCCTCGCCACATAAAATATAACTTTTGCTCCTAATAACATAATATACTATTAAGCAGCGGATCGGAGCATCTGTCGCCGTGGGTTATGGTGTGACAGCTGCTGTGGCCGTGTGCTATTAGCACGGGTGATTCAGTATGTTCATATATCATTACAGTTGCGCGTTATCTGAACAACAGAGGTTGGCGCAGGGGTACAGTGCTAGCCTGAAATTTACCTGAATACGTTTGCGGATAAAATAGTATATGTTATTCGGAGTAAAAGTGACTTTATGTGGCTTAGCTGAATTATTTGCCTCACTAACGTTCGGCTAAATAAACTTCAGCTTCGCCACATAAAGTATCACTTTTACTCCTAATAACATAATCTACTATGTTTTAATCCACAGCCCTCTAAAGTCTAAAAGATAACATTTTTCGATCATACTGTACAAAAATAATACTAATTCAATTGCAAGAATTGCGAAGTTTGAAAATATGATAAAATTATATATTCGAAAACACCATTAAGTCATTTTGCTTCTTTGTACAGACGGTCCAGAGAATTAAAATACCCCAATTCAACAACTATCGTTTTGCTTCGTTGAAGAAAAGGAAGTAGCATCGACATTGAAAATGTGTTTAAGAAAAGCAATAAATCATCTATTGCCTTTGCAAGACCAAACAAAGGAAAATCAGAAGATGGCATCAACACTGAAAAAGACGTTAGAAATATAGAAAATATAAATAAAATATTTTATGAAAATAAAGATGTAAGAAATTAAAAGGAAAATGAAACAAAAGAAGGAAAAAGAAAAACATGAATTAACCTGCAGAATTGGAATTCCAAAAGATATGGATATGCAAGAGCAACAGAGGATGAGAAACATACATAGTTATTAAAGGAATTCAACTTAATTAAGAAATACTAAAAAAATAAGTCAAAGAGTTAATAAAATCCAATATATACATTGAAATAACCATTGCTACGGTAATGACAAATAAGAAGAAACTCAGTGGGAGGAAAGTATATAATCATAATAATATAACAATTAACGAGAGAGGAATTTTAGAAATTACAAGACTAAAAAGGCAGAAAAGCAGTATTGGTTAGAAAAATATAAGTATGTAATTATAGTAAATTGAATAATTTGAATGCAAACAAACTCCAACTGGAAGAGAGAGAAAAAGAGAAAATTAGAACAAATAAGGCTAGACTGAATAATAACGCCAATAACATTTAAATAGTGTAAACATTGAAACTAAGTTTAAAAAACTGAAAAAAATACAAAATATTTTCAATGTTATAAAATTGGGAATATGGAATACTAGGATAATGGTAGTCCCAGGAAGAAATATTGGAAGTAGCGAAGGAGTTGCCGTTACCATATAGATATAGGAAGATTGCAATAAATAAGATGGAACCATCAGAGATATAAGAAAAAAGTATATTGTTTTATAAAAAACCTGAATAAGACTACTGTACTATGTATGCATTAAATTCTAATAACCAAGAACCTTTAGACGTGCATACTTTGACCATTTATTTTTAGTTGTCGAAAAAAGGAAACAAATGATATACTTACAGTTAAAATAAACAAGCAAAATAGAAACAGCAACATTGCAAAAAATTGGGCAACTAATTGCAATAATAATAACCAGGCGGAGAGGGCATTATTGTGCAAACCAAATTAGCAGCAATGCAAGAAATATAACACAGTTAACTTGAGAATACACAACCAATAAACACATTATAGCACTAAGACTTGGCGATAGGTTAGGAAGACAATCTTTACAGCAAATATTTGTTGTGCTACGTTGCCTCTCTTTTATTGCACGCGTTTTCTTGCATCACATGCTCTTCAAAATACCAGTGTGGACTCTGATTTTAGTATACCGGGTGACAATGAGACCAGGGCCATGCTTATATCTTCTTTATTTATTAATTGATTTGGATAAAATTTTATACCAAGATACTAGACATAATTTCTGATTGGCCGATAGATATAGTCAAAATGGCTGACTTCCGGTTTTACCGGAAATGATACTAACTTTGATTTTTTAAATAAAACACCCTGTATATATTATGTTTTTCTGAATCTACGAGTCAAACTACATATAACAGTCTTGCCAAATTTCAATTTTTTTAAACAAAAAAATTATTTTTTCAATTATTACCTCCTTTTACAATAAAGGAAGTATTGGATTCACCGCAAAAATTAGAAATTGAGTTTTCAACAGATCTTCACGTTTTAGAGTCCCCTGAACCCAAAAAACATATTTTTTTTTTCATTGGTTTGTCTGGCTGTGTGTCTGTCTGTGTGTCTGTGTGTCTGTCTGTCTGTGAACAGAATATCTCAAAAACGAAAAGAGGTATGGCGTTGAAACTTCATATATAAGTTTTGTGTATTATGTAGATGCCATAGCAAGCTTTTGAAGAAAAACGCATAACCGGAAGTAGATGTTTACTCCTGTGATTTTTCAGTTTTTTTCGATTTTTTCAAAAACGGCTCTAACGATTTTTTTTAAACTTTACATTTTTATTAAATTTTTAATGTGTATTGATGTGAGATAGGTGATTTTCCAGTTAAATACTTCTAAAGTGGGTTTCTTTTGTTTTTTTTTCTATTTTTTTTTATTAACTCCTATTTTAAATAGAACACCCGGTATATTATTACATTTTTGAATTCAGCTTAAAAATCTAGAGAAAAATTGTCTCTTGAACTAACACTCTATTTTGTACCGTTTAATGCTTAAAAATTTTAGATCAAATTTTTGGCTAATTATAAGATCACTGTAAAAAGAAGTTGTGTGCGTGTATCACACCAGATTTTTATTTTTTACCATAGAAGACTTTGATCTATTCTAATTGACTCTAGCAACTCTTAATAATAGCTATTTTATCAATAAGGTCAATAACAAACCTTTACTAAAAGAATATAATTTGCTAAACTCGTACTAATAATACCGGTGAAACCGAAAGTGACACTAACTTTGGTTTTTTTTTTAAATAGATTTAAAAAAATAATTCATTGATTAATTTTCAGTTTCAGATAAAGATAAAGTAGTGCATGATGCATATCGTTGAATTGGTAATTACATTTTCTATCTAATGGCAAGATGGCCCTTAGTAGGTGCCATTTAAAAAAGTGACTTTTTCTTTAAAAAACGAGTTTAGCAAATTATATTCTTTTATTAAAGGTTTGTTATTGACCTTATTGATGAAATAGCTATTATTAAGAGTTGCTAGAGTCAATTAGAATAGATTTTTCCAAATCAAGGCCTTCTATGGTAAATAATAAAAATTTAAAAAAAAATTTAAATCTACAATTTGGCAAGACTCTTATAATTATGTAGTTTGACTCGTCGATTCAGAAAAACATAAAATATACAAGATGTTCCATTTAAAAATAAAAGTCAGCCATTCTGATTATATCTATCGGCCAATGAGAAATTATGTCTAGTATCTTTTATCCAAATCTATTCATAAATAAAAAAGATATAAGCATGGCCCTAGTCTCATTGTCACCCGGTATACTGTGATAGTTGCAGATCAGGACCGCCGATTTATTGTTAAAAATTAATTATTAGATAAGAAGGTATTTTGGATAGAAAAACTATTTAATTATTAAAAGTACAAGGGTGAAATCAATATGAAAATAATACAGAGTAGCTATACAAAAATAATGTTCTAAAATATAAATTAAAATTATTATCTTTGGATTAAGATGAATGGTTATTGTAAGTTAATAGAGAGGAATTTATAATTAAAAGGTAAATAATTAGAACAAACTATAAGTTAGTCTCAAATAATATGAAAGTTATAAGGTGAATTAATATTTAAATAAGTTGCTTGGACTTTGTCAGATTAATTAAGAAAATATACTGTACGTAGTTAAAAATGATCCAGGATGTTAGTTTGAAAACATCGTGTAAAAATTGAGAATTACTATAGTGAATTTGTTATTGATAATAACAACTTATTTTCATTGCGAAAAATGTAGACATAATTCTTTTGTATTGATTAAAATTAACAAAATAAACCCTCTATAATCAAAAATTCATTAATGGAGTGATGTACAAAGGTACAAAGAACAAAATTAATTGAAAATGAGTGGAATAATCAAGAATCTTAGACTGAGACAAACTTTAACTTGAAGAAGGAGACTATTTAGTTGATTAAGGAAGAATTACTAATATTGGAATTAGTGAGATGAGTCCGTTCTAACTGGGGTGATTGCAAGAGCTCTGATAGAGGTTTCTATCAAGACGCAGATATTTGCAACTGATTTGAATGGGTATGCTGTTATAAATTTATTAATGGAGTAATTAAAACCTGGACCTGGCATTGCTGGTTCAAGCTAATACGAGTCGCAGTTAAGGTAAGGACATTGTGAATTGGATTTGTGTTGAGGTGAGCTGTCGCAAACTCATCATTGGGGTCGGTGCTTGTGGAATGTAGTTGATTGATTGGATTCCATGCTGGTTGCTGTAAGGAGGGCGACATCTTGGAGCTGCGGTTGTGTGCAATACAAGGGATCTACTACAGCATGATCGAAAACTTTTACTCTCTAGAGGGCTGTGGAATTATTTTGTCAAAAAAAAATGTTGGCAGTCGTGGTAATAAAAGTCACATTGGCATTGTATATCTGTCAGTTTAAGGTTATATCAGGAATTTCATTTTAACAAATACAAACATTTTTGTTGAACACATAAAAATGTTAGTAACAAAAACAACTACAGCTGTTCAAAACGATTTCCTGCACTTTCCATACACAGTACCACCTTGTGTTCAGTATCAAACATCCTGTAAAAGGTAAGTGATTCTGTTAAAATTGTACAGGTTATATTATTAAGTAGCTTTACTCATCACTGCCAACATATTTTTTTTATATCAACAGCCCTCTAGAGGTTAAAAGTTTTCGATCATATGGTATCTGGAAGAGCTGGTTGTTTGTTGAGGTTGGTGTATGAGACTTTAACGGTGTTCAATCCATTGCTACATCGTGAATTAGAATTGAAGTAGGGTTTCTGGTTGGAAATGCAAATACATGTGACAGAATAGGCTGGTTACGTTTGTGCTGTTTCTACAGGAAAGTTAGATTCATTCAATGAGAGAAAGATAGCCAGGTACATGTAAAAATAAACATTAAGCAATTTCAACAGTGAAATAATAAGTTACACACATAAATACTTACTCTTGTTAACATATTTGAACTGATGTGTATTGGTCGAATATGAATTCAGCTTAAATGTCAGTTAATTTGACAGTGACAAGTGAGAGATGTAAAATAATTCTGAAATAAGTTTTCATTAACCAAATAATTTGTAAAAGTATTTAGATAGTTTAATCTAACGCAAAAACCTACTTGAGATAAGAGATTGTCATATTAAATAAGCTATTCAAAGAAATTAATTATTTGAATAGATAAATTGGAATTAGGGCAAATATTTTATTTAAAGTGTTTTGAATTGAAAGGATAGCAGTAGTTTAGCAGTCTAGTAGTTATTATTATTATATTATCTTACAAAGTAGAGTCAATACTATAACAATACTTTGAAATGATATACGCTACACCCAAAGCAGAATCACAGCACAACAATGAACTAAAGTGAAAGAGTTATCTAAACGGGATCCAAAAAGTTTTTTTTTTCATTTGGACAATGTAGTGTTGCAAAGCTAGCGCTTGTAGAAATTAAATTTAAACAAAATTAATATGTTAGAATTTGAACCCCGCCATTTTAAATCACAATTGACGCTTAGGCCACCGATTATCTGTGCCGAGAAACCCTCCCGAAACCCACCCCCAAAAACCAACACCTAAATGAACCCCCTAAAGGCCTAAATTATCTCTAGACCGCCTATTATCGGTGCCAGAGGTCCAAAGCCTCCTCTGTAATAGGCCAGCTCAAAGCTCCATAGTTTCTCCGAAAAAATAGGAAATCTCCACCAGCGAGGCCCTTCACAATTAGTGGTGTGTAGAAGCTAAATACGACCTAGGTCAACGATTGATTAAGGCTCGTATCTATATTTGTCTTTGTTTTTGGTGTGTTCCCTACATGCGCCCTCTAAGTAATTTATTTCAGCTATTGAGGTAAGGAAGAGCATCTTTGGGATCCATGGTCCAAAAATAGTATTTCAGTACTACAGGGTGGCGCCCATGAAATGTCCTCCGAGCTAGTTCAGCAAGTTTTGTTAGCTTTACAGAGGCCTTTGAGGGATACAAATCCGAGATTGACGCCCCTGCTGCTAGCCAAGTGCTTTGAGTTCCCACCTCCGCTTCCTGCTATAAAACTCAATGCGTATTATCCTTTTTTGCGACGATTAATAGTGTAAATAAAAAATATCAACAGAAGCTTTAGCCAAAACAAGCCTGCCGGCGAATTATTGTTTATTATTTATTATTGCATTAAAAATGAGACATGTAAAGTGGGGCATTTATTTAATATAATATACATACAGAAAATTCACAACCTAATGTTATTATTTACGGCAATTAAAAAGTTTTCTAAATCACTTTCGCCTTCTGAATGCATAATCCGTTGATGTCGAAATGTACAACGTTGCCTAATTTAACAACCTTTCAACGCTAATATTTCAAAAACCATTCGTCCAAGATCAAATGATAATTATAATTTTTGGTTCAATTTTTGACATACAATTTCATGCTCTAAATATTCTCCGCACATTTGAATACACCCTGTATAATCCTGGCTCTTGGAATACTAGTTTCAGGCGGGTTTGCAAAATTTGATATGTCGGTCTTTTATTCTTCAGAGAAATCCAATTTAGTTTAGTCTGTCGCCAATTTCCAATAATTAATTATCATTCCATACTCATGCAAGAATCCATTTGCAATTTTTAGAAAATAGTAATCACCTGCCTTCTTATTGGACAACTATGATTACCACCGATAACAAAAGCTATAATATAAAGATACCTACTAATGTATTTTGTATTAAATAAATGCCCTACTTTTTACATACGTCATTTTGATCTGCATTCTTGCATCAGTGGTAATTATAATTATAATTAATAACTCATTATTATTAATAAAAATAATAATCTCCCACGGGCCCCACATGATTTGAGGGTGTTTTCTTTATGATGGGGGTTTTAGTGCGGAGGTTTTTATCCGGGGGATTTTTAGACCGGGTGTTTTTTATCCGGGGGGTTTTTTGTCCAGGGGTTTTTTGTCCTAGATTCAATATCCCACGCCAGCAAGATCTTAATGCATGTCCTGCATGAAAGGTTAAAACTGGCAAATACTGCAAGAACAAACCGACTTTAAACCAGGACGCAAGGGAAACAAGGGATTAAATCCTAAACATCAGACAGCTCATAGAAAAAGCAAGATGATTTTATACCAAGATGCTTATCTATATCAGACTATCAAAAAATCTTCGACTAGGTCAACCGGGAATCGCTAATATAAAACATCTTAATAGATCTCGGCCTGAGACAACGCCTAACGAGGCTTATAAAGAACATATACGAAGATAGTGAAACCTATATCAGCATACACTGCCGAAACGCTAAACAATTTAAAGTTGAAAAAGGGGTACGATAAGGGCGAACACATAATGAGACAGGCATTAGAAAACTGGAAAGAAGGAATTAAAATACGAAAACGGACAATAACCAACTTAAGATACGTAAACGATACCGCTCTAATCTTGATTGACCGCAACCCAAAACCAAATTTTGAAAATACCCCGGCAAGTCATGGGCTCATAGACAGAATAGAAGCCGTTGGCGAGTATATATAGGACCTATGGTCACAACACAGGCGTATTCAATGAAGAAATCAAGAGACACCTATGAATAGGAAGATCTGTCACGAGCAAATTACAGAAAATTTGGAAGACCAAATTATCACCAAAGATACTAAAATAAGTGTAACAAATGACATTAGCAAAATGCGTATAATATAGAACAATTAATTGAAATTAGAACGATTTTAAATGTTAAAAATCTGGTGTGATACACTCACACAACTTCCTTTTACAGTAATCTTATAACTACCCAAAAAATGATTTTTAATTTCTAAGCATTTGTCAAAAATTTTCAAAAATTGCAAATTCTACAAAAACGGTACAAAATAGAGAGTTAGTTGTAAAGACTTTCTAGAATTTCAAGCTTAATTAAAAAATGTAATAATATACCAGGTGTTGTATTTAAAATAGGAGTTCATAAAAAAATAGAAAAAACAAAAGAAACCCATTTTAGAAGTATTCAACTGGAAAATCGCCTATGTCACAACAATACACATTAAAAATGTAATAAAAATATAAAGTTTGAAAAAAATCGTTAGGGCCGTGCGTGTTTCTTATCCATCCGTTTTAGACGTGCATTTTTGTAACAACTCTAACTTTTGGAGGCAAAAATAAAAGACAATTGCCGTGTGTTGGAGAGAGCGAGTACAAAGTTTTGCCCCCACTACTTTTCGATGCTGTTTCAGCGCGCTTTTTAGCCACTTGTGACCCAGCGTGTCTAGAAGCAACAAGTGATTTGCAATTGTTTTCTCCCGGGGGCATCGCCTCTCCGGCGTGCGTGGGCGAAGTTTTGGAGTTGTATAATATTGTTACGTTTTTAACGTTCGGGCTATTTAAAAATTATAACGACGCTTCTTGTATTAAACATGGATTTACAACCATTAGATTAATCATTATTATTTACAAGCACACGAGAATTATCAAGCCGATTACAAATTACTTAAACTACAGGCACTGTTTCTATCGATACATTTATTTAATATTTACACTGGTTAAACTTCAACTATTTATTTATTTCAGTCTTAACACTAACGATTTATTTCTGTTTACATGGTTATATTTATATGGTTATTTATGTCCATAGTTATATGTACACACGGGCTTTTATTTATGTAGGAGCTCTACACGGCTCTACGCGAATTCCGAACTGAACGCAGAACTGAACTAACTGCGGGTCCGACGGCCGGATATTTATATGGCCAATAATTCCCTTCCGGAAGCTTCCAGATAATCTCAATATTTACTAGAAACTCCAGACGGAAGCATGACGCATTTGACCTCGGGCCCGTTCTCGGGGCATCTGTTCGAAGTGACTCATCGCGCACACCTGCTTCTAGATCGATTCGGAAGTCGTTCTCGCATTCGTTACAATATGTATTTAACGGCTATCGGTTGTACATTGGTGTGTGTGTGTGTACCTCATGTTTTGTTCCTTTATCGGAACTTCCGTCAAGTAAACGCAAGTGTTGTGCTTTTCGCATTTTATGAACTTATTGAATTGCACGTGGGAACTTTGGCTGTGGGGCAAACATAACGTAGTTGTTTACCGACTTAAGCTTTAGGTTTTTTGTTTATCGTGGGGTAGCATGATATAAATACAAAGGTATGCTCAAGAGACGGTAACCCACTACGCACATGAACCACATGACGTCACATTCGTAAGGTCTCGGGCATGATTATCATGGTCTCGGGTATATCAGGAGGTCTTCGGCATGGTGGACGATGGTTGCACGCATTGCACGTCGATAACCCTAACCTCATTTATATCATGTCTAACCTCATAACCTGAAATGCGCGCGAGTGCGACTGCTAGTACATACATAGTACATTATCAAGTAGACAGCGAATAGTGAATACTTTCCTCAGATTATTAAACACTATCAAACACGACAAAAAAAACTACGAGAGCGTGTAAGAATGGTAGTGTGCAGTGTAAAGGGCTGCAGGAATAACACCAGGAATGATAGAAAAGTGAGTTACTTCAGGTTTCCAAAGAATAAAGTAATTTCTGAACAATGGCTTGCAGTATGCAAAGAAAACACAAATGCATCTACATGTAAGTAAATGAAATTCTTGTTTCTGTGCCGTTTTGAAATGCAAACAGAACAGCTGTACGGTTTCTCTCCTGTGTGGATTCTTGCATGTTATAATGTACGAGAATCAATAAAACCGCGTATTATTCACACGAAAAATAGCATTTATAAAAATTGCGTACGATTTTCCTCCATTTCACCATTAACTTGACCCTTACAAATGCAAAATACGATTTTTCCGGGAGACTTTTAAAAGGTAACTTTCAAATTGCCGCCTATTGATGACGTAGTCTGGTTCACGCTTTCAGATTGGTCGTTGAGAAAAGCTGGGCTTGAGCATACCCTTGTATTTATATCATGGTGGGGTGGCACCCTTAGCACGTCGCTTGACGGATTAGCCGTAAAGTTTTATTAGCAGCTTATCATGTAATGCTGAGGTCCTGCTTTTTGTTCTGCCAATTACCGCAGCGGCCTTCGATTGTGTCTCGTTAGAGGATAATTTCCAGGTTACGCCCCGTTGGCCAGCAGCTTTCCGTTGATTTAGTGCAGTTTTCTGAGGTGTTTATCGTAGTGTCCGGAAAACCGACCGTTTGCAGCAACAGAGGTCATCGTTTGCCGCTAGCGAAGTTTCTTAAAGACACGGTAATATTGTAGTAGCTTTACAGTGTAAATTTTAAGTCTACCGAGTGTTTTGCCGAAGTGCCAGATAGCTTACATGACGTTGCAGTCATTGTAACATTTATTGCTTATATCTTTGCATTTGCCAAATCTTTTATAGTTGTGTACCTGTCAGTATAATTATTTACCGTCAGATTACATAATCCTGTTCAACTTTACGTAATATCAATTGCAGTATGTGTCGCCTTTGTACCATGTTTAGTTGATTACGGCTTGTTATTGCTGCTAATTAAGTCAGCGTTTTAAATATTTCAATGTTAATACCATTCACGAATCATTCCTGTATTTGATGTCAAGTTTATCGCGTTATTACTAAATTAAGATGTTACGCAATTTAAATAGTTAGCCTTTACTAACCCATTTCGAATTTTATTTTTTTACTTATTCAAATATTTTTGCTAATACATTTCATGTTTGTTTAACTGTGGTTTTCCTTTGACATTGTGCATCCGATTTGTGTATGTATTTTCCAGTGTAAAAGGAGTTTGGTCAGCTGGTCAGTGAATTCTTCGAAAGGTAGGTCGGTGATGTTGCACCTGGGTCGCTGACCTGGACACTGCCAATGTCATAGATTAAAGGTGAATCCATTATGCTTTCACTTTTCCTCAGTGGGTGATCTCGTGTTGGACCCCCCTCGCTCCACTGAAGTTAGTCGGCAGCTCTTCTGCAACGGGCTGGGGCAGCGGTCCTATGTAATACATTCCCAATTTTAAGTTAGCGTACGCGCTAGTTGTTTAGCATTGTTGGACTTGTCTAAAAGCACATTTCGTACCGTTACAAACTGGGGCGTTGTCGTAATATTGAGTTTAGCCTGTTACAACCTGGCGCGCTACAGCAGCAAAAATATTAACAAATTGTAATGGGTGGTAACCCCAAAAATTATTATGTCAACCATAACACATTTGGCGAAACAAAATATTTTAAATCTACGATGCCATGCCAACATCCTAACGGTTGTGCTGACAAAAAGGGCCCGATCGCAGTCTATAATAAAACTTTTAAAATGCCTAATTTGAATTGAAATGCCTTGCGATCAAAGTCGAGCAAAAAAACTGGGCCGCAACCTGTACACGCTCTGTGCCTGATTTCACTACGTCCCTATTTGAAATCGCCAGTGCGACTGATGAGATAAGCTAATTTACCGCAGAGTAAACTGCCTGTTCAGTCAACAAACAAGTCCACTGAAAGTTAGCAAAAAAGAGCGTGTACCTACTGCGTAGCTATCTAGAACATTTGAACACAAGCCTCCGCCAGGTGGAACGGTGCCGGCAAGTGATAATCTGCAGCTCTTAGACGCCGGCGGAATATCTCCAACGCAGAAAAAATTCAACATACTGAAAATGTTTCACGGGGTCATCTCCTACAAGCGTTTTCTAAGGGCTTGCAAGATGCAAAGTGCATCATAATGGTGCAGCATAAATCTACAGCAATAATGCAGCAATAAAAGCCTAATTCCCAATTTAATTAGTTCAGAACCCTAGCGAATCAACTTGTGCTTACACAAAGATCGACAACGGACTAAAGTGTATGTGTACGGCTTAAATTTGACACTCGCACAAGAGGTTTATGGCAAAAACTTCCTGCCATCGCCAAATAAACGGCCTACTCGAGTTCGGGATTCACGTGAAACATATCCCAGTTGGCTACAAGTGACATTTCGTGGTCTATTCTATAGGGGTGATTCTCAACCTATACGCATACACTTGGGGATTTATTCAGCATGTCAAATAATGACTAATAGCAAAGCGGTCTATATTGTTCCAGGCCATGGCACTGGCTCTGTTGTCAGATTGTGTACTAGGCCATTCCAAGACACACTAAGTTTTGTTTGTTTGAAATATATTTGACATTAAAAACGATTTTGACAAGGCAGTTCATATAAGTTACAAAACTGCCTTTGAAGTGTTTCGTACCAAGCTGCAAGTCAACTTACGCTTCATCAGCTGCTCCATATGTTAGCTTGTTAAAGTTTCCATCTAATGGAACGGTGGCACAAACAAGGAAAGAAGTGTTGCATTTAGAGAACTGGCGGATTTGAAAGGCTAGTGATGTGTATGAAAAGCACTTTAAAAGAGCTGATATAAAGGGTAATAAGATGAACAGACTTGGTCTGACCGCAACATCGCTATCTTACAAGCAAGTTATTTTGAAGAAATTACTGTTTTAGATAGAATCAAAATTAGTAACAATGGAAAATTAGGTACCTACCCATTAAGAATTGTTTTTAAATCGAATATTACATTGAAGTGGGGCACTACGATGTAAATAACAGTGATTTTATAGATTTTTTTTCAACTGATATGTATCACAATTACAGGAATAGTGCACTGACAGATTGTTCATTTAGTGACAAAAACTAGTAATTTTTTGTTAAAGGTTGGCAAAGCCATGTTGCCCGATTGTGGTAGGCCTTTCCAAAAGTCACTTGCCCAGTGTCATGGCCTGGAACAATATAGACCGCCTTGCTAATAGGCAAAAATAATAAAAGATTTTTAGTATCCTAGATAACCGCGAAATTTATTTGTAAATAAATTGTATTTTCTTTTCAGGTAAACTATCCTTTTTATATATACAGTGTGGTCCATTAAGTGTGCAACAAATGGGAATTTTTTTTATTAGTTGTACAATCGAAATTTAAATACCGCCAAAAGTTAGTGCATGTTCGATAACCATATTAGATGCCCTTAGAATGGCTTCAAGTCAAACAATATACAGGGCAGGACAAAAAATATGAAATTCGTTCAAGAATAAAGTTACCCTATTTCAAAAAATATAGCAAATTGTTATTGAGAAAAGTTGTTTAGAATCAAAAGTTACGCTCAAATACAAAGTCACGGCCTCCTATTCAAATTTTGATTTTTTTTTTGAAAATTTTGTATTACCCCGTATGATACATATTTTTATTATTCTGATTTTATATGTATTTAAAGTAACCACAACCACATCACTTTTAAATAACTTTTAGCAACTTGAAGCGTATTTATAAAATTTACATGGATTTATATTTTTTTAGGTAAGCGTCCACTTCATGTTTGTTGCAACGATATTTAACAGAACTTTAGAATTTCGCAAATATTCTTTTTAACAAGACAAATGCTTTACTAATGATAATTTACATATGAAAAAATTCTTAATAAAATCAGAATAATAAAAATATGTATCATACGGGGATAATACAAAATTTTACAAAAAAAAATAAAAATTCGAATAGGAGGCCATGACTTTGTATTTGAGCATAACTTTTGATTCTAAACAACTTTTCTCAATAACATTTTGCAATATTTTTTGAAATAAGGTAACTTTATTCTTGAACGAATTTCATATTTTTGTCCTGCCCTGTATATTGTTTGACTTGAAGCCATTCTAAGGGCATCTGATATGGTTATCAAACATGCACTAACTTGTGGCCGTATTTAAATTTCAATTGTACAACTAATAAAAAAGTGTTTCATTTGTTGCACACTTAATGGACCACACTGTATAAGATGACGGTTTGATCTAAGTAGGTAGAACTTCCTGAAATTTTGTATAGGGCCATAATTTTTCATTATAAACAACTTTTCTGAGTAAAATTTTACTGTATTATAAACAAAAAGTGTAGTTTACCTGAAAAGAAAATACAATTTATTTGCAAATAAATTTCGCGGACATCTAGAAAACTAAAAATCTTTTGTTACAATTATTTTTGCCTATTAGTCATTATTTGACATGAGGAATAAATCTCCAAGTTTATGCGTATAGTTTGAGAATCACGCTTAATATATGATAAGTGTGAGTTTGCATTTAACACAACGAACAAGGAATTTTGACTATCACATTGAATAGATTTCTTCTAGTTTTAACATATTTATTTGTATTATGTATGTATTATCAATAACCTCATTTTACCTTGGGGTGTAGAGGCTGATGCTTTATGTGCTTTCATCTGGCGGTACAATCCTCAACTTGCCCCGGATTCGGGGCACAGAGTTAGAGCGCGCCTTTTGTGCTTGAGCTGCAACCATTGTGTGCGGTGTGTCTTCGTGATGTGTTGACCTTGTTACTCTATCTCTTAGGTTTGTGGTTCTGAGTAGAGCACAGTTAATTTGGTGCCCAACTGTGAATGGTCTCACAGAACCCGATTCCAATCGCCAAGGCTGCGGAAAAATTCCGGCCCCCGCGGGATTCGAACCGAGGACTTGCTTAATTCAAGTCTAGCGCCTACCCAACTGCGCCACCCGGCTTCTCTTAACATATTTATTTACGACCTCAAAACCAATAAATAATAAATCGATGGTACTGTATCACCTTGGAATTTGATAAAGTTCACTGATTAAGCTAGTAATTGATAGTACTAACCAGCCCAGTGAAAACAATTTTCTGGTTCCATACACATCAATTGCCTTAGCAAAAAAATGTTAGTAATCAACTTTCAGTCTACCTGTTGTAGTCCAGATTAAAAGAGCGGCCCATGCAGTATTCCGTATTGCCCAGCTTTGCCGAAATGTCATCACTTGACAAAATAATTCCATCCATTTAATACCCATGCAAAATAGATGCTCGCCGACGCGATTACAAATTCCGCACACACGTTTAGCACTCCACTCTACGCTACGTTCTTAATGACGTTAACATTGCCAACTAAACAGGAATTGTTAATAGTATTAGTTTTCCGTTTTCTTTGGTGGAATACACGTCGAATTCCCAGCGGGCCTGATTCCACCGGCACCGCCACGGAAGCTTTTAAGCTAGGCTCATTGTTTTCTTAGCCGAAATTTATGATCCCCCAGGATTTTATATTTCATTTTTTAAGTTCTCGGCTGTGAAATTCTTAAATAAATTTGTATAAACTCTTGAGGGCTCAACTTATTGAGCATCTTAAAAATTCAGTAGAATTTTACAAGGATATAATGATCAACTTTATGATGATTGTTGTAAATGCGAATCTAACATGTGCATAAATTAAACGAAAACTATCCTGTTCCGATTGACATCCAGCAAGGAAGTCGCAGGAGAATTTCAGGACCCATATGGATTATTTTATAAGGGACGGGTTTCTGGGTATTAGTCTCTACAATCTTCGCACTTTCGCAATCTATCTTTATCTGACTCATTATTATTCAACATAACTACGAGAGTGCACGTGCGGTGGTGAAAGTATTAAAGGCCATAAAACCACTACGAGCGATTAGTGGAAGCTCAGCAAGCCTCTAAACATACTCGTATTTAACCTATTCATCACTGTATGTGTTTATGATTTGAGAGATTCCTAAGTAAGGCATATGTTAATAACAAAATAAATTCATTCAATCTTCTACAAAGTAATTTAGTCTAGTGTTCTTAGATTGCAAAGAAATTGTAGTTAAGTGTGTACTCAAAAGTGAGAGTGTTTTTTAGCTGTACTTGTTTTTTTCTTGTGGACGTGATGAGAAATACATTATACAACTTCACTATGTATGTTTACTCTGGCTATATACCTCTCCATTATTAGTCGTGATACGCTACTACTAATACAAATACTGTTTAGATTAAAATGTATTGCTTGAGCTAAACTAGCGCCCTCTACCAATATCGATCGAACCACTGTGAAATTCCGAAATTCGAATTAGCGGAAAGCTATCAAAACAGAAATTTTGTGAGTAAGTGGTGGATTATTTTCAGCTGCTCGGGTATATGATTATTTGATATTAATACCGTTCTTGGAGTTTTGTGGGTAGCAACTTTTTGGCATCGTGCATTCATAATTAAATATTGTGGTGTAATTCACGACCATCAAATGTCGACGGGTCTCAACCAGCCCATTCACACAGTAAATATTCACAACATGCAAACGTCAATATTGTATAAATACATAAATCAAATAACTCCAAGGCGTAATAACTTATCTGAATGTAGATATGTGTACAGTTCCAAGCAACTTGTTTTTTCCAAGGAAACTTTGCTCCCTCATTGGACACTTCAATAAAATTTGCTGGTGAGTGCGAGAGGAGGGAGTCGTCCAAACACGGCAATGAGAGCAGGATAGGAAGCTGAATATATACATGCAGAATGTGGCATGTTATGCTAGGTAACGCCCAAAGTAGTCCGTTAGTAAATCGAAAAGTAATTTCAAATCAACTCAATGATACGGAACGCGTCAAGGTTTTCAAAGTTGTGCCCATTACATACTCGTCTAAACAGACTCTTTTGTCAAAGAATCATCAGATTTTGTCCAGAAACTAAAGAACATAAAGTTAAACAAAGATGATCTCTTAGTTTCAACGTAGTATTACTCTTCCCGAAAGTGCCGGTTGATGAAGTGCTCAAACATATCTTGCCTGCAGACCAAGTTGAACTTGTTGCAATTTGGTTGAAAAACACCTACTTCAGTTGGAACAATAAAATATACGAACAAGTTGAGCGGCTATGGGTTCACCACTACCACCGGTTATCGCTCATATTTACATGGAGACATTTGAAACTAAGGCTCTCGAACAAGAGCACTTCAAGCCAACCTGCTGGTTTTGATATGTAGACAATGCCCTTGTCATCGCATCACACGGACGCCAGAAATTAAATCTGTTCCTAAAACATCTGAATTCTGCACATCCCAGCATACAATTCAGAATGGAAGTAGAGAAAAATGGCAGTATTCTGTTTCTAGACGTTCTGGTAGAACGTAAATCAGATGTTAGTTTAAGACACGCAGTCTATAGAAAGAACACACACACGGACAGATATCTAAATGCTAACTCACACCATCATCCAATGCAAAAATCAACAGTTCTCCAGACTTTGGCCACCAGAGCCGTTCGTATCTCAGATGCAGAAAATCTAGAGAGAGAAAATGAACATCTATTCGACTCTTTACAAAAGAAAGGATACACAACTACCGCCATACGAAAAGCACTAGGCAAGACTATGACACAAAAGAATTCCTACTTCCGGAAGGCTTAGCATTTTTACCTTACGTTAAAGGATCGACTGATAAGATAGGACCAATGAGACTTTGCTTAACGGATTCAGATCAGTAAAAGACAAAATTCCAAGTTTTAAAACTGCTGGCGTATATTACATTCCTTGTTCTTGTGATTGTGATTAATCTAAGACTTTAAAAGCATAAAGACGATTGCAAATACACATGCATCACAAAATCAGCCGTAGCTGGGCATACATTTACAAATAAGTACACCTTAGAATTTGAGCACGCTAGAGTACTTGCCAAAATACCTCACTACTTCCCACGAGTGATAGGTGAATCCATAGAAATAGAAAACATCCATTAATATATACAGGAAAGATAGTTTTAAGCTTAGTAAAACGTGTACTCCTGTGATACACGATCTAAAGCATTACAACCACTGTGCGTCGTACGGTCACGCCCCACGGATTACGCTGCACTTAAATGACCAATCAGTATTACGTCGCTCCTAGCGGCTGGTGCAGAAAACTATAAATAGCTCCACACCAACCTTGAGTTTTTAGTGGGACTTTCACTCTAATGATGCAAGGTGCAAGGGCTTGGGAAACGTTAGTGGATATGGGTGCACAAAAAGCAACAAGGCCAAATCTGCCTTAATATACTCGTTCTCAAGGTACTCAAACAACATTAGCCACCAAAGAGCATGGCCATCCCGCTGGTACTTGCTCGAGTTCACGAGGTACAAGGCACATTAAGCCAAAGAATACTGGGTTTTTATCCTCAAAGACTACACGATCCAAGCCGAAATTCTATGTTAACAAGAATAATAAGTAGAAATGCCAAGAAGATTGACTGGTAATTTATTGTACCTACACACGTAAACTACCCCATGCCCAAAACACACACCAGACGTTCAGCTGTAGAATACTTGACCAGAAATGTGAAGAAACGCGGTAGCGATAACGCGTTCATCCCTAGCTTCCCTGATCGGGAACAAGATCAAATCTAAAAAAAAATAACAATGCTTTTGTGAGGTGCTTCATTTCCAAACACTTGGGTTGCGCTTTCAATTCGTAACAATTTTTCTGTAAATTTAAAGAATTGTTAGCTGCACAACTTTTCTAACGCTGATTTTCACTGCTAAGCTCATTACCTTAAGATACAACTTTGCAAGCAAGTGCTGTTGTATATCTAATTTTTTACCAGTTTTTTTAACTAATTGATGAATAAAACTTCTCCCCATATAACAACTAAACCTCTTTTTCATCTATAACCTAAGTATATAACAAATTTCATAACCGAACACTGTTTTAAAGGTATTACGAACAAATACCTTGCTAAAGGATCTACCAAAGCCATGGTATTTGTCACCTTGTGAAAGCTTATTTGCAGCTGATTTATTGATTGGAAATTTCCGGAAAGTTAAAAATGTTTTCGAAAGCAGCTTGAAAATTTACCTTAAAGATCTTTTAATAAACCTAACGACTTCCTTGTGAAACAAAATTGAAATAGATTGGAAAGTTTGGGTCTAATTTGTCTTCTTGAGGAGAATCTAATTTTGACAAAATTAATAGCTAGTAAGTCGGGCATGAGTAATATTATTCCTGAGTAATTTCTTTTCTACCAGCTGTGAGTGACAACTAAATTGATTTAAAATTCGGTCTTGTGTTATATGTAATGGATATCTATACCTTGAAGTGCGTCCAGAAGGGTCCAAAGCTCTATAGCCTAGAAACAAACAAGTAGATTATTTTTTATGAATAAACTTTTGAGCTAACACGGTGAGAGTTCTTGATCTAATTATTATATACTAATGATTCTTCAATGATTAACTAATCCATTCACTTCCATTTGTTAGAAGTTTTTCAAATATTTCTTAACAAAGAGGATTTTACCGTTCCAGAAAAATGAAAACGTTTAATACAAGTATTCTATAAAAAAAATCGTTAGAGAGCAATAAATAATTATCTACTATAAAGAAACACACGTTGCTGTTGTACCTTTTGTTACGTCACTCTGGCAGATAACTAAGAAGAATAGCAAAGGCAGCCGACTTCCTAGCCGAAGCTGGTCATCGTGAGTTAAACGATAGACTTTAATTTAAGAACTGAAAGATGTGGGCGCCAAGTAGTAACTAACCCAAGTACTTTGCTATACGAAAAAGATATACCTACAAAAAGAGATAGGACGACAAGGACACATGAATAAATGCAGGTAAAAACCCATAAAAAATAACGTTACTTACTAAAGATTACATTTTGGGCTCGGATTGAATTTGCCCCAAAACCAAAAAATACAAGAACATTTTCATGGTCCAATTATACCATTAATAAACAACAGATAACTCCTATAGACTGCAAGTACTTGGTTCGGATTAAGCATCGCAATAAATCCGGAATACGCTTAGTAGCTAATTAAAATCATAATCAATTTCAGTTTGACGGATAAATTGAATTATTTACATAATTTCTTGCAAATGGGGAAATAATTAAGCTTAATTCAATCGATCAAATCGATCACAAACTTGTAGTAAAAGCCAAAACATACAATTTCAAAAAATAAATTAAAGCTTGCGAGATCTCAAATTAAATAAAAGCCACGGCCATGGTACGTGAGAGGCACCCAATCCAAAAATGGGCCGAAAATGTATTTGGCATTCACATATTTGTTGTGAGTAAACAGAGATTTGAATAACTCGGAATCATTACCCTACATAGGTAAGTTACTAAGATACGTGATATTTATTTTATTTGGTACGGGACGGGTACATTAACATTAACACGAACCACTAACAACTCACAAAGAGTTCCGTTTTGCACAAGTTATATGGGAACCCAATTTCTTAACTCGGGGGGAGGGGGGCATTGATTAATTAAAGACAGACAGACAGACCTTCTGTTGCTGGTGGTCATCAGGCAGAAAGCAGGCATCCCTGAAGGAAGTCACAATCATAATGCCAAGCTATCGGAAAGTTAGAAGGGGGGTATCGACAGATGATTGTCCCGTTTCCAGAAACGAAATCCCATACCACAAAAAGCTTTCGCCTGTAAATAAAAGGTGCTGGAAATTGGAACGCTAGGGCCTATCGTTGTGATGTGCCAATAAATCGTGACATGTGCTTCGTATCAGGTATAATTCCATAAAATGTCTGTTAAAAAAAAGCACAAAAAAACATCTTTCTGGGACATCATCCAATTTCCACAGTCGAAGCAGTAACACAATATTGATCCATCAAAAATTGAAGTAAGCGAAAATCTCAAGCTGTCTACATCAGCACAATTTGGCACATTACCAATAGGAAAGCCTTGAAAATTCAGGATAAGTAACCACGATATCTGAGAGCTTGAAATGTTGTATACAATACCTATAAATTAATTAGGAATAATATGCATAGAAATATTGTTTAATTATATTGTAGGTACTATCCTCATTTATCAGTGATAAGGCAATTAATTACCTAGATTTTTATAGATGACTTTCAACACCTAACACTTTTCTTACAATATTTATGGTAACTGTTGGAGTATCAAAGTATGTGAGTTTCCATAATAATGTTGAGAGTGCCGAAGACCACAATAATAAATTAGAATGTACTCGTTTGAAGGCCCGACACATCCTCAATATGCCAGAACCAAGACTTGTCAGTCTTAGTTGTCCTAAGTTAATAGTCTCAGCTTCAAATGTACATTGAATTGGAAGAGACAATTTAAATTACCAAAAATGAAGCTAAAATAATTGGGAAATGATTTTAGTGAATGACTAAGTTTCTGGAGCCAACTCAAATAAATCAAGAAGATGAAGACATTGGGCTTAAGTTTCAGTATTTAATTCAAGCAACGTCAGCGTTGCTAGTGCCCGTGAATTTATAGTTCTCCTCTTACCTTGAATGTTTTAAAAATCGGCTTAGGAAGAAAGAGCTTTTGAACGAAGTCTATGTGAGGAAATTGTTCAAATTAGTAATCCAAAATGTGTCGAAGGGAAAGTTCTGCTTTTTAGTCTTGCACGACAAACTAGAACCACATTTGATATCTTTGGAAACAATTGCAGCGACTAGTGGCAAATTTGATGCTATGGCAATTTCGCTATTTGCCGGAGAACATTTAGAGAATAAATATAAAAAAGAATTTCAAATTTGAAATCTTCAAATCTCATTTTTGAAAATAATAATTTGAGTAGTAACCGATTGAGACAATTTTTAGATGTGACGTGTGGACATATGTTAGAATTTCACTAACCCCCTGAATACTTCGGATGAATAAGAGCCAAAGTCAGTGGAAAAATAAGAATACATCGACCAAGATACTTACTATAGCAATTGATTTATTCTCTGGTGAAAGTTCTGCGAACATAATATCAAATTATATATTTTGTGATGTCGCAGTCAACAAAGAAAATGCTGAAACCGAAGACAATTTCTATGGTGAAAGTGGAAGATACAAACTTGACTTCCCAGTCATGCTCCCCTAAAGTTGTTTTGCAAACAATGATTGTGAAATTGGTGGGTGACAGCTAAAAACGTCTAGTAAAAGCTCTACCTGATTCTACCCGAAATCAGGAGTGGAGATGGGGGTGTCCATCAATAGAAAAAGAAACTGTAGTACATAAACTTTATACGAGTTCGGCCTGGGAATTTAAAACCAAAGTTTTCACAAATAATGCGACCGCTCGATAATATCGGGCTCAAGCAATAACTCTTGCTAGAAAAGCCAGATGTTAGCAAGACCGTCACGTCCGCATCAGAAATACCGAATAAATTAAAGTCTTTTACAAAACACCGCCAGAAAAATCTAGCAAGCTGCCCAATAGGTCATGTGTGGACTTTTTAGACAGCTAACGGCATAGGCAATCCAATGAAAACATTAGATATGTCCAAACGACTACAGGCGAAGAGCGAGCAAGAATCAAAGATTAAAACATGTGCATCGAAACGGGCAAGTTGGGCGATCCAAATTCCGAGAAGAAGGCTAAGCCGCCTGCAGTCATAAGTCAATTTGCTAAGTAAAAAAAATTGTGGACAGCTCGTGAAAAACACCCAAAAATTATCTCATCCTGGAAACTACAAGGGCCCAGAAAGCGACGGGACATATCAAACTAAACCAGGCGTGTTTGATATCAAAATGCGTGTTTATTTGTCAGCAAACCAGACTAGTGAAATCAAACCGCTAATTAGACGCGCCAAGTAATTAGCATTACGATTTCACTATCGTCTAAAACAGCATTCCCAGAAATGTGTCTTCACCCCCACTGGCCAATAGCATCTAGGGAGTGGATCACAAAGGAACTGGGCCCCTTAAATAGAGGAACGAGGGCCACAGGAAATCACCCTGCCTCGGCGGGTCGAACAAGAAGCCATCTCCAAGACCCTCCACCACGAAGCCACTCCAGCTAGAAGGAAGCAATCCCAGACTTAGCCGATTCGGGGACCACTGCCCATTTGAACTGGGACTTTGCTGTTGCATAGACCACGGCCTGTCGTAGACATAGGCATCTACAGGATCTTCCCAGCAACCACTTCTGGACATTGCCGTCTACAGGCCTTTCCAGTAGCTACTTATGGTCATAGCCGTCTACAGGACCCTTCCATCCGCCACTTCTGGACATAGCCGTCTACAGGACCGTTCCAGCAGCCACTTCTGGGCATAGGCGTCTACAGGACCTTTCCAGCAACCACTTCGGGACATAACCGTCTACAGGACCGTTTCATCCGCCACTTCTGGACATAACCGTCTCAGGACCGTTCCAGCAGTCACTTCAGGACATAGCCGTCAACAGGACCGTTTCAGCAGCCACTTCTGGACATAGCCGTCTACAGGACCTTCCAGTAGACTTCTAGACATTTTCGTCTATAGGCCCTTCCAGTAGCCACTTCTGGACATAGGCGTCTACAGGACCTTCCCAGCAACCACTTCGGGACATCGCCGTCTACAGGACCGTTTCAGCAACCACTTCTGGACATAGCCGTCTACAGGACCTTTCAGTAGCCATTTCTGGACATAGCCGTCTACAGGACCTTCCAGTAGCAACTTCTGGACATAGACGTCCACAGGCCCTACCAGCAACCACTTCTGGACATAGCCGTCTACAAAACCTTCCAGCAGCCTCTTCAGGACCGCTTAGAACCGGCTCCAAGTCGAACCCGCATTTCCCGCCTTCTACAGCAAGAGAACCCAGCACCGCCTACTAGGCAGGCATCCTGCACCCCCACTCGACTTTAGTTTAGTTTTCTTCTATAACATTTCGCTAGATCTAAGTGTACGAATTCATTCTAAATATTTTAAACACAAACTAAAAACGTATCTATAACCAATCGCCTGTTTAGCCGAGGGTAACGCCTCCACCGTTCTTCGACTGCCGCCATTAGCTTATACCGCTGAGCAAGTTAGTGGTGTGTTAAACTATATGGGGATGTCAAATCAGAAAGATACTACAGTCACAGGTATATTATTTCGTTGACCAATTGTTAATGGCAACTGCTGTTATAAAATAAACGTTTTAGATCAACCTATGATTTGTGATGAAATTCCTCGAATGAAGCATGGGTAATGCTTTCATGAGTTGAAAGAGAAAATGATTTATATTTCAAATATTTATATTTCAAATTGCCCAGAAATTAGAGTGCTCATCGGGTTGAATGTAGGACAAAATTACTAACTTGAAGGATAGATCCACTCAAGTCGGGATTAGTTTGATGACCCAAGACGAATCAATTTCATCGCTTTGGAAGCTAGTATCTATTGAAATTACGAATCCAGCAGAAACTAAATCAAAGAAAGAAACTGAATCATCTGCATTGGAACATTTTTACAAAACCGAGGGAGATATGAAGTTAACTTGCCTTGGATCGATGGTAATCTGGTTTTGAATGACGACATGGTCATGGCAGAGAGAAGAGTGTTCTCCTCAACTAAACAATTAAAGGAATTGACCAAATTCAGTAAACATTAAGCAGTTACATATTGCTATGAACACATTTCAAGCCTTTATGATTATAAAAGCAATTAATAATATTTAAAACATATCAAATATTATTTTATAAAATTTTCCAACAATGTGCTAGTTTAATTTTTGTAAATGATAGGGTTTTAGACTTAATTTGAAGAAAATGTAATCAGAGTAGATTTGGAAACAATGTTAAACAATGATTGAAAACAAACAATTGGGGAAAATAAGCCAAGCTATGAAGTGGTGTTAATTTTTACTTCCCCAATAAATAATTATTAATACATCAATAAATACCCTTTTCCCAATTCAGTGTGTTTTAAAATTAATTTCATATCCTTTGGGTACACTGTAGTAGCTTGCAGTAATTCGTAGCACCTCTGCAGAAGTTTAAAAACGTGTTTAATTTGTGCATCAAGCGTTGGCTGGTTTTTCCGAGATTCTGTACTAGGTTCGGGCAGTGTAGTTGGTGTCTTGTGAGCTAGAGCGGTCGAGCTACAGGAGTCGTTCTGCAAGTGTCAGCAGCTTGTATCGGTAGGCCAACGAAAAACGAAGGACCCATGCATCGTAGAACTTGCTGGAGCTCAAGTTTAGCCCTAGTTTTCATTGGAAAAGCAACGGAAAGGTCAGGAAAGTTAACCTAAAATATTGAATTTGGTGAATTCCAAGCGTGGCGTCAGTTTTATGTGCACTTCAGGCAAAAGCGTCATCTGAGTGTTTTTTATGTGTGACGTGTATTTACTTACTGCAATTGTTATCACCTAGACAACGCTTTAATTACGTAATCACAGATAATTGTTATAATAATAGCGAATTTGTTGTGAAGTTGGATCGCCATATCTGCTAGGCTGTAGAGACTCGATCCATATGAGATAGTCATTTATTTTTCACAAAATTAAATAATAATTGATATCCACAACAAGTAGAATCCATAGTAATATGTATCTATTTACTATTTACCCCATAGGTATGTCTTCAAAGATCAATTGACTACAGACCTGTGTTTCATGCTTCCGTTAGACTAAAAGGATTTCCTTTCCTATCCAGAAAAAAGATCAAATATCGTTGAATTGATTCCATCAGTTTTGATCATATTTATTTTCTACAAATTGCAATGAAGAAAAGTGACTATTACTTTTTGAGATTTCTATGATAGAAGCGAAAGATTCGTTTGATTAATCAATTATTGAAACGTGTTGGTCGGGTTTTGTTGTATTATGAAGGAATGATAACGGTTTTTGTAATATGGAGACTATTTTCAATTTTAAACTGTATCTGTGAGATATATAATAGCTTCGGCTTTTATGAAACCAATATACTACCTTATGATCAAAATGTGTGCACAATATGATCCATATTATATTACTTTTATTACTGTTACATGTCTTTTTGGAAATAATTTCCATAGTGCTCTCACAAAAAAATTGTATTTTACTTACTGATCCTATTTTGTATAAAAGGTGGCTATTCTAACCTGGGTATCTTCAATAACAAGTTTCAATACGTAACCAAACACACTTAAATTGAAAGGTTTTTACAAGCATATATTCTATTCTGGCATACTTACAGTAGGAAACACCATCATCGCTGGTATACATAACGTTCATCATGTTTCGTGTAAATTGATTTTCAACGAAAACATACTGCTCAGAACCTATCTGCAAATTTATCGTGTCTTCTCCGCCAATTCATAATTGAAAGTCCAATCAAACATCGATGTTTACCTAAGTTATCACTGTGCTTTTGTTACTTTGAATGGATTACATACGATGCATGTACTACAGCATACAAAACTAGAATGCATTCATATTTGCCAACTCGATTCTTAGTTTAACTTATATAACTGTTATTCAAACACCAGATATGTAACTGATAAATAGTTTATTATTCAACTACCGCTATAGGTAGGTATAAGTATAACCGATGTTTGTGCAAGACATTTTTGATAGTGTGTCATAATCAAACATATTGACCCGAATATGGCCTAGTAAAATGTTTGCAGTTACTAAGATAAATGACGTTAAAGTATAAATTACTTGTAAAGCTATTTGCAATAAATGGCAGCTATTAGAGTTATCAGTCTCAAAATTGGTAAAAATAGGTTTTAGAGAGTAAACAATACTTATCCATTAGTTATTTCTGGATCGCTCGTAGGCTCGTAGAAAGCACTACATATTATGACACAACAGAATTCCAAATTCAGCCCAAGCTTTTGTTTTCATTAACTGGGTAGTCATTTTGATGTGAAAGTATTGCATAGCCATTATTTCTAACTACAAAAGATATAACTACTTTTTTAAAAACTGTAGATTAAAGTTACTAAAGCAGTTCAAGAACTAAAAAATTGAAAAAACCCATGAGTGGATGACGTACCAGCATATATTATTAAATATTTAGGGAAGATGCCGTTTAGGAGCTCTTTAAACTATTTAGTAGCATATACGAAACGCGAGAACTACTATCAGATTTCACAAAGATTATCCCAATTTCAACAAGTCTGTAAAGCATTTTACACAAAACTTCATTCGTAAGTAAGGCGCGCATTGATGGCTGTACATTGCTGTCTGCAATACTGCGGTGCGCAGCGATGGCTACACTTTTCCATTAAGCTGGCTGCGATCCGCGGCAATAGTTTTTCTTCTATCCTTTTTACGATATTCCTCTTGTATATATTGGGTCGCATTTTCATCAAGGATACACACCTGAGCTATATACAAATTATCTGAAGACTTCGTAATTTCTTACACTTTTTAATAAGCACTTCAGAAACCGTAACTTGTAGATTGTTAGAACCAGGTTATTATGCTGAAGGAGTTGGAACTTGTTGAAGGGATGAAGGGTTGGAGGGTAAGGTGTAAACGAAGTAGCCAGGCCTCAACTACCCCTTAAGACATTTGTAGCCTGTCAGTTCACAGATGAACACACCTCAGTGTTTGAGATTGTATTAAAAAATTAAATAAGGTACACAGCTATGAATACAGAATATTGGTGTCGTGTTTTGCTTATTCTAGTCAACTTTGCGACCTAGTGAATTAATTGCGAGATTTGTAAAACTACTTGTTATTAAACAATAACGCTGCAACTTGACCTAGTGAAGTGACGCCAATGCTGATACTTGCGAAAAAGTGGCTTCCAAGACCGCATATTACATACCGCATACTACGTTTATATTTTTCTAATTTCCTTAAGTTTTACATAATTGCCTAATTTATGGTCGAACGTTAGTTTGAATACAACTTATTACTTTTATCGATTTCTGCGTTACAGCAAAAATAGACAATATTTATTTTTTAAGGTGTTTACCCTGTATATATTTGACCTAATGTATATTCGGTTTTGAATATTACGTGGGAAAAATAACATAACAGGAATATATATAATAATAACAATAATTACAACAACATAATTGAATAACTGTAATAACACAATCAACGTCTTGTTATGTCACTCTGAGACCTAGCTAAAAACGATGTCAAAAGCAGCCGGAGCTGATTATATTTTTATTTATTTAATTCGCACTCAGCCAACAGCCGTTGGCTGTGCAGTTATGAGGACTTCCAACCCCACTAACGACTGTCATGATGTTGTATGACCGCCGGGACCAACTTTTTTCCGTGATAGCCGTACCACGAGGCGCCGAGAGATGCAGCCGTGGAACTCCCATCCAAGTTCTGACCAGAGACAGCGTTGCTTAACTCTGCTGATCGAACGTGGACGCTTATTCAAGCTACACCACTCGGGACCCTCCATACGTTAAACGAGAGAATCTGATTTAAAATATATAAAAAATATAAGCGCCAAGTAGCAACTAGCCCAGGTAATTGCTAAACAAATAACGTACACGTCAAAAAGGTGCTACTAAACCAATCCCTGAAAAAGAGAGAGGACGTCGACGGCACATAAATAAAATTCCCAGGCAAGAAAAAGGGGCAGTATAACTGTTTTTTTCAATAGGTATTTGGTAGTACATATACAAAGCTCAATAATGCCAGATTAACAAGCTTAATAACACAATGCAACTTAAACCATGCACAAAAGTAATAGGGGAGAGGGGGGCTGCGTCTAAGAAGCCATATATAATAATTAAACGTTATGAAACGTTAGCGAAAATAAATGGTAGAAAATTGACCTTAGTATGAGCAATTTGCATTACCGAAATGTCACTCAGTGCTCTATAATGAAATCACAATATTCTAAAATAGCTGGTACAAGTCATAACAATAATAGGGTTGCCCACTCAAACGTAAAATTTTGGGTTCGGATTGAATTTGACCCAAGACCCACAAATTCAAGAATATTTACATGGTTAAATCATATTATTAATAAACAAAAGATAAATCTTATAAACTCCTGGGTTTGAATTGGGCACGGCAATAAATCCCGGAATACGCTGAGTAATTAATTAAAATCATAATTAATTTCAATTCGACGGGTAAAGAGAATTACTTACTCAGTATCTTGCAAATTAGTCACAAACTTGAGGTAAAAGCACAAACATTGACAGATTGTTGTAAGTAAATAGTGATTTGAATAATTCGGAATAATTGCCTTATGTAGGTAAGTTATTAAAATATATTATATTTATTTAGATGCAAAGCAAATCTGGTCTTCGACGGATAGATCAACATTATCACGAACTACTAACAAGTCACAAAGAATTCCATATTGCAGGTTATGTCGGAGCCCAATTCTTTAACGCAGGGAGAATAGATTAGTTAAAGACAGATCTTCTGGTGCTGGTTACTGCAAGTTTCAGACGATGGTCACAACCAGAACGCCAAGCGTCCGGAGAGAGAACAAAAATCGTTTAGACAGGTGGTTGTCCAATGCGGATGTTTCACATTACAACTCTCTGCTGCAGGTAATATGTCTTGGCGATGTGGTTCCAAAAGTGGACTAACGTAATATCCTTTTGCAGAAATGGAATCCTAATACACGAATCGCCCAAAGCAAAGCGCTAGCCCATACGACAAAAATATTTAGCCAGTAATTAAAAGCAGCTGAAAATCGGGACGCTTAGAATAAAAACAATTAATATAAAAGAAAACTAGATCCAACCGTTGAGATGTGCTGCTCCCTTTACCAATAAATCGTACCATGTGCTGCGTTAGGTATAATTCAGTAAAATGTCTGTTTTTGAGAACATCACCAAAAATACTTCTTTCAGGGACATCATTCAATTTCCACAAACCTGTAACACAATAATTGATTTCTCAAAATGATTGCTACATGATGATACCAAATGAACGGAATTTGACTTCAAACATATATTTCATATAGCACTAGCACACGTTGGTAAATTCCAGAGAAGATAAGCACCTTGCTAAAAATGTTGCCAAACCTTAAAAATTTAAGATAGGCAACCATAATACTTCGAAAAATAAAGTGTTGTAAAAAATAGATTAATTAGAAATAATATGCATAGAAATATGACTTATTGTTTAATTATATTGTAGGTCATATCTTGGTTTATTAGTAGTAGGGAAATTAATTACCTACATTTTTGTAGCTGACTTTTAACATGTAACAGGCTTTGACCACAGAATCAGCTATAAAGCTGAAACAAAAAGAGAAGAAAATAGTTATAATAATAATAAAACTAGCATTGTCATTGATATCACCATCTTGTACAATAGAACCGCCCCTTTCTGAATGTTCTAGTATCACCTTGGTTATTATCACCAAACTTAGTAGCAGGCCGCTCAAGTTAATTTTCGCTAAAATAACGAAGGCTACTGATAACCAACACAAAAGAAAAAGGCAACATAACTGGTATGGTGGGGATGTTGGACACCCCAAGGCACTGTAATGACAGTATTTTTTGTAAATACTTTTTTACACTGATATGTGAACCTTCTGGTTAGTAAAATACCTGAATGAAGAAAGTTGTAATTGGTACATGATTTTTATTATAATAATAACGGTGTTGGAGTGTCGAAAGGGGTTGAGGGTTGAGTTACGATGTTTCTCCCAGGCGTTTTCGTTACGATGACATGTAACTTAAACTAGGTGTATCAAATTTGGTACCCAATGGGTTTGGCGTGTAACAGTACTTCGGAAGCACAATAATGCCCATTAAATGTGATTTTCGAAGGTAAAATCCTTTACAGACATGGGATTGTTGTATTTTTGTACTGTTGGCGCTTCTTCATAAGAATTTTGTTTTGTTGATTCTGTCAACTAAAATATACGAACTGAAAATGATAAAATAGCTTTCGCACGGTTCTTAGCATACGCCCTTTCAGCAATTATTCATAATCACAACTAAAACCTTCAAGCATTTTATTTCCGCTCCGTTTGTATTTTGATTAATTAAATTAGCTCGCAAGCAGGACTTGCATGAGGTCTTCTCAACTTTCCAGGTCTGCAACGGCTTCTTTTTTGCTCAGCAGGACTACTGTCAATTAGCTGGCGTCATGTAAAGGTCGGCTGTCAAGCGCAGTAATCCCGCTGTCGTCGCCGCTCAACAATGGCGCCTCTTGGACCCAAAGACGTAGAAAACGACGGCCGGGCGTCGAAAAAGCGTCTCCGAGGGCTTAGCGCGAAACTGCAAGTTCGCAAGTTCGCGCCTCCCGCGAGCTCTCGCTCTAAATAATTTAGTTCAAAGGAAAACAAATTATTCGGAACGGGTTCGGCCCTCATTAAAAAAGCGATCAGTAATAAAAGGCTTCCCGAAGGCAAAGAAACCGGCACAAAGGAACGCAACGGTGCGCGTTTTAATTTCTCACTTCGATATTTCTTCAGTCTGCTTCCGTGAGCAGGTCTGGCCGGAATTCAATAACAAAACAGAAGGTTTACAGATAATCCTCCGCTTCTTGTTTCCATTATTCTATTCTTTATCACCACGTTCCGATTGTGGGATTTGGTCGCCTCCTCGCGCGGCACGATTGATATTGACGTCCTCGATAACATGCGAACGCAATTTCTTTACAATTTTTAGATTAATCTTTTGTGAGTTTATCAGAAATTCTATTAGATTGAAACAAGGTAATACTACTTTCACGTCCCAAATACAAAAGTTACAGTCTGTTATAATAATACAATTAATGGGCGTCCTGAATGCAAGAATTTGCGCGTTTAATAATATCTTTTTCTACTTTGCGTTTATAATGGACTTATTGTGACACTGAAAACAGTTTCACAATAAAGCTATTATTAAACTGTTTTTGATGAAATGTTATATCTTAAAGTTGGCAGTATTTGCTGCATATGTCAAATTATCAAACATCACATCAACTGTCAAATGCCAATGCAGTGTTTATTTGATTTGAAAAACGAAAACCACTCAAATAATAAAGCTGTCTCAAACGAATGGAATTTGTTAAAAACGGTAAAGAAAACTCAACATTTAACTATTTTTTGCAGCTGCACTATTAGTACTCGTATTGCAGTTATTGTGAATATTGATAGTTACAATGCAGGTATCTTTAGCATTAATAGTTATGCCAGGCAGGTTTTGAGTCAGTATACTGTGTTGGTAATTTGTGTTTCCTTAAAGGTTCACATTCAGCTCATCTGGAATAATTGTTTGCTTTTCAACCTCAAAATTAAATAATGGTTCACTGGAGTAGGAAGTACTAGGTTGTGGTGAGCGAGTTGGGTTAAACATTTGGGCTACTTCTATTTTTTTCTGTAAAGATGTCTCGATGTAGCCTTCGGCTACTGCAGGAGATTTACACCCTCCGTGCTGCTTAATTGTTATCAAATCACCACCCCTATTAGCCAAATGTGATGCACTTGACCGCCTAAAACAATGTCCAGTGTACCGTTCGAGGTTGGAAAGTTTTAGAAAAGAGGCTATAATTTTTGGAACCTGACCAATCTTATTAATACCAATCGGACCTGTTATGCAGCGTCCGTTTCGATAGGTCAAAAAGAAACGTTTCGTAGCTGCGCTTTTAGGACGAAGGTTAGCATATTTTTTTATAAGACCAATCCATTGCTGCTCATTAATGGCAAACATTCTTGGTAAGTGCGTTTTTGTTTTAGGAACTGTTACAAGAATAATGTCATCTTTAAAATCGAGGTCATTAATAGACATATTAACTAACTCGTCACGTCTACAAGCAAACACCTGCGTAACCCATAATCAGGATAACCTAAAAATTAAAGCTATGGCATGAATGATTCATTTTATATGTAGATTAAACCTACCTTAATTGCCAGGTAAGACAGGTCATCTGCCTCCTTTATAAAACGATCTATTTCCAAACCCTCTAATATTTTTGACTTTTTAGGCTGGTAGCCATCGGATTGCCTTTTGAGAAATCCCTGTAGTCTTGCAAATTTTGAAATATCCAAGTTTTTATAGGCATTTAAGCAAGCCCGTAGCTTACTGTAAGAAGCCCATACCGTTGAGGATTTCTTCGTTTTGCTGATTTCATCGTAATAAGCAAGCAAAACATTTTCAGTTACAGCTTGAATGCTATTTTTATGACACCATGAATTAAATCTATTGTACTCTTTATCATAAATTGGTTTACTTGGGAGTAATTTGTTTATTGCTTCATAGCAGCTTCTCTTATTTCTGGAGGCGTACAAGAAATACTCGACTCTTGTTCCATTTTAATTTAATTACTTCGACACGAAGTGTACGAAGTATTGAAATTCCCTCATATCGAAAACCACTCTGAGTCAAATATCTCTAAAATTCGAGCCAACCGACTAATGAACCCACTATATCAAATCTTCGTCTCGGCGGTGCGGATCTTTTGGTGAAGATCCTAGCCCACTAGATCAATCCCCCGTATTGGGGGGTGCCTAAACGTGCTGTGCGGGGGATGTATGTTCGTATGTGTACACGATTCCGGTCGCCAGGAACCTTCCTGAAGTCTTGGATCGTTTTCATACGATAGGTCCTCCGAAAATGAAGGCAACATCAACTTTTGAGCTATGGTCGTCGGCAAAAAAAATTTTTTTTTTTTTTTATAAATAACTTGTTCATAGCATTTCATTGTATTAGCGAAACGGAGTGATGCTGAGTATCGAAGTATTCTTGGAAAGCACGGAAAGGCGCTTTTCTTGGGTGGGGGGTACCGTATATTTGTATTTAAATACTTTCAATAAACTAGTTCTTTTACAAACTGTCAATTAAATTTTGTTTATGACAATTGAAAAAGGGTTGGCAGTGCTGTCACACATTACAATCAAAACTCCCTAGATATTAAGGTGTTCATTTTTACAACAAATTTCCATATTATTGTTAAATAAATGACGCAAAGTAGAAAAAATAGTATATTATACTCGTTTAATAAGAGGATTTGTAGCACTCGTTCCATTGGAGCACTCCTCGCTACGCTCGTCGTGCTCCAAACTCACTCGTGCTACAATAGGCCCTCTTATTAAACTAGTATAATAATATACTATTATAGGGTATTAGAAATAAGAAGTGGCCATATCTCAATGTCTTTTTAAGTAGGTATAGCTTGAGTGATACATCGAATTTTGAAATATCTTTCTTATTTGGAAAAAATAAAAGACAACCTTATTACATATATTGTAATGGTTGTAAAAACCAAATCTAAGTTCAAATAGAAATAATTGTAAATATAGTTATATATATTTTTTTAAATCAATCAAATAAAAGCAAATCCATACAGCAGTTTATTGAATAAACTGTGAAAATATTAAAGCAGCGACATAAAAAGTATATGAAAGTTTAGCACATTTACCTGCAATAAGAATTATTGTATGTTAAAAGAATTTAAATTAGACCAAGTGATGTTAAGTGTTAACAGATTCATAAACAAAGACAATAAATTAAGGTCATTGCATGCAAAGTACAAATTGCAGACAATCAGTAATTTGTATAAATAAAGATTAGAGCTTACCTAACTTGGTACGGAACTTTGGGGCACATGAAGTTAATCGCCAGCTGAATTAAATTAACATAAAGTTATATGTCCATCCTACAAATCATAATTTCTAGTGTATAAAAACGAAGCTGGTGATTAACTGTCCTACACCGTTTTGGTGAAATTGTTGCTGCGCTAACAATTAATTTTAACAAAACGTCCTGAAAAGGCTTGTTTCTTAGTAGATCTCAGGTAGGTGGGTTACGTGTAACAATACGCGGAGTTTAGCCCCTCACGTGGTACTTTCAATTTAAATAATTAGTTGCCCTTTGTGTTTACCTTGCTATCTCAGTGAATATGAAACTCTCTTAATAATGGTTCCTTCTATATAGTTTTCTCCACTGAGAGTAACTTCAAACAATGCACAAGAAAATCCAATTTGTTTACATAATCTATTGACTTCAAAACACATATAAAAACACAAAAAAAGAAATAAAATCAAAGAAAACTAAGATAAACTGTAGAAAAACCTACATGCATGCCTACTAGAATGTACGTTACGAACATGCATAAACAACGTAAAACAAAATAACGTTAGAAAATTATCTGTTAAAAAGCACAAATGTCAAAATATCTTGAAAAACGGTCTAACTTGAAGCCAACCTTGGTCGTGCTTACATGTACGAACAACGGACGCAATTTGCATACATAAACATATTCTTTCGCGCTTGCAACAGCTTCTCACTGCTGAACCCAAACCTTTCCTATATCGAATTACCTTCCGATCCCCAATGTCGCACTTGATTGCGTCATCCAAACCTCAAATGTATACAGTAAAAATTCGTTCAATGGAAAGTAAACGCTTGTTTGCTGCACCTTAAAGCTGTGTGCAGCAATTATTTACTTGCTTCAGCCTTCTAGCCGCTTCTATTTAACTCGCCTTGGAGCGATTTTCGCACTTTTGGAGTTGTTCGTCAGCGTGCGCCCTCAGGCCAGACACGCAAACGATTTTGTGCCGGTCTCGACTAAAGTTGAACTTGAAAATTACCAAGGAAAGGTGCTTGGAAGTTGAAATCCCCTTTCGTTCCGCGGACAGACTTCAACGTGAATTTCTCGTTGCACACGCGAAATTAAACTTTATATTTCGTTAACCATGCTGAGCAGGCTCGGCTTTGCGTACATTTGATTATATTAAATACAATGCCAAATCTAAATCAAAATAATCAAGTAGGAAATGCAACTATTTTTTACGTATCAAAATAAGCATAACATGCAAGAGATGCTAGATGACCCGCTTTATGTGTGGGTTGTACTGGCATGTCGGCGAGTTAATCTCAATTCTGTGAGCGGCTTTAATGTAGCGGTAATGGTTTTTATAATATTAATATGATAAGCTTTTAATATTGTTGACATCTTTTTAAACTACATTTTGTTATATATCAAGTATTGTTTGTAACATCCTTGTTAGTTAAAATACATTCCAATGTGTTTGCCATGGACACGATATTGACTTTCTGTTATAGTTGGTTTAGAACTATTTCAGGGGTAAGATAAGTTGAAATCAGTTCCTGAAATATTTTTTTAACATAGAGATATCCTGTAATGTTTATATTTGTTACCGCTACTTTGAACTTTGTTATCTTTTAGTTTCCTTGAACAATCCTTAATCAAACGGCTTTCTAAACATTTAACACAACGCAGAATTGTCTTTCTTCGTGTGTTCGAAATTCCGGTATCTCATACATTGAGGAATTTCTTTTTTTGTACGACGAGCATCCACTTGTATACATGAGTTTAAAGGTAACTTAACATTATAGATGTTGTTTTCTTATTGCTTGAGATTAACATAAGACATTGGTAATGATATGTTCGTTCTTCTTTGTTTAACATTCCATATATTGGTGACTACGTTACTTAGCTCTTCCAGGTTTTATTTGGGTTTAAGGATGTATATTTTTCAGAAAAATTCGAAAACTTGGATCTTGCTTGGGTTTATATGTATGAAATTATGTATTATCGTTAAGGCTTCACCTTCTTTAGGTTTGTTTCGTAGTTTTTCCTTGTTTAGAGTCTTTGTGGTGTATTTTACTTTGGCAATATTATCCAACACTGTTATTATTTTATTAATTTTTACGTTAATTTGTTCTACGTGCCCCCAGATACTCGACTTGTTTGCCACAAAAGCGCATTTCGCAGCCTATAAGAACCATTCTCACGGCTGACGCGTGGTTTTCCTCCTCCTTCATATGCATTACGATCTATTTAGAATTTCTTTAAAATTAGTATTAATTTGGAGGTGAGTAATGTCAAAAAGAATTCTTAAAAATCCTGTGTGTTACTTCATTGCGTGATTTTAATTATTTTTTTAATAAAAAATAAAAAATCATTTGTCAAAAACATGTATATTATCGAAGGTTAAAATTTTAAATTACAAATCAATACGTTTCCCAATTTTTGATTGCATCTTCAGTTGTTAAAATTAGTTGACGGTATTTATTACAATTCTGAAAGGAGCAAAAAAACAAGTAGAATTAGCGAAAACATTCCCTTCTAAAAACCTGCATACTTACATAATAGTTTTAATTGTAGAGTCATTTATTGCAAGTTGTTGATGATATTATGTTTAAATTTGAACTTAAATAGAAACACTTTAAAACTTAGTTAAAATTTTTAGCGACTAAGACATTTACATTATAAAATTTTAATTAGAACGACGTAGGCACAAACATGTTAAAAAGCTGTCGCTTGTAGGGGTGAAACTGTTTTAATTAAATTTACAATATTCATATCGTATGGAATGCGAATGTTTGAATGCAAACAATAAGTGAACTTGAAATAAAAGCATGCAAGGTTATTTCCTAAAAGTACATTATCGCGCTGCGCAGTCGGTTTGAAAATATGTACAAATGTTAATAATAAGACAGAGTTGTATTAAAGTTAAAAATTTTATGAGTTTTGAGAATAATTAATTGTAAGAAATATGAGTTAGATTCCAATAAGGTTGTTTATAAGTTTGAGAAGTACAAAAACACCCGATATAATTTATTTGAATAAGTTATGGTAAATAGAACTTAAGTTATCTATGTCTGTTTTGTAATTAATAGTGGTTGGGCTTTTTTGTATTTCTATCATCTCCAAGCAAAGGCGTTTTTTTTAAATTGCTCTCTCTATGTAAGATAGTGGGTGTATTAAAGTTGAAATTATGAAAGTGTTTAGTTGCGTGATCAGTTAGGGCTGTTTTATTGGAAGAAGGTGAAATGTGGTTAATTTTGACAGAGTATTTGTGTTGATTAATTCTGTTTTTTAATAACTGTTTAGTTTGACCAATGTATGTAGAGGTACAGTTGTTACATTTAAGTTGGTAAACTACTTGAGATTCCATATTAGTGTTGGTTTTATCCTTTAAGTTATTAAAAAACATATTACCTAGGTTATTGTTGTTATTAAATGCTGTTTTTATATTATGCTTTTTAAGTTCGGTTTCAATTTTTTCAGCAAGATTGGGAATGTATTCAATAGAAACATATTTATTTTTTTATGAGTTATTTGAAATATTGAAGGGAATGTTTTCACTAATTCTACTTGTTTTTTTGCTCCTTTCAGAATTGTAATAAATACCGTCAACTAATTTTAACAACTGAAGATGCAATCAAAAATTGAGAAACGTATTGATTTGTAATTTAAAATTTTAACCTTCGATAATATACATGTTTTTGACAAATGATTTTTTATTTTTCATTAAAAAAATAATTAAAATCACGCAATGAAGTAACACACAGGATTTTTAAGAATTCTTTTTGACATTACTCATCTCCAAATTAATATTCACTTATAATACCATGAGTAGTCAAAGTTATGTCGACTATTTTTGTGGTGGTGTCACGAATGTCCATTGCGCTTTGGTACGATTAGGACGAGTGCGATAGCACGAGTCCTAATCCAAAGCACAATGGACATGAGTAGTGATACCACCGCAAAAATAATCTACTTAACTTTGATTAAGAATGGTATTTGAGGGACTATTCAACACTATAACATATCAGCCAATCACATTGCAGATATTTGCTTTTTCAACCAATAACAGCAGTATATCACTGAATATTGGGCACCATGCAAAATATTCACAAAACAATGTACGTACTCAAAAAATAAATAGCCTTGTTACGAAGTATCGCTTAGCAACGATGTTCTGTCCTTAGTGATATCGCTAGCTTACGTAACACTAAACCCCAACAAACTGTGTGGCTTGTTTTAAAAATTTTAAAATGCTGTGCTTTGGAAGTATTCCACTGAATTTAATTGAAAATGAATAATTATATTAATTGTTGTAATATTTTTCAATAAAGTTAATCGTTATGTATTAATATTGTTAAATAGTCGTCCCAAATACCACTCGAAGTGGATATATTTTTTTTAAATATTTTGCCATTTCCATAGAAATTATTGCAAATTTCACTCAACAAAATCACATTTAAATGTCACTCGCCTTCGGCTCGTGACATTTTTGATGTGATTTTGTATCGTGAAATTTAAACGCAATAATTTACATGGAAACGACAAAATATTTGTCAAAAATATATCCACTGCTTGTGGTATTACCCTTGACTATTTAATGAACCAAACTACTTTTTCAAATTAGTTTTCAGTAAATCTAGCAACAAACTACGCAATTTCTATAGTAGCAAAACACTAATATTGACTTTTTCTAATAAAAATAGCATTTGTTAAAAATAGTCACTTGAATACCTTCTAGGAAGATATATCCACTGATATTTTTTTTATTGGTCAAGAAACATCAGAATTCTGGATTTTCATTGGTTACTTTTTGACAGATGACAGGTGAATTGAATAGTCAAAATTATAAATGTCATTTATTATTTCAAATTTAAAATTAGTGGTTGGGTGTCCACGAACAATATTTTTGTTAGAAATTAAAATGAAACCTGAGCATAGAAAATCGGATTTATTCTTCGACTGACTCCATATAAAATTACAACTATTGTACGCCGATACATTAAATTACGCATTTGAATCACTTTGCATAACTACATTGTCTGATATAAACGCTGCGTCGCTGAATGGAAGGTCAACGGTGATGCAGCTACGCTAGAATATCAAAATTGCTAGAACATTATACAATCAATATACGTAACATCCTACACCATGAATACCCAATATTAAATTAAATATACATTTAAATTAATATATTCATTAATAGCTTTATATGGTTAACTCATACGGGTATCCGCAGATAAACAGAAAACTTTTTCGTTTGCTTGCGGTATGACACCCACGTTATTAGACCATCAACATGTCCTCTTGCATCATGGTAAATTAAATTGAACACTGATATAACCGTAAGAATGATCTGTAACCACTAAGACCAATTTGACAAACCCAAGACGCTGAGTCATCAGTTCGACAATGAGTGCTTCACCTACATGCACATCGCACAACTATAAACGCAGCAGCTAATGTCTCTTTCAAATTTATCAATTATTTATTGTCGTGATTATCTGTTAGCACATCTAAATAGGGATCAGTTTTTCAACAATGCAGGGGCTCGCCTTAATTGCTGATACTGATGCATATTAATATTAAATAACTAGATATCGTAATATTAAATTAAATTAAATTAAATTAAATATCATTTATTAAATAAGAATAGCTTCTACGTATATAGTACAGTAACTTTTACAATTTTATTCTTATTTAAAAGGTCAGGTATCGGATAGCCCGTTTTTCAACCTCACCCAAGTGGCAAATATAATAATATGAAAATTATAGTTGTAATTATAAATTAAAAATAATTTTTATAAAAGAAACGAAAATTATTGATGCGCAAGCTGTTTACACAATAGATCACACTTTAACCTGCTTTTAGATAAATTAACATTAGGTAACTTGTTAACTAATTCCAAATGGGAGTTGATAATTGACATTGCTATATATGCAAAACTGTTTTTAAACTTAGAAGTATTGTGATTTGGTATACAGTATTGATTAACATGTCGTAGGGTTCTGTTATGTACTTCGTGTCGAGTTTTTAGAAATTTAAATAAATAGAAGTATTGTGATTTGGTATACAGTATTGATTAACATGTCGTAGGGTTCTGTTATGTACTTCGTGTCGAGTTTTTAGAAATTTAAATAAATAAAGTGGCGTTGCAAAATTCACAATGTTAAACAAAGTAGATGCATATAATAAATAAAATCTATACTCTATTTTTAAATAACAAAGATTGTTATAATAAGGTGTAATGTGTAATTGATTACTAATGTTGTAAGAAAAACGTAGACAACAGTTTTGTAAAACCTGAAGTCTTTGTTTACATTTCGCTGTTAAAAAAGGGTAGTACACATTAGAACAATAATGCACATTACTTAGAACTAGGCTATTGTCCAAATTCCATTTAATTTTAGCTGGAAGCACATTTTTGAATTTATACAGATATGAGAATTTAGCATAGCATAAACGGCACTTTATATTTACGTGATGTTCGAAGGATAAATTACTGTCAAGCACTACACCCAGATTTTTAACTTTATCTTTCAAAGGGATCGTATCTTCACCAATTACTATATTTGTAGAGCGCAGCGAAAGAGCTTTTTTGCACATAGATCTCGTTCCACAACACATGGATCTCGTACCACAACACATGGATCTCGTACCACAACACATATGTATTCCCAACATTCTTATTTTCCTTACCGGTATCTTTTAATGTTATTTTTGTTCAATAAATTAATAGAAATCTGAGATTGTCTTCACTTTATAACAGTGGCGGCTAGTGGTAATTGTATCTGGGGAGCTTTTAATTTTTAGCAATATTAAGCAAAAAATAATGACCTACATTCCGACGATGTTTTAATTCAAATATAGCAATGATTTTCAATTTTAATAATAATCCAAAAGGAATATGCACAGAACAAAAAGGATTCAAACTCAACACAAAATGTACATAAGTGTTAAAAAACGAAACACCACCATCATTTACTTAGTAATGGAAAAATGGAGCATACATCAGATCCATAAATCAATTTGTTTTTCTCGTAAATGTCCACAGAAAAGTTAATGTTGAGTATACTTAGTTACTATTCTCCGCTATTTTAGTAGAAAAGTGCATGAAACAACCGAAATTATCCAAAATAAATAAACAGGCTCCAACTGAAATCGATACTATGTATGAGTTTTTGCGTAAACTCAATTAGGCGTATTTTCTCGGTCACTCAAGTATTTACTTAATCAATGCAACGTTTTTTTAATTTTTGTTTTACAATGGCTAATGCTCTAGCTTGTTATTATCAGAACGTCAGGGGTCTGCGTTCTAAAACACTAAATTTTTTCGTTAACATTAGTGACGCGGAATACGATTTCATTTTTCTCACCGAAACGTGGCTTAACGGGTCGGTGCGTAATTCCGAACTGTTTAATGACAAATATTTCGTTTTTCGCCGGGATCGTGAATCTACTGCCAACCCGAGAACTAATGGTGGCGGCGTACTTATTGCAGCAAAAAGCAATTATCCACTCTTACATCGGCCGGATATGGAAAGTGAAGCTGAAGACGTGTGGGTAGAACTTAACTTACCAAATAGCTATAAATGTTTTTTCTGTTGTGTATATCTTCCCCCTCGTGAAGATGCAATCACTCTTCATTTCTTAAATAAATTGCAAAGCAACTTAACCTGTCATAAAAATGCCCTCTTTTTTGTAACCGGAGATTTTAACCTTCCTTTGATTAAGTGGAACGCCATAGCAGGATCATATTTTTGTAAACCTTTTTCTAATGACGCCCATAGTAACGAAGTGCTAAATATTTTCCAATTCTTAAATTTAAATCAATTTAACTCTCTATCAAATTCCCGCGGCAATTTGTTGGATCTGATCCTTTCTAATATAGATTCGATTACAATAACAGAATGTTTAAATCCTATTTCGAACATTGATCAGTTTCATGTTCCACTTGACTTTTTAATTCACATTAATCACCCTAAACCTTTATTGGGTAACAATAGGCATTTTCTGAATTTTAAAAAAGCAGATTTTAATGTAATTTCTGCCGAAATTGATTCTATCGACTGGCACTCTGAGCTTTCTTCAGTGTGTGTTAATGCGGATGTATCTGTTTTTTATAAACTCATTAATTCTATCATTGATAGGAATGTTCCAATGTCTGTGTGTAAGAATGATCACTACCCTCCGTGGTTTTCTCCGAGTTCTATACGAATGGCTAAGAGTAAGATCAAAGCTCATAAACGCTGGAAAACTTATAAGAATAAATTTGACTACCTAATCTTCAGTGATATTCGTAGCAAATTAAAAGCCAGCATTAAACGTGACTATAAATCTTATATCTCAAATTTAGAAAATGACATTGCATCTAACCCAAAAAAATTTTGGAAATTCACCTCTTATAGAAAGCGTGAATCGCTGATCCCAAATGTGCTGAAATGCGATAATCAACTAGCTTCGACTGGTGATGAAATTTCTGAACTTTTCGCTAATTATTTTAAATCAGTATACAGCCTATCTTCTACGTCCACCAACCCTTCTCACTCCGTTGATAACAACAGCTTTTTGAGTAATACTAATCTCATCACCTTATCTTCCATTAAATCAGAAGACGTGGTAGCCATTTTAAAATCTCTCGATCCTAACAAATCAGCCGGTCCTGATGGAATTCCTCCATATTTCATAATTAAATGTTCTGAAGTTCTTGCCTCCCCTTTAACACTACTTTTTAATAAATCTATTAAATCCGGCGTATTTCCCGAGGTGTGGAAAAAAGCACACGTTATTCCTATTTTTAAATCGGGAAACAGAAGTCTGGTTAGCAACTATAGGCCTATTTCAATTTTGTCCTCTTTTTCAAAAATATTCGAAAAAATCATCTACAATTTCTTATTTTTTAACCTTAAACGTTTCATTATTCCTGAACAACATGGCTTTTTTCACGGACGCACTGTAGAAACAAATATGTTAACTTACACAGATTTTATTCTGAAGGGAATGAACGAAGGTGTACAAGTTGACTCTGTTTACACGGATTTTAGCAAAGCCTTCGATAAAGTTGACCACAATATTTTGATGATGAAGTTATTGAACGCTGGAATTCATGGCAATTTATTTCGTTGGCTTTGTTCTTATATTCGTAATCGGTCTCAATCAGTACTTGTAAACGGATTCCATTCCAAATATTTTTTAGTCACTTCCGGCGTGCCGCAAGGTAGCCATCTTGGCCCCCTGCTGTTTCTTTTATTTATTAATGATATCAATTCTGTATTTCGCTCCTGTAAATTTATTCTATATGCGGACGATCTGAAATTGTACATTTGTGTAAGGGGTAAGGATGATTGTGAACGTCTCCAATCTGATTTAAACGAATTGTATAATTATTGTCTTCGTAATAAAATCGCTCTTAACCCTGATAAGTGTCAATATATATCTTTTTTCCGAATTCGTTATCCTATTAATTATCAGTATAAGTTAGGTGATTGTACTCTAAAAAAGGTTGATATCATAAAGGATCTCGGCATACTTGTTGACTCTAAACTATCTTTTCACTCTCATTTCGATAGAATCGTAAACAAAGCCTTTCGTATGTTGGGTTTTATCTTTCGAGTTGGTCATGATTTTACTAATGTTAACACTATTATTACTTTATATTTTGCTTATGTCCGCTCGCACCTGGAGTATGCATCACCTATTTGGAATCCGAATTACAAACGTTATATTAACTTAATTGAGAATATTCAAAACAAATTTTACAGATTCGTGCGATACCGCTTTAATGTTGAACTTCATTTCACTTCCCTTGAAAAAAGAAGAAGATTGAGAGATTCTATGGCTTTCCACAAAATTCTGAACGGTGGTTATGATTCAATCGATTTATTATCACTAATTTCTTTAAATATTCCGTCATATCACACGAGAACGGCTAATTTGTTTTTAGTCCCGCATGCAAGTACAAATTACTTATTTTATTCGCCTATCATTCGAATGATTAGATCTCAGAATATGATTTCCCATGCCGACATTTTCACAAATAATGTAAAAAAGTTTAAAAAAGAACTTTCTATGTTTTTAAGTTAAAATACTTGTTATATATGTACATACTTATAGGATTACTATTACTTACATATTTTCATAGAATTTGGTCTAGGGAATACAACTTTAAGTTCTTGAGTATAATTATTTAATAGTTACTTTCGCTGTCAATAATAATTTTGTTTTCGATTTGTTTTGATCATTATAGTTTATTTATAAGGAGACTTTTTTAGGAATACACTGTCAACTGCATTTACTATTATTATAATTTTTACTATATTTATTAGTATGTGTATTTCTGTTTGTTCTCTCTTGCAAATAAATAAATAAATAAATAAATACGGCCCGCAAGAATGCAAGAACGTCCTTGCCCACTGGCATATTGCACACTTGTTTTATAGGCGCGCCGGTTGCCTTTACGCTCCAATCGCAAACCGCTGCTTCGGCTACAACGTTGTTTAGCCCCTCCGTCACATTGAAACTGTGATAGCTCAATCTGCAGCGTCAGCATTTTGCCCGTAATTGCCATATAAGTTTAGGCCTACATCGAATCGCCCCAAACAGCTGCCAGCGGCTCGGTGCATTACTACCAGCGAGTGTGTTTACACATAACTTATGTTATGTTGACATAATTCTTGGATCTTGTTTTACATGTTTTAAGGGGTATTGAATAGCTAACTCCCAATCTCGTTGCTTAAACGTTGTTATATTATAACGGTATGAGAGATGGCATATTTTAAATTAAAAAATAGTTACTTTTTTCTAATGTCATATAGGCTATTGAGGGCTATGAGGCTAGCGCCCATAAGCAGCAACCGTCACTACTTTATGGTCTAATTCCATAACTGCAGGAAGATTCCTTAACGTATAATTATACCAAATTCAAAACGGGCTTCATTTTCAAAAATTAACTCTGACTCGTGACTATCACTACTACTGTCACTGCCAGGATTAATGTTGATAACAGATGGCTCTACTGTGCGTTCAACACGCTTCTCCAAGTTCCACTTTTTTTGCACTTCTCTTTCAACATGAACAATACACCGGCTCCGAGTGTCTGTTGTTACATTGGCAATAGCCTATTCTAACAAGCCTTTAACGTCAGCCACTTTAAGGATGGAGTTTTTGCGCTCAAATCGGTTCTATAGAATTTAGCTCGCAATGATATGGTGGTAACCTGAATACTATAGCTGCTTTCGAATTGAGTGCAACTAGCACTGGTGCAATTGACTCTGGGGTGAATTACTCTGGGGTGAGTTGCTTTGTAATTCGAACAGACGTTAGGTTACTCTCGCGTAAAATACATAACCTAACTAATTTGCTTTTGAATTGAACGTTTAAAATAAGGGCGGTATATACAGACTGCGCTCAAAATAGATTTCAAGAACTTAATTCGTAGTTAATTCTGTTAATTACAGTAAATTGAGACTCGGATTCATCCAAAAGGCGTTTAAATCTGACAGCTGATTCTAAATAACACAACAGCGCATGCCAGGGCTTGTTGCACCGCAAATTTTCATGGGGTTTAAGGGGGCAGGGGAAGGAAGACTAGCGTTAGTTACTCCAAAAATTATGTTGTAATTCGAACGCGAGGTAACTTGCTCTGGTGCACTCCAAAGTACTCTAATGTGTAATGCGAAAGCAGCTTATAACACCAAGTTCTTTTGCCATTTTGTCTACTGCATATTTCATATATTGGGTTTTATTTATTCTGACAATCTTCAGTAGTTCTACTTTTATCATATTTTCGTCCCATCATAGATGTTTTGATTTTAACCTCTCAATTAGTTGAGCGTTTCGCCATGCGGAAGTTGGTATACTTTCTAAACGTCGACTGTGGTATGGCGCATTGTCCATTACAATTACCGAACCAGGTTTCACAAGCGCCAGTGCGGAAGAAAACCAGGTTTTAAACACATCGACATTCACGTCTTCATGGCAATTTCCCATCTTACGCGATTGAAACACATTAAGTATACCAGCTAAGAACCCGGAATCACTACCAATGTGGGGGATAATTAACAGCCGGCCTTTGCCAGGAGATTTTAATCCTGTTGAAAAGCCATAGACCGCCGAACGTGAACTTTTTATGTTCAAATCATGGACACTGTATGGTCTACATTCAGCCAAGTCTCATCAGTATAATATTTTTTTCCTCAATCACTGATATTCCCGTAGTTCACTTAGAAACTTTCTTCGCCATATTATTATCTCCTTCTTTTCGACTAGTATACTCTTCCGGTTTCTTTTCAAGTACCGAATGTTCATCTCACGTGGTGTTCGGAGCAGCACACTACGTGATATTTTTGGTAAACTCTTATCCATAGTTATTTGTGTCTGATTTTTTTAAAGTAAAAACTTTATTATTTAAAAGTGCACCATGAGAATCTTTCGACGAATAGCATATTTTACGTCGTCTACAATTTTAAGTTTTTTTTAACTTGTAGTTTTTGTTCCGATAACTTTTCCGTCCTCTTTAAGTATCCTAAAGATTGTGGTACTAAAAACTTTAGTTAAAAAACTGCACACATTCACAACATCTTTCGTGATCATATAGGAATATTTAATACAAAGCTCTTCATACACATTTTTAACCATTACACGTTGGCCCGCCGTTAAAACGTGGCGTTTTTAATCTGTAGAACACTACAACCTGCTTCAGGTTCCACCTTGAAAGCAGTTTTGTTTATATTCGACTGCACCATAAAGGCCGTGTTTATGAAACAGTTTTGAATCCATAAAGTAATGCTTTATTGTACTAGTACAATAATGTTAACGTAAATTGGACTGAACTGTCACGGTCAAGTAAATGTTGCAATAAATGTGCACATAACATGCCATATTTGAACAAATTTGAAAGCTAACAAGAAACAGTGTTTGTACTCGTCAATGAAGAATCAGCGATAGATTATTATGGTAATGAATATTTCTAACAGATTTTTTGTATCGTAAGTGTTCATCGTGAAAAATCAGACGGCAAATTTATCAACTCGATTTTTTTCGATTTTATCAGTTGAACATCAAACTTTGTATGGAACAAGTACATAATGCTTTTTAGTGGGCTTGCCTCTTTATACGGACTCGCTCCCTAACGGTTGCTCGTCCATTTCAATAGGCGCGTCCACTAAAGTAAGGCATTATGTACTTGTATCATAATACGTTACAACAAAAAATGGGTTTCTTCGACAAAGCGTCAGTTTGCTACATTATAAAATCGGGAAATTCTCGAATCGATTGCCGCAATCACGTTACGATGGGCTGTAACAAATATTGCCGGGTTAGTCAGTGAAGAAGGGGGATTCTTTACGACCTTAGATTAGAGCTACCATCCAGTAAACGCAATACAGATGTTAATTGCTAAGCGCCACCACTTTTCTATCGGTAAATCCGTTCACAAAAGTGGAAACCAATGAACAGGGTTTAAAAGGTATTTGCAGTGGTTGATCTCAACCAGCGGGCTAACTCAGTGAACTTACCTTTAGTTAATTTTCCCCAAAACTCCCATACATTCCTTACACAAAGAAAACACACAAAATACAAATACGCATGCAACAACTGATATACGAAATAATAACGCACAGATTAATTAATTAAATTAAATCTATTGACTTAAAGACATATAAAACAGTTAGACAAACATGAAAACAAGTAAATGAGTTAGTAGCTTTAAAATTACTTGACAGAAACCAAGTCCACCTACAATAATGAAACCAGCAATCGTAAAAGAACAACAAAATTTACTTTGACTATGTTCATTAAGAGCGCACCATAAAATCTAAAATTGATTGCGCGTCATACGGTAACTTAAATTACATACACATCTTCCGAACAGCGTCGCACAAAAGGGTTTAAAATGCACTTTAATAACTAGGAAAATATCTGGTTTGAAGAATTCGGGGAGCCACCAATTGATGTCCACTGAAGCTGCTGCGGACCTGCAAAACAGCAACTGCTCAAATCGTGTGGCGAGAGACGAAAACAGAGCTTCAAAACGATGGTTACCACATGTCAAGAGTTAAAATGGCAATAATCTCCCAGAAGGTAAATGAACGACGTAAGAAAACTTCCAACTTGCGAGCTGCGACACGACGTCTTGTTAAGATAGAGCTGGCTCATTTGAGAATCCGACAGTTAAATCCGCTGACGCGAAAATGGAAGTCTCGCACTTCCGGGTAAATATTCTTCGGTCGCAACTACCTTATTTACATCCCTTCAACTTCGACAGCTAGCAACCATCTTGAAGAAACAGCCAAAAGTTGCCACAAAACTAAACAGCTCACAAATTCAATGGACACAAAAACAACGGCTCCAAAAATCACACTTCTTCAAGACGTGCCCCGACTACAGCGTCGCCGGGGGCGCGGATTCAAAAACACTTGTTGACTATCTCAATGCGTTTGCCAGAATGAATTGCTTCGGGCTGAAATGGTAAAGCCAAATGACTACGCGCAGGCATTGTTTAATTTTGTACTCTGTTCAACCTATGTGGATCACACGGAAAATCCCATTATGATGTAACCCTAAATCAGCAATTTTCCTGGAACGTTGGGGGAATTCCTGGCCTGTATGGACGATAAAATTACAGACAATGGACCGGCAGGCAACGGCGACATTCTAGAATGCGATAAGACACATTGCGTCATAGCATGTGAGGAACAAAGCTAAATTTAGATTTAAATATCGACGAACGTAAATAAGCTGCGAGACGCTAATATTCGAAACGAAAGGGATTAAGTTTTGAAACCTTTCAGAATTTTTAATTGAAGCGTGACTGAACTGAAAACAATGACTAAAAACTAAACTAAAAATTCAGGAAAAATACTATCATTTGAGATACAAATTAAAAAAATGCAGAAAAGCCCTAAATTCGAAAACTGTCCTTACAAATAACTATTATGGAGCACTGCAGATCCCAAAAAGTAAATACTCAAGAGCCGCCTATGCAAACATTCTTTAATGAAACCTTAACGTTCTGAAGGGCATGCGTGGCGCATAACATTTGTGATAAATATACAAATAACCAGTGTTATTACAGCAAAAACTTTATTGATTTCTATCATATTTTGAAGCAGCGGTACAAATGAAATATAAAGTGATTTATTTACCCTTAGTTTGTTAGATCATTTACGACCTCGTTAATTTCTGAAGCCGGTTCTGTTTTAAAACCGGCCCTGCTTTAAAACCGATCGTGTAATTTAAAGTCATTCAAGCTGCGGCAGCGAATTGTCCGGGCTTGTTTGTATTGCATTGTTCCTCACGAGCCTATTTAGTTTCTTTGGGACCTTGCAATTCATTGTAAATCATTTACAACTTACATATCCGTCGAAATTTTGGTATCAGGTCAGGCTTATTTCTGTTCAGGGTGACGTAATCTATACTCGTACGCAGCTCAGCTGCTTTCTTTCGTAGAATTCTTAACGCCGTTAGGGACTTTTGATACTATTCGGTCTCGCGAACAAATTGTCAAAAGGAAGAAAATTTTAGTAGAGCTCTTGTTATTCTGTGCATTATATTTCTGACTTCAGACCTTAATACTGCTTTCCTTTTGAAAGGCAGCTTTGTTTCAGTTTAGAGATAAGGCAACTTAAACGCCTTGCCTTCCGTAGTACACTGCAAGCTCTTTGGAAATTAGTTTTGATTAATCTGTTGTGCCCAAGTAATAGGGTCACGTTCTGTAAAGCCCAAACCTTCTTTTCGATTAATTTAACTTCTGAATTTAAGACATTTGATACGCCTGGACTTTCCTGACTTGGCAGTTCAAAGTATGTGAGGCTTTCTTTGTGCTTTGTTTGAATCGGGGTTTCCCCGAGTTCATGATGCAGTGTTTTCTTTCGTGTTGCAACAAGGAGACGAAAGATTCAGTTTGGATTAGTAAAAGTGAGATGGACTCTTCTTTGCCGCGGGGGCAAATCTTCAAGCCCGGGCGTTCGAAATTTTAATTAGTAGCGAACCCTCGAATAACACAGTTGTGTGGTGAAGTTCACACCCCGGTCCTCGGAACCGGGGGGTTACGTTGTTTCGTGCTTAAGTAGTTCGGCGACAACCTTCATAGCCGTAGGTGCAAAAAGAACTCCGAGGCGGTCGTGAAGTTAAGGGAAAGGCCCGCGAATCGTTTTATTGGGAAAAACGCCGTTTATCGTATCGGTTGTTGTCCGCTCTCTAAGTACAGAGGGATGCATCGTTTGCCAGTAGTGCACATATAGTTCTAACGTCGTTTGATTATCCCCGCTTGTGTACTCGTGTCGTTCGAGGATAATTGCAGTTGCAAATTCTGATTACGTTCGCTGGGCCACCCCGGAAACTAAAGTCATCTTCGCCAGCTTCGTCGCCGACCCGCTCTCTCTTTCAAGTTGGACCCTATGCAGCAGCTTTGCCAAGCTTCCGCCGAAGACGTCATCGCTACCCCAACATGCTTACAGCTCCAGGTATTTATTGAATGTGCGATATATCTTGTGTGCCGAGATAAGTGGCGTCTGTAATTTTTACTGTGCAACCCCAGTGATCAAAACGTTGCGTACGCTCGCCGAATTTTAGAACTTGATTTGCTTGTTGACATCAGGGGCTTGACCCTGGATATCTTGTCTTGTATTTTGTAATAACATCGTTAGACATTAAGGTAACTTCGCTTGGGAGCCCCTTTCATGTTCAAGTAGGGTGTGCCTTTCTTTTTTTATTAAATTTAAACTCGCCTCCGGGCTATTATTTCAGTGTAAACTTGTTTGTAAATTTAACTCATTCTATAATAAATCTGTTAAAGTCAGTCGGTTTATTTGTCGAGTTCTGAACCCCTTCTGGGTTCCTAAGTAATTTAGTTTGGGCAAAAGCCAGGTGTAACTGCAGTTGTAAAGCTAAAGCATGTCTTATGAGCAAGCAAGCCCCAGAATTTGGGCCAGTATTAGTGTGCTTTTGTTACTCTTTAGCAAGGGTGGGCCTTAAGGTAAGTCATTTGTTTATGGCCACTCTTGATGTTCTATCTGAAGACTCGGTGGAGCCTTGGACAGCGCGGCGAGGACAATCGTGGACTTGGAGGACCTCCCCATAGGCTACGTGTGTGTTCTTGTTTCTAACACGTTTGCCATTCCCTACCTAGAAACAAGTGGCGCTCTAGGCATCTATTTTAAGCAATCTTTAGGGTAAGTGCCGCCGGTTTTTCTTTGAGCTTTCGAACCACGCCTTCCCGACTGAGTTAAGTGCGAGTAACCGGAGCAACAAAATCTGCTCCAACACATTAAGATCTGTGTTCTTTTTAGTAAAGCCGGCGAACCCTGTAGTTTGTACCCGATTTTTGAAAGTGCTCTTGATCAATGTCGATCTGAGCATTTAAAACTGTAACAAGTTTCATGAGCATATTTCCTTTGAGTGATTTACATTGTTCAGCGACAAGGTGCCTGCAGTTCTGAAACTGGACTATAGTACTGGTATCTGACTCAGTTACTTTATTTACTGAAAGGAATGGTGAAAAATCACAATTGAAGGTAGCAAACGACCAAGATTGCGCAGAATAGTTAGGGATCAAATCGGCCAGTTTCGTTGCCCTGAATGTGGACGAATGTGCACGCCTCGCATTGAGCTCTTCAGTCATCACCGACATCGACATCGATATCGAGTAATAGCATTATTTGTTCTGTTCTCGAATCTTTATCCGGTGGTGGTGTTTAGTGTTTAGCAGTTGTAGAAGAAGATTCACCTCAGTCTACATTGCATTAAGCAAGCTGCGAACGATACAACAGGTTTGCATAACAGTGGCTATTTGCATTTGTTTTGTAAAGCCTTCTGGGGGAGATAGTTCTTAAAGCGCTTTTTTTAATCTTTCAGCATGTTAGTAACAACCCCTGTCACTAATATAACAACTGGTAAAGCTCGTACTTCTGTTAATTGCCAGGTAAGTTTCATATCAACGTTTTGGTATTTGTTGATTTTGTCTGCTTCGGTGTTTTCGGATGCTTTCACCGCCATTGTCATTAAGTAACAAACGACTTTCGAGATTGGACCGTGTCATTATTGAGGTCGAAGAACTCAACGTTTCGCCCACTTTCATAAGGGGCTCCATCAGGAAGAAAAATCAAAAAAGCACGGTAACTCAACGTCTAAACCACGCCAGAGACGAAGCTCTTCCCTTGCAACGGAGTTTCGCCTATGGCGTGGTTTCTTTTGATTTTTCCTCCTGATGAAGCTCCTTACGAAAGTGGGCGAAACGTTGAGTTCTTCGACCTCAATAATGACACGGTCCAATTCCGGAAGTCGTCTGTTACTTTTCTGCTTCGGTTTATTGGAGGTTGCTACAAAAATCTGCCATTGAGTTTTTGTTGACCTACCACAGGGGGAATTTCGTAGTATCTAAATACATAGGTAATTCATGGTCGATCCGATCTCCGCACGCGCAATTAAAACTGAAAGCCCTAAGTCTAATATCAAACTTTTTGACTGACTCGCCCATAATTTGTTTGATTTGGAAAAACTTGTAAATTTTATAATTTCTTACTTTTAGGCTTTATCTTTTTTTTAAATCAGTCATTATTCGATAAATTATGAGACATGCGAACAACCCCTACTAATAAGTTTAAAAAGTAACGCTTTGTACGTACAACAAATATCTCAAACTCCTGAATCCACTTTCACCAACGTTGGCCGGAAATATGAATGTGGTGCAAAGGGCGATGATTTATTTATTGAGTCCATAGTTAAAACACAAAAATAAACTTTTAAATATCACCTTGATTACAACACGTAAGTATTTAATAGTTTCTGATAAAACATGCACATTATACATACAGTTCACTTTTAAGGTTACCCCGCACCATAAGATTAGTCCAAAATTCTTTGACTGCGACAAAGATTATGTTTCATAAATACATGGCTTTACCACATAGGTATTTTTGTTAAACAAGGTGATCCCGCAAATTATCCAAACTTAATTTTTTTAGTTGACTTCTGATTTTCGTTTTTTAATTAAAATGCTGTGACAGTGTGGCTGCGAGTACAGAATCTTATTCTATGTTCATATGTTACAAGGCATAATAATACGTAACTATTTGTTCATATTGTATTATTTTAACATATTATATTAACATCTTTACTAGCTTTTAAGCGCACCACATAGATGGTCTTATTCTAATTAAAATAATGTTTGCATTTTTAAAATTCAATTGTACAGTCAGCGCCTTAGAAATCGGGATAAGTAATATGTTGTGTTGTAATGTTTGATTCATTATTATTTTTTTGTATTATTGGAATTTTACTATCAACCAAAAGACGTAACATTTGAAAAATTATATAACAATCAAAACCATGACATCGGCAAAAGCCCAGTTTATACACTTAAAAATATGTACATGCAAAATGCATCATAGTACGTATTGTCCCGATTTCTAAGACGCCGACTGTGCCTAAAAAAAGTTACAAAAGAAAATGTTTTCACCGTCCTGCAAGAAAAACAACTTTTGCTAGATCGAATTCTGGTTGAAGATTCTTCAAAAATTCTTTACACTTAGTGATGCAAATTACATGAAAATTAAAATAAGAAAAAATTCATATGCTTATCGTTGCGTTATATATGACGTAGTGACGTTCCGATTGCAGTGTCGATGAAAGGTGACGCAGACACATCACTCGTTTATATGTATTGTGATGAAAGGGGCCCTAATTCGCTGTATTGTTATTTGAAGATGATTATATTAAATTTAATTTAATTCGCCTGTTAATCAATTACCGCCTTTTAATGAATTACGACTGTTTAAAATGAGATGTAATATTTCATTCAACTGCAAACTTCAATGGACTAACTCATCGGTAAAACATGAAACTCACTCAGGTGGGATCAGATTTGTACTATATTTTCAAGTTTGATCTGAATTTAACTATCTCAATTCAAAGTCGGTAGTTCAAATGTGCGGTTCTTAGTAGGTAGGTCTAATAATTGTCCAACTGACAGATGACACAAATTTGTTGATGGTGCACACTGCGTATCTGAACGTTTTAAAACTTGTGGAAATAATGTGGAAAATGCGTCAGGTAAGTCATTTAAATTTTTCCCGCTTGGCAACTAATTTTATTTTTGTTTTAGGATGACGTCAAGACTGCTCCTTCATTGTTTAGAAGCGGAAACGACGCTACTTCTAGCAATTGTTTTATGAACGCTTGGATTCTCGCTGGATTTGCAAAATTTTGGTAATGCCACTCGATTTTTCGATATTTAAAACGTCGCTGGAGCCCTGGGGACGTGATAAACTTATTCGCCAAAATTTGTTCTCGCGTTATACTACGTTTCCCGGCTCTGATACATAAATTTCAGGCACCCTACCTTTTTAGACTTCGGGTCGCTCTGCAAAGTAGATGCTTGTAGGTGATGCTGCACGGATTTCCAGCTGGAGGCGGTCCCCTGGCCGCTAATGTTGACGGTCGGCCTCTTGCAGACTCTGCAGACGGCTTGGAGTACAGGCCTCTAGCTCGAGATGCTTACTTTTACCGGGAACGAAGCTGGAAAATCCCAGTTGAAACGGCTGCCGATGGCCACGGAATGGGGTCGTAGAATTTTCAAATCTACTTGTGGTGTAAAGCTTCACAAACACTCTCATATGAACACTGACACTTTGGCAATAAAATGCAGTAGTTTTTACTTGTTAAAATGCTCGTTTATTATGATAAATTTGTAATTAAAAGTGGAACAAATTTCTTACAAACTTCAAGTTTAATTAATTTCAATTGTTCTCCGTTTTAAACAATCTAGTATCCGGTTGCTAAATTACCGAAATAAGTTTTGATACAAAAAGGTTACAAAAGGAATAAAGTTTGATACATAAAATTAAAATTAACATTTCTTAAATCTAAATTATTGTCTTTACCCTTATAATTAAAATTGTCTCTTTGAGATTGCACACACAAACGTTATTTTAAAAGTCACCGCTCTGCTTTGTTTTATTTTGTTTTTTAAATGCACTAATTATAGAGTTCCGCACTTTCATGTCTGTCGCCACAATCTGTTACCAATATTTCGCAATTGGTCTCTTGCAAATTCTTTCTATTCTGCTTCATATCGGTTTACCTTTCTGCTATGCTCACAATTTTCACCATGTTATGCTTTGACTTAATAAACTTACGCTCTGCTAAAATTGTAGCCAACAAACCATTTGTGTTAAATAAATTTGATGCGGTTTGGCTTTGCATGTGCACAAACCTCTCATTTTAAATTATTAATTCACGAGCCAATTCAAAACCCCCTGAACATGCCTTGTCTTAGCGTGCCTTTCTCTACTAATTATTGGTTCTCGCATTTCATTATCAATGCATTTACTATTTTACTTTTGTTTAATATTGCAGTTATTTAAAATACTTCAATTCTGTCCTTGTTTGAATTAGTCGATTATCCTGCACTGCAGTCAGGGCCAAGTCGTGGGCTTAATACCACTTCAGTATATAGGAATTTATAAAATATTCTACTGACTACATAATAATATGTACTTTTCCACAAATGGAAAAGTAGTACTACAATACCTATCCACAGGTGACCGCAGAACGCTAGACAACTATAGAAGAATAACGCCTCTTCTGCCACTGCGAAATTATTTATGTCAGTAATTCGTGACTTCCTGTAAGAAAAATCGAAATAGCAGAGGAGCAGCAGGGTTTCCGAAAATACAGAGATACAACGGACGTAATCTTCGTGATACGACAGATTATAGAAAAATGTTTAGAAGAACTAGATGTATCAATTCAACTAATAAATATTATGAGTAGCATATATAAAACAGTAAACGGAACAGTATAAATAGCAAGAGAAAGATTGAATGAGTTCAAAATAGAGAGAAAACTAAAGCAGGAAGATAGTCAAAGTCCACTCCCGTTTACTGTAGGACAGAATAATATAAAACATCAAAGAGAGAATGAGGGGATTAGACACAGTAATTGGATACAAGAATCTAGAACCAGTAAAGATTAGTAGTCTAATGTATCCCGACGTTATAGTGATGCTGATACAAATAACAAAATGCAGAAACTAGTAGACCTATAGGTGAAACAACTAGATAAGATGAAAATGGAGATGAATGCCCGATAAAAGTAAAACAATGGTAGTGAATCAGAAACAAGAGAAAGATCAAAATGGAGAACTAACATGCAAACGAATAAGCTTAGAAAGAGTTACAACCATATGATTATTTGGGAACCATAATTACAGAGGTTGAAAAAATAGAGGCAGAATTAACAGAGTGAGGAGGGGAAACAATATTTATTACGCACTAAACATATCGACACTGGTAAAAACGAGATAAAGGAAAACGTGAAATTAATCGTATATATTAATTACCGTTACAATATCAACCGTTTTATACTCCAATCAGAACTGGACACTTCAGAGAAAACGCGAGTACAAAATAATAGCCATAGAAATAAAACATTTGAGAAAGATATCAGACCCAGACAAAATGGGATAAAATACAGAAGAAAAAAAACAACTAGGGTGAGTTGGGGTAACTGGGCCATAGGTCCGCTGTATCTTTGCTGTTAAGAATTTTTGGGTTTTCGCATTTGGCAACACTTGTTGTCATAGTATACCGCCACGAACATCACGTTTTGAGCCAATTGTGTCTCAGGTTTCGAGCAGAAACCACGTGCTGTAATAGCTATTTTTTAATAGCTTGTACAATAGCGGTAAGTGATCTTATACTGTAGAATTGTTTTTTAGACCCATTTTTTTTTAATTTTTGATGTTTTAAATCATGATCTTCTTTGCAGTTGCTACGCAAAAAGCATGTCCCAGATGCCCCCGTTTAAAAACGTATTTTTAACAAACATTGGGCCACGGAGACCAGTGCTGTTGATTTACGATGGTCACGTCACTCATATCTCAAAAAACTTAATTCGGCTGGCCCAAGAAAATCAAGTGGTAATTTTAAAATTGCCGCACCACGCCACACAACTTTTACAACCTCTAGATGTTGCAGTTTTCCGAGGTATGAAGTAATCGTGGAATAAAGAACTTTGCAAGTGGCAGCGACAAAATCCAAGAAAAAAATTCCAAACGCTGAATATGTAAGAATTTTATCCTTAGTTGTAAAAGGGATGCCCCCAGCAAATATTGTGAGTGGATTTCGGGCTACAGTAATTTACGATGAAGAAATACGTGGTCCAAATAAAGATAGAATTCCCCTTACTGCTTTTAAACCCGATGATTTGTGAAGATACCAAGCTACCTTGCCTTCTCAGTCCCAGCCAGAAGCATCTACTTCAAAAATGGCTTCCCCCTTGCAAGAGATTTCCAACTCTCAGTCTATTGCAAACGTAGAAGAAATGCCCGCTAGTACTTCGCAAAATGTTCAGCAAACTCAGGAGGATCCTCAAACGGTTTCAGAAGAATATACCTCCAACATGCCCTCCACTTCCAAATCAAGTGAGCGTCCAGAACAAAGAAGCTTCGGAAATATCCTTCTCGAAATGTTTAAAAAGGATGCCAGTCAACCAGTGAAGAAAAAAAGGAAGAGACTCGTCACAAACTGTGAGATAATTACAACAAAAGTATACCTAGAGAAAAAAGAGCAAGAGGAAAAAAATGAGGAAAAGAATAGAATTAAGGAGCAAAAAAAAACTAGAAAGGGAAGAAAAGAAGCGATTAGCAGATTTAAAGAAACGCGAAAAAAGTTCATCTACAAGTTCAAGTGAAGACGAGGAGAGCAATTTTTCCACTAGAGAGAGTGTAGATACAATGGATCTCTCTGAGCCAGAAGAAAAGCAAAATGATCTCCAAAACGATGACTATGCAGTTGTTAAAGTATATGGAAAAACTATTTCGTCATTTAGATTATATGTTGTCAGAATTTTGCGTAAGGACCACAAAGGCTTTGAAGTCAGATTTTTTAAAAGACATTCACAAACTATGAAATTTTTTGAAACTTCTGAAGATTCATATGTTGCACGCTCTGATGTGGTAAGAAAACTCTCAAAACCAATTGCCAGCAGCTCTGCTCGATACAAGGATATAATAAGCTTTTCAACTGATCTTTCTGATTTAACTAGAATTTTTTACAGTTAAGAAAAGTTTTGTTTTGTAAGAATCACTCTTTTTGACTTAGGTTATATTTTTTAGAATTAAGAAAAAGTGTTTTGTAAAAATTAATAAAAACTGTTATTTTTCAATGAATTTGAACATTTTTTTAACTTCTGCTATTTGCCTTCTCTTTTTACATCTTCTTTCTTAGAACTAGGAACTAACTTCCATTTTTTTTAAATTACCTAATGAAAATGCTTCCACAAAATCACCCAGATGCGCCATACGTTTTATTTTAAATTTATATAGGAAAAAGATGGGGGTGATCCAGTTACCCCAAATTCATGGGGTAACTGGGACCTCCGTGCAATAAAAAAATCATTCATTCATTTATTTTTTATGGTTTAAGATTTTTTGGTCTAACATTTCAGACAATTGGAACAAGATACCAGAGAGCAAAATAAAATGTATTATGTTAAAATAGTATAAAAATTAAGGAGTTGTAGAGTAAAAAAAGTGGAGTCATCTTGGGCCGACTATGTAAAATCATGGCCCAGTTGCCCCAACTCACCCTAAACTGGTACACACACATATCGAGGATGGATCCAGGGACATGTATAAAAGTAATGGAACAATGGAAACAAGAAGGCTAAAGAGAAGAAGAAGGGAAACGCCTAGGAAAATCTGGATGACACAGATAGCAGATGAGCTAAAGAGGGTACATAGTCCTAAATTCAATACTGAGTTGCTACAGAATATGAAAAGTAAAAATAACTATCTAGAAACAAAAATATTGAAATGTAGGTTAATAAACAAACTGTGGAGGTTTTTTGTTGATACTGTAAATTAGTACGACAGTACACACGTGGTATTCCATATTCAATATCGATAAGAAATATGTAACATGTCTAATGTCCGAGATTTTATAGGATTAAACTGATATGACTAATGCAACATTTATTAGAATTATTGGTAACTTTCGAGTACTGGAGCTTTATCATTTGTACTTTGCTCTTATCGTTGTGGTAGAAACGCATTTTCGACTTAACAACAAGAGATAAAAAGCTTCATCATAACCTGAAGTACAGGGTCAACCATTATCTTGTTGCCCCATTACAGCGTTACGCCACTGGGCCATCGGATGACGTCATGCGGCTTACCTGTCACCCTAACAGATGGCGCAGCTGTGCTTCATTTTGGAATTCATAATTAAAATTTTTAAATGAAATGTGCGAACGGCGAACGCGCACTAGCCAAATTCTTTTATTTGTAGGGAATCAACCAAATTTCGAACTTTCTCATCCTACAAACGCTCTAATTTTAGGCTTTAGGTGGAACAAAGTGACAGGAGAGTTTTTTTGGAATGTCATCCTATTTGTAGCACTTCGCACCTGCAGGCCACCGAGCGATGCATTAATCACGTCCGATTGAACGCCGACGTAAAACACCAGTTCCAACTTTAAATAATACTGACTCATATCAAGAGCTGCGCGCGCCACGAACTCGGACAGAGACCGAGACTCGTGGACGTGAGAGGTAAGAGATTTTGACACTAGTGCAACATGTCTGACAAACAGCAACGTAAACACAGAGGAAATCGAGCAGCGACGGAAATGTCTTTCGAAGGTAAATAGCAACAATCACCTCCTTCACCAATACATTAACACCCGATATCGGTGGCCGGGACAATTACCGTCTCAGTGCACATTTCCATAGTGGTCTCAACACTGGAGGCCATTCGAATCTGTAACATCATTTCCGACCCTTCTGCGTTTTTCCAGCAGATTTTCACAGCTAAATCGCACATTCCCACGTGCCACGCCGTAAATCGCGGCCACCCTCGCGCGCTTAGTTTTTCCTACGAAACCACCAACTTGCCTCCAGCTCTGACATCATTAGTTAATAAGTAATGTCAAAAAAGCCAAAGAAAAGTAAAACAAAGGTGCAGAAGGTCACGTACGCGTCCATTTTCGTAAGTAATCACCGCCTCATCACCAGGACTTTGTACACCTCAATTACCGTAGACGTTGAACCTCACTTGGATAGAAAGGTTATGTTTACGAGTTCATTTTTGCAGCGAACTCTGTCAGTGACGACAGCATGAAGAGGCCACATCCCATACAGATTGTACTGGCCAACAAGGACCACACTTTTGCACTCGATGAGGACGCTTTATCGCGGGTGCTCATGCAGGATGAAATTAAGGACCGGTACGTGGTTATCTTGTCAGTGGCAGGCGCCTTCCGCAAGGGAAAGTCATTCCTTTTGGACTTCTTCTTGAGATATATGGAGACAAAGGTTGGTTGGCTTTCAAACAAGTCAGGACAAAGTCAAGAGAAATTGCTCTTATATAGAATAGTCTTGTAAGCTGGCAAATGTGAAGTTAACATGTGTTTTTTGAAGAGTTGCATTGGTTATCATTGGCCACATGCTATCAGTTATCAAAGTCAATTTATTACTTAATGTGTTAACTAAAACTTGCATACGATCTCAATTTTTTAAAATAAGTTGTTGAATATTTACCAGTTTAATTTGTAGGTAGTGTATGTATTATCCTACAAAAATTTCTAGAAATGTGAACACTGCAAAATCAAAAATTGTAGTCGCCTAATGTATAGTCATATACATTTTTGAATCTTTATTTCTATGCAATAATACTGGACTTAAACGTCTATAGGATATTGAAATTGAAATGCAGAATTGTGGTAGTTATTTTAAATAGTGAGTCACTTTTGGGGCATTATAACTTATTTGTCGTACGTATTAAGGCAATAGCCTTACCCCAGTGTAGCATCTACTAATAAGACATTTTTTTATTAATAAATTGTGTTGAAAAAATTAACCTATAAACTCCGGAATGCACATTGTGTTCGAATGAGAGTCCAGCATAGACCTTAGGTCACTTATAAACAATTGTAATTTTAAGTAGATTAGTTAATAATGAATTAAAAATGTTAAAGGAATAGAAACTACAATTTAAAAATAAGTATAATGCTATAAACATGTTTATAATAAAAGCAAAAATGCGAGTATGAATCAATTTCACAAAACTTGTTTATCTTAGACAATTCAAAACAAACGTTATTAAATTAGAAGTCATTCAAGATTAGGTGAGAAAAATTAGATTGTAAAACAAATTTAACTCATTAGCACAGAAGACTATTTTTTCTTCTTTGCTGTGCTCATCCCATATATATTGTTTGCATTTATCACACCTAATTCTTGGTGCCTTGGACACATTAAGACACCTGCCGCGTTTTCTCTCAGATTCTCTAGTGCTGAACCTTTTTAAAATTTTAATGACAAAGTTTTTTAGAGCTTCAATTATGGGAGACTTTCCGTCAACTTCTGCAACACAGAGGGCCGGTTGCAGAAAGCAATGTTAAGTCTCGTGTTAGCTAACATCGCGTCAAAGTGAACAAAAACGAATCAAATCTCAAATGCTTATGGCAACTAATACATTAGTAAACAAAATTTGATGCGATTTTGTTCACTTTGACGCGACGTTAGCTAACACGAGACTTAACATTGCTTTCTGCAACCGGCCCAGAGTATCATATATTCATTAATAAGTTGAATATGCAATTCTAGTCAAAGTAACCACCTGGGATATCATTTCTGTTCCATTCGATCCGAATTTTTCTGAATTAATAGAACGACAGAATTTAGAAAACTGGTTTCTAAAATATTCATAAATAAGCTAATCCCCATTGTCGACACCGGATTGTTTTTATTATAGTCATTAGCAGTCTCTTATTTTCTTTTTGAGAAACTATAAGCAGAATATTGATTTGATAGCACATAATGTACAATTTTTCAAAATATAAGTGCTTTCCTCATAACAGATCATTTGGGACTTTTTTTGTGGTGATTTTAAAGGACTTGAAAAATATATTTTCGCAGGAATTAACTATATAATAATTATTAGTTCCTTGTTTATCACTAATTCAACTATACTATTTAGTATCATGAGATTGACAAGCGATTAAATGTAATTCTGCCCAGGCCAACCTTTTGCTAACGTTTTTCCTGATTTAAGGGTTGGTTCTACAGAACGGCTAGGAAAACCTCTGCCACTTCTCTTGCGGCGATCAAAATTAAAATACTGGCAACAACGCAACATCCAAGTGGAGTACTGAAATTAGTTCATGTGTAGCAACAATTGTAATTATACTACTACGAGCTGGTGGTGGTCAATTCGCATAAGTTTGACGCCAATGATGTTGCACTATTGGTACCCCTATTTGCGCTTGATAAAATCATTTCGCAATTGCAATACGTTGCGTTACGACAGTGGAAAGGTGTGTCGCTAAATTTTATTTAAATATCTAAACATCGTAATAAACAGCAACAACTGGTGTTAATAGCTAGCCGAAGTATAATTGTCATAGTTTCTTCCTCTGTTACAGCAATCATTTCTAGGGTATTTATTCTCGGGATAACTTTATTCTTGATTTGTAGAACCAGCCCTAAGTGAAAAATTATATCTTTTTGGTGTTGTTTGTCTGTAAAATCATGATTCAAGTATAAAAAATATGTTAAAGGTCAGTTATGTATTGTTTGAGGCTTTCGCGGTTACTCGAATTATTCTCCTTAGCATAGAATTTCGGCTTAGACCGCGTAGTATTTGTATATGAACACCCAGCATTATCTGGCTTAATGTGCCTTGCACCTTGTGAAGTCGAGCAAAAACCCGCTCGATGGCCATGCTCTTTGGTGGCTCGTGTTGTTTGAGTATCTTGAGAACGAGGATACTTAGGCAGATTTCGCCGTTTTGCTGTTTGTGCATCCATATTCACTAACGTTTCGCAAGACCTTGCAGCTTGCATCATCAGAGTGAAAGTCGCACTAAGAACCGAAGGTCGGTGTGGAGCTATTTATAGTCCTCTGTGCCAGGCGCGCGGAGTGGCGTAACGCTGGCGCTGGTTGGTCGTCCGAGTGCAACGTAATCCGTGGGGCGTGGCCGTATGACGCAGAGTGGTTGTAACGCTTTAGATCGTGTATCACAGGGGTCCACGTTTTACTAAGCTTAAAGCCATCTTCCCTGTTGATATTATTTGGATGTTTTTCTATTTCTATGGCTTCACGTATCACTCGCGGGAAGTAATGAGGTATTCTGGCAAGTACTCTGGCATGCTCAAATTCTAAAGTGTGCCCATTTGTAAACGTATGCTCAGCTACGGCTGATTTTGTGATGCGTTTGTGTTTGCAATCGCCTTTATGTTCTTGGAGTCTTAGATCAACGGAACGACCAGTCTGTCCAATGTAACTCGAGCCGCAAGAACAAGGAATGCGATATACGCCAGCGGTTTTTAAACTTGGAATCTTGTCTTTTACCGATCTGAAGCCGTTACCCAAAGTTTCCTTGCTCGTGAACACAGTTTTGACGTTGCATCGTTGCAGGACACGTCCTATCTTATCAGTTGAGCCTTTAACGTAAGGTAAAAAAGCTAAGCCTTCCAGAGGTGGAGATTCTTCTTTAGCCTTCTTTGTCATAGTCTTGTCTAGTGCTTTTCGTATGGCGGTAGTTGTGTATCCGTTCCTTTGTAAAGAGTCAAACAGATGTAGCTTTTCTCTCTCTAGATTTTCCTCGTCTGAGATACGAACGGCTCTTGTCGCCAGAGTCTGGAGAACTGTTGCTTTTTGCATTGGATGATGATGTGAGTCAGCATTTAGATATCTGTCCGTGTGTGTTTTCTTTCTATAGACTGCATGTCCTAAACTGCCATCTGATTTACGTTTCACCAGGACGTCTAGAAACGGAATACTGCAATTTTCTTCTACTTCCATTGTGAATTGTATGTTGGGATGTACAGAATTCAGGTGTTTTAGAAACAGATTCAATGTCTCGCGTTCATGTGACCAGATGACATTGAATCTGTTTCTAAAACACCTGAATTCTGTACATCCCAACATACAATTCACAATGGAAGTAGAAGAAAATTGCAGTATTCCGTTTCTAGACGTCCTGGTGAAACGTAAATCAGATGGCAGTTTAGGACATGCAGTCTATAGAAAGAAAACACACACGGACAGATATCTAAATGCTGACTCACATCATCATCCAATGCAAAAAGCAACAGTTCTCCAGACTCTGGCGACAAGAGCCGTTCGTATCTCAGACGAGGAAAATCTAGAGAGAGAAAAGCTACATCTGTTTGACTCTTTACAAAGGAACGGATACACAACTACCGCCATACGAAAAGCACTAGACAAGACTATGACAAAGAAGGCTAAAGAAGAATCTCCACCTCTGGAAGGCTTAGCTTTTTTACCTTACGTTAAAGGCTCAACTGATAAGATAGGACGTGTCCTGCAACAATGCAACGTCAAAACTGTGTTCACGAGCAAGGAAACTTTGGGTAACGGCTTCAGATCGGTAAAAGACAAGATTCCAAGTTTAAAAACCGCTGGCGTATATCGCATTCCTTGTTCTTGCGGCTCGAGTTACATTGGACAGACTGGTCGTTCCGTTGATCTAAGACTCCAAGAACATAAAGGCGATTGCAAACACAAACGCATCACAAAATCAGCCGTAGCTGAGCATACGTTTACAAATGGGCACACTTTAGAATTTGAGCATGCCAGAGTACTTGCCAGAATACCTCATTACTTCCCGCGAGTGATACGTGAAGCCATAGAAATAGAAAAACATCCAAATAATATCAACAGGGAAGATGGCTTTAAGCTTAGTAAAACGTGGACCCCTGTGATACACGATCTAAAGCGTTACAACCACTCTGCGTCATACGGCCACGCCCCACGGATTACGTTGCACTCGGACGACCAACCAGCGCCAGCGTTACGCCACTCCGCGCGCCTGGCACAGAGGACTATAAATAGCTCCACACCGACCTTCGGTTCTTAGTGCGACTTTCACTCTGATGATGCAAGCTGCAAGGTCTTGCGAAACGTTAGTGAATATGGATGCACAAACAGCAAAACGGCGAAATCTGCCTAAGTATCCTCGTTCTCAAGATACTCAAACAACACGAGCCACCAAAGAGCATGGCCATCGAGCGGGTTTTTGCTCGACTTCACAAGGTGCAAGGCACATTAAGCCAGATAATGCTGGGTGTTCATATACAAATACTACGCGGTCTAAGCCGAAATTCTATGCTAAGGAGAATAATAAAGGTCAGTTCCTATCCTTAAAAATTATGAGAGATGGCTCTTCTTCTTCCTTATCCTCTTAACATAGTTCTATTTAGGGTTTCCAAGTCCCGGGACCAAAAGTGTTTTCGGGACTTACGAGCTAAATTTCAGGTCCCAGGACTAGTCCCGAAAATCCCGAAAATGGTCCCGAAAAAGAAATAGTGTTCAGGTGAAATTTCCGAATAAAATTTCCAAAGAAAAACAGGTGTTTTAAGTTAAATAAAATATTTCTGTGCTGAGAATTTGCGTTGGGGCTCGTCTAAAACTTCATTGCTTTCTTCTGGTACTAAAAATGTCTGGCGCTTTTGCTTTTGTTTGAACTGCAAAGTGCGTGTGTAATCCTTTCGTCAAGCTGCCTCTGATTATGATAATTTTGTAGGAACCCACTTTACATTTCGCCAATTGTTTATCTTCAATATATAAAACTGTTGCCATAGTGACTTCAAATCGTAATTTTTTTAAATGTAGAATGAAGATAGGTTGCAAATCGGAATTCATTCTAATTGTAACGCTTTAGCAGACAAATAACGAACACACTTAAAACCCAAAAATATAAATTAGTCGGCTTCTTCGCACTTATATAAATCCAACAAAAGAAAACAGACAAATTCATAAATAGAAGAAGATATGCAAATGTGGCTGAAACAACACACAGGTTTAATTCTAACCTACCGAAAACAATACCTCTCCTGCCTTACGCAAAACGCAAATAATGCAGAATGTACAAGAGACATGAGTAATACGACGGACGCCGGTGAATACCCGTCCTAATTCTCTGATATCGAGTATACGCACGCATGTTGACATGGTCCCGGGACTTCGCCTGGGCTGGCTGTGGTCCCGGGACTCGGTTTTTGTGGTAGAATCCCGGAACTGTCCCGGGACCGGATCCCGGGACCGGATCCCGGGACCGGATCCCGGGACTGGAAACCCTAGTTCTATTTGAATGGAAAATGTAAACAACACTGCTTTTTTTCTACAACAAAAAATGTTTACATTGTAGTACATGAAACCCATTGGTTCATGGCTTTTCTATTTTGTCTAATTTTGACCAAATTTTTTTTATTGAAAATCTCGTGGAGTTTGCTATTCTTGGCCATTTTTTAAATTTAAATCATTCAGCTCAGGCTGCAGTGTCACGGTACGGAGTTCAGTCACCACATCTGGCAACTAGCGGGTGGCCCACCAGTCGCTTTAAAAATTGGATATCGAAACCACAGTTATAGAAGTAGGGAAAGTAAGACAATCGTCGAAGGCATGATGCTAACTTTACTTTTAATCAATACTGCAATTGTTTCCTGTATACATGTTTATATTGCACTTGACAATAGAGTTTATAAAGAGATTAAATTGTATCTTATCAGTGCACACCTGTTGCACTCTAAGAAATTAAATGTGGATAATTGAAAAACACTTTAATATTCTGTTTTATTTTTATTGCAGTGGATAGGATCTGTCTTTAAAATAAGAATAAATTTATCTAAATTTTGTTTCACGTGTAAACTTTTAATGCCCATAAGGGTTTAACTGGAAGGAACTGAAATAGGAACTTCTGCAGGCTGAAGAGATACTAAAATTACAGGCTTTTATGAATAATACAAAGTGCTACTACGGCCTGCTACATCCAGTCGTATAATTTACCATGCGCAAGGGCAACAACTTCTGTATACCGGGTGTCCGCTTTTGACCTGGAACAAGGGATTAACCATGTTTTTATCAGTTTCCAGGATTCCTACTTTCCAATTCAACCTACAGAAAATATTTTGGTATCAATGGAAAGAGAAAATTATTGTGCATCTAATGATATCAAAAATTTTATTATTTTTGTCAATTTTCATTGAAATAGTTATTTATACATTTAATTTTGAGTGATACCTTTTTTCATGAATTTGCAGCAAATAAATGAAAAAAAGGAACTTTCAAAATGTGTTGTACACGTAGTTTTTTGCATCTCTTGTAACTCGAAATTTAGTCGAAAAGGACTTCGGAATTTACAACTGTCAAATTGACATTTCAATAAAATAGTGTAAGAAAATGTACTTTTTTCCCGATTTTGCATTAAAAAAGACGACTTTCATTCATGATCACTATGCAAAAAAATATTAATCAAAAGTTTTCATGTTTTTTAAATACGAGTTGCCTTGGCTTGAAAACAGTTGACAGCTATTCTCAAATTAATTTGCTATTTAACATTCAGTTAGTTCAGTAGTTTTTATTTTATGAAATGAACGATTACTCGAATGAAGAGACATTTTTTTATGAAGATAAGTATTACCATAATTGCTATACATAAACAATTTCACAATTAATAAAAACAATCATTCTTATGGTTAAAACATATTACAATGAGTTTAGTTTGCGGAGAGTGAGAGATTTGTTTTCAGTAAAATTTGGCAAGGGTCCAATACCATCTGCATCTACAATACACAGACATGTCCAAAAATTCTATGAAACTGCTAATATTTCAGCAGAATCAGAAGCTAGAGGTAGTTAGTATTCTGGGTGCCTTTTCCAATGGGCACATTAAGAATTTCATTATTATTTTATTTTTCCATTGATCGTTTATTTATGGGTTTCGTTAATGCATACAAAATCGTTCATTAATAGCCCTTATTAATGCATGATTTTTTTATTTTCTAAAATCGTTTATTAATAACTTTTATTAATGGATGATTTTCTATTAATAAACGATTTGAGTATAGGAAATCAAAGCTACCATGAATGTCAAAACTTTTAAGTGTCAAATTTGTGTCATGCAATAAAATGAAAGTTTCTCCAATTTAATAAGATATGATCAACGAAAATAGCTATTTGTGCAACAAATGCTAAAAGTGGACGTTTATGTATGAGACATGAAAATTATGAAACGAAACCGAAGGCTGAATTTCATAACATGTCTCGTGCATAAACGACTTTTAGCACGAGTTTGCACACAATATTTTTTCTACTGCCTTAAATTTACTGTTATTACTCCATAAATGTCGATTTAACAAAGGTTTGCATTTGTGACAGTTATAATTTAAGTCATAGTAAACAGATGGCATTGACGCGCAGGTGAATGTTTTTGCAACTAATAGCTGTCTAAGATAGTTATCAAAGGTAATTATAAATGTACACATTTTACTTTATTCTTTACATAATGCTTTAATTATTTAAAAAGCACTTACCTCTAACGAAAGAAATAACTAGAATAACTTTACAACCTCACTTCCAGTTCGAAATTCTAAATTCAACACCAGCTGTTTACTTTATAACACATGTGCTAAAAGTAAACAGCTGATTTATAAAACGTCATTTTTAGTGAAAAAAGCTAGCGCTAAAAGGCCTACTTTTAGTAGTGGTCGTTGGAAAAATATTGTAACTAACTCGTGTGTTAATTGGCGGTTAATAATCTCAACAAATATCTCTATTATTAATCGCTCTCATTAACACACTTGTTAAATAACTATTAACATGAATTAATAGCAACAATAATTTTAATTAATCGTGCCATGAAGAAATTACTAATATTTTAACAGAGCTGGGCTAGAATCTAGGTATAAAACTTGTAACAAGTATTCAAATAGCCCCCCATTCTGGTGTAAACAATATCCGAGTCTGTTATAAAAGGAATTCCTAACATTGGCTAACTGCCTTTCATTTATTAGCCCACACTCTGCAACGATTGCTGCCCTCAAAGAATTAATATTTGGGTGGCGTGTTTTATAAATTTTAGATTTAAGGTGGCCCCACAGAAAGAAGTCGCATGTTGCTAAATCAGGGGATCCAGCTGGCCAATTTATAGTACCACCTCTGCCAATTCAATGATTTGGAAATGTATTATTTAAATAATTTCTGACTGCAAAACCAAAATGTGCGGGGCAGCCGTCTTGTTCAAACCAGACCTGGTTTTCTCTTGCAACTTTCTCCAATGCAGAACCTACCTCATTAGTTCTTCTTCTTCTTCTTCTCCCTCGCCCTGGTACCCTAAACGGGTGTCGGGTTGTGATCTCCTGTTTCTTGAATCCATTTCCTCCATTTCTTCCGGTCCCTGGCCTCTTCTCTCATTTCCTTTATCATTTTTCCCCTAGATTGTTCACTATTGATAATTTGATTTAGCCATGTTGTACTTGGTCTTCCCCTCTTCTTCTTTCTGTATTGTTTAGCGTCCATCATTTTCTTAGGTAGCCTGTCTGGTTTCATTCGTATAAGATGACCATACCATTTCATCTGTTTATTCTCTATTTTTCTGCATACTGCTTCTTGTTGTAGCTGGGTTCTGATGTCATCGTTTCTTATCCGGTCCATTCTAGTTGTGTTGACTATTTTCCTTAGTACCTTCATTTCCATAGCTGTTAGCTTGGATTTGTGTTTATGCTGGGTAGTCCAGGTCTCGCTGGAGTATAGCATTATAGGGTTTGTTATAGTGTTATGTATCATTAGTTTAATCTTCCTACTTATTTCTTTGTTTCCAAAGATGGTTTTATTAAGCGCGTAGTATGCTTTATTTGTCTTTTTTATTCTGTTTGCTCTTTCTAAATCATATTTCTCGTCATTTGTAAATGTACTTCCTAGGTAGTCTATTTTTGTTACCTCCTCCATCGTTTTTCCTGTATAGTTAAAATTGTATATTTCTTCCTCTGTTATTTTATTGAATACCATTACTTTACTTTTATCAGTGTTAACTTTCATATGCATTTTCTCTATCTCCTCTATCCAAGCATTTAAGAGTTTTTGCATTTTTCTTTTACTAAGTAACAAACGACTTCCGGGATTGGACCGTGTCATGATTGAGACCGAAGAACTCAACGTTTCGCCCACTTTCGTAAGGGGCTTCATCAGGAGGAAAAAGCAAAAGAGCACGGTAACTCAACGTGTTAACCACGCCAGAGGCGAAACTCTTTGCAAAGGGAAGGGACAGAAGAGCACGGTAACTCAACGTGTTAACCACGTTAGAGGCGAAACTCGACTGACTATCGGAAGAAGAAAAGCGAGAATTTATAGGCAAGCGCCGTAGCGATTCAGCAAATGCCGTCGCGGTTCAGTGACGGAGGGCGGGGCTTAGGAATTAGCACTTTCCACAAAGAAGGAAGGGGAAAGCCTTCGTCCCGATTGAAATTATTAGGGTGTTTGCAAATCTCAATGGCTTCGCGAATCTTTCTGCTAAAGAAGAATGGGGATTTGCAGATGATGGAAGTTTCATCAAAAAGGATCTTATGACCAGTATCGCGTTGGTGTTCGGCGATGGCCGATGATGAAACGAGACCTGACTTGAGACAGCGCTGGTGCTCAGAGATGCGAGTTTTTACCGAACGACCTGTTTCACCAATGTATACAGCATTACAAGAGCAAGGGACTCTATAAACACCATTAGATGACATAGTGTTTAATTTATCCTTAGATGAAGGAAGAACCTGTGAGATTTTGCTCAGGGGTTTGAATACTGTTTTGATGTTTTGTTTTCGAAGAAACTTTCCTATGCGGTCCGTGACTTGGTGGATATAGGGAAGAAAGACTATTGCTGCAGGAGGATCGGGTTTTGGAGGTTTGGGTGGCCGTGGGTGAAGATGGCGATTGATGGCAGACTGTATATCCCTAGCACGGTAACCGTTATTCCTAAGAGCTTTCCGAATGTGATTTAATTCATCGTGGATATTATCGGGTTGGGATATCGAAACAGCCCGGTGTACAAGTGAATTGATAACGGAAAGCTTTTGTGTAGGATGATGGTGGGAATCGGCATGTAGATAGCGATCAGTGTGAGTAGGTTTGCGATATACAGAATGACCAAGTTTGCCACTAGGTTGGCGAGAAACCTGTACATCTAAGAAAGGAAGGGAACCGTTACTTTCTATCTCCATGGTAAAGTTAATGTCTGGATGTTGACTATTGAGATGATTTAAGAAGACGGGTAACGTGTCTTTACCATGTGGCCAAATAATAAAGGTATCATCAACGTATCGGAACCAAACCTTGGGTTTTAATTCTGAAGATTCCAGAGCTACGGTTTCGAAAGCTTCCATGAAGATATTGGCAACGACAGGTGAAAGAGGAGAACCCATGGCCGCACCAGAGATTTGTTTAAAGAACTGACCTTGAAATAGGAAATAAGTGGAAGAGAGGCATTTTTCTATCAGGGCAGGTAGGTTCTTTTACTGTCTGCGATTAAAACTATGTCATCAGCATATAGTAGTGCATCAATCTGAATTGGCTGCATATTTTTATAGCCTATTGTGGTTTTCAAACCTCTGTTGTTTTCTCTAACATTTTTTAAGATCCTATCCATTACTATTATAAATAACAACGGGCTTAGACCGTCTCCCTGTTTGATTCCTATTTTGAGTTGTACGTCCTTTGATCTACTCCGATTTACTTGTATTTTAGCTTTTGTATATTTATATGCTGAAATGACTAATTGTATTAACTTTCTAGGAATTTGTAGTTTTTCTCAATGTTCAAATATTATATTTCTCTGTACTGTGTCGAATGCTGCTTGTAGGTCTATAAATGCTAATATCAGTTCTTCTCGCGTTTCCATTTTCTTTTCTATTATATTTCTTAGGATATATATTTTCTGTTCTATTATTCTTGTGTATGTTTTGTATATTACCGATGATAGGCACATGGATCGATAATTCTCACAGTTTGTTTTGTCTCCTTTTTAATAGATTGGGATTATTAGGTTATTGTTCCATTCTTCGGGTATTTTGTTATTTCTCTCTGCTTCCTTGTATATTTCCCATAGCCAGTCTATTCCTATTTCCCCTAGCCATTTTATCATCTCAGGTTCTATATGGTCCTCTCCACATGCCTTTCCTATTTTGATTTTTCCTGTTGCCTCTATTACTTCTTGTCTATTTATATTATACAACTCCGTTTCTTCTTCGTGTATTTCTTCTTCTCTTAGGTCATTGTGTTCTTCTTCTTTGTCAAATTTTTGAGCAAAGAACTCCCTCCATCTATCCGTCATGTCTTCTGCTTTCATTATCAGTGTGTTGTCTTTGTTTCTTATCCCACTTAGTTCGTTCTTTCCTTTACCTCTCATAGCCTTAATTTTGTTCCAGAACTTTCTGTTATTATTTCTAAAGCCCTCGTTTAGTTCTTCTTCGAACTCCTCCCAGGTTTTCTTCTTGGCTCGTTTTACCTCTTCTTTCGCTAGTTACTTAGTTTATCATATTCTTCTTTGCCTTTCTGTGTTTTTGTTTTTTGATATCTGTTCCATGCCAATTTCTTCTGTTTAACTACGTTCTTCACTTCTTCGGTCCACCATCTAGTTCTTTTATCTCCTTTTCTAATTTTTTTTATTCCGCATATCTTCGTTGCCGTGTTAAGTATAGTTTCCTTAAATGTTTTCCATCTTCTTTCTAAGTTTAAATTGGTATTTTTTCTCTGTTGGGTTTGTAGGGCATTATCCGTTTCCTCTGCGTATTGCTTTCTCAGCTTTTCATTCTTTATCCGGCTTATATTAATCTTCTTATATATACTGCATTCTTCTTCCACACTTATGGGTTGTGTTATTTTTGCCGTAATCAGTCTATGATTTGTGCTAAGTTCTGCCTCCTTTCGTACTTTGATTTCTTTTATTGCACTCTCGATTTCTTGGCTATAGACAATGAAGTCAATTACACTCTTTACATTTGTTCCTTCTGCTATAAAAGTGTATCGATCCTCAATAGGTTGATCCCAGAAAGAGTTTCCTATTTTTAAGTTTGTAATACAGAATTCCAGCATTTTCATTCCATTTCTGTTTATTTCCTTTTCTCCAAATTCTCCCAAGGTGCCCATTTCTTTATTCATGTCATTTCCTACTCTAGCATTCCAGTCCCCTATTATTATTTAATCTGTTTCATCTCTTGCCTTATCCATTGTATTTTGTAATGATTCATAGAATTCATTCATTTTTTCTTCTACTGTTCCTTCTATTGGTGCGTATATTTGTATGATGGTTATTTTTCGTTAATTTCTAGTAGCATCAAAATTATTCTTGATGATATTAACAATAAAAACTCTTTGTTCGAGTAATCGTTCATTTTATTAAGTAAAAACCAAGAAGACTGTACTAAGGAGATGTAACTTGCTATGATAGCTGTGCATAAAAGCAGCCCTAATGCCGGGGATAGTCGTCACGGCGCTGTCGACAGCTTTTTCGCCGCCGTTCGAGAGTTGGAAGCGAGCTAAATTAACCTGTAATCACTATTAAGTCAGTTTACGGTTTTTAATCAAATGGAGTGTATTTCAAGTATGAAATTAAGTGTTAAAACATGGTCCAAATTTCCAGTTACACTCAGCAAATATTTGACATTGACAGTTTACGAATTTTCTGAATGGATAATAGTACACTACGACCGCCATATTTGTCAACTTTTAGCGGTCCGCTTCGACACACAAGTTATTTCACCTTAGTACAGTCTTCTTGGTAAAAACTATTGAACTAACTCAGAATATCAGCAAATAATAAATTAATTTGTGTATAACTGTCTACTTTTTTCAAATCAAGGCAACTCATTTAAAAAACGTAAAAGCTTTTGATTAATATTATTCAATGAAAATTGACAAAAATTATTACATTTTATATATCAGTAGATGCGATACCAAAACATTTTCTGTAAGTTAAATTGGCAAGCAGGAATCCATGAAACTGAGTTAAGGGTATTGAACACGACTTAATTCCACATTTAAAGCCTCCACATATAAATACGTTACGCCGGCAATTGAAATATTTATTTCCTTCTATAAATCTGTGTTAGTTACAGATGAATATGAGTAAAACGCTGCTTTTCATAAAAAGTGAATTACGTTAGAACCAGTAAACGTAGAATTAAAATTTTTGTTGTATTGTTAAGCTTATGAAAAGTACTTTGTGGGCACCTCATTAAAAAAAACAATGGCTTAAACCATTTTTTCTAAATTAGAATTAATGTAAAAAAATCAATAAAAACAGTATACTTTTAAGGAATATAAGGTTTGTTTTTAGAATCCGACATTCCTTAATTAATTATACACACAATAGTATACAGAAAATTAGATAATTTCTTTCAGTTTTTCTATAATTTCTCTTTTCATTTTTCTTGCAATTCATCTATCTCTCAAAGCAAACGCGAACCTTGATAGCGCTTGCTCACTCGAACAAGAACGCTTCAAGAATCCAGGATCGCACAATTACCCGTCACAAATAGTCAGAATAATGTCGCTGCATCGTCCAGAAAAAATCGTTTGCTAATTGTACGGGTACTGTAACGTACAGTACAGCATTCAGACTGCCAAATATTGATTTGGCGACTACTTGGCGAGGAAGTGCAATCAGCGTTTTCATGCGGTGTTACCATGGGAAATTATAAGTGAAGTAATAACCACGATAAAAGAAGAGCACCGTCTTCAATTCATTATTGCAACGATCAGTATTATTTGATGTTAATCTTGTGGATTTTTAAATTCCTTCAATACGGGTGCGTAGACTATGCGTGTGGACCACTTATTCTGTCTGTATACAAGAGCGATGTCATAGCAGTAAGTGCAAAGAGTAACTGTAATATTTCCATCCCGCTTTATTCCATTACAGAGAGTGGGACATAAAGTTGTGCTACGTATAATCGGTCCACGTTGTCGCAAACAAAAGCTAAACAGCGAGTCCAATCCTCTTACAAACAATGTTAAATCCGTATGTTTCAGTTTGAATGTGGACACCCGGTATAGCCCATTCGGTAAACAAAAATATTTTAGTTTTTGCGAAGTTGGCAAATGCTGCATACAATTTTTATACTAGGGATTTTGTATTTTGTTTTGCAGAGGTTTCTACACCTGCATAAACCAGGCTTTGAATTTAAAAATGACAATCAATGACAAATAATATTGCTTCCCCCAAACTTCTATAAAATGTAATAAAAATACTTATTATTAAACTCTATACTCAAAAATAATTACTTATAATATTTATAACAAACACTAAGTCAATGTCACACCCGTAAACTATTTGTTTTAGTAACTTTTTGTAATTACACTCCTAGTCAAAGATGAATTTTTGAAGTACACTCACGAAATTTTAGAAATCAAAAATCGCTCTCTGTTTTTATGTTTACTGAACAGACTATACTGCATTCACCATGTTTTTAGACCAAAGCAGGCCATGATTTCAATTTATTATGTTGGTTTTAAATTTAACTCAAATTTATACAGCCTGTTGTGTCAGTTGTTGAGTAGTTGGTTATGTAGATAGTACTATGTTGCGAAACATACTTCATTAGGATTACTTAAGGCACTCTATCTTTGCCTGTTAACAGGCCATCATATATTTTTGACACTGACATGGGTTATTTGACTTTGACCACTGCCTCCTACACTTACAAGCCATGCTGTTAAGAGTTGGCAACATTGCATCTCTGGTAGTACTCACATTTGAAATAATTTTGCTTTAAAGAACACAGTTTTACTCTTTATCATATGTTACTCGGTAATTAACTAAAGATAGCTTCTGTAATTGTGACATTTATTTACATACTCAAGTAATACAAACATGTAACAGTATATTTATACAAATAAAACGACTTAACTTATGTAACCCATGGGTAAAAGAACATTTCTGTAATTATTTTAAAGTTTGTAATTTTCTATACACCACTGCTGATTGAGAGTACAACATATATGCAAAAACTATGGTGCTACAGCTGTAAATAATCTTATTTGAACATATTAAACTTATCTGCTCGGTAACATCTAAATTTGTGTGGCATAAATTGTTCCATAAACTTCAAAAAACTGCTGATGTCATCATTTAAAAACGCTTTCACTGTTTGTGCATGTCTTTCCAATATTTGTTTTCTTCTACATTCAGGATTTGTCCTTTCTTGAGGCGCTCTTGACAACAAATATGCTGATAAATTTGGAATGACGCTTGGGACAGCATTGTCAGCTAATCGAGGGTAATGCAGCATTAGCTTCTGCAGTTCCCCACTCTTATTTCCAACGCGTTCAAATGTCTTTTTATTAAAATGTATTTCATACATGACAGCATTTTTTGTTAGGGTCTAACATTCTCGTGGTATTGCACAAAGTCGTGCTTTCTTTTGGATCTCGTCCATTGGAAAAGAAACTGTTGTTATTATAGTTTGCATACGATTTTCTTTTAAGGTACTGCTGCTGTGTTTGGTACACAGCGTCTTCGTGGTATCCTATATATTTAAAATTCAAAGTTGCAAGAAATGCGCTAAAAATGAGGTTAAATTCTTTCCTCGGTTGATTTCAGTGAAATACTTAATAAAAAGCGATAAATACTAGCAGCAATTTTCACTTATCACAAACAGTACAGTAATATATGTAAATGTATTTCTTTAAACTTAGAGCAGTCCAGCATATTAATATTTAATCACATGCTGCATTTGAACGGACATTTATAAATAAACAGTACAAAAATTGGCCTGTCAGCAGCGTTGCCAAATGTCCAACAGCATGGCTTGTAAGTGTAGGAGACAGTGCCTTGACCAAATAGCTTTGTTAGTGGGCAATTAGAATTTTTGAAAATTCAAATTGCTCACAGTGACTAGTTTTCTGCCATTTTTAAAATGTGTTATCTATTTAAACATTTTTACTTTTGTATTTGCTGGAATAAATAATTAATTTAAAATTATTAATATTTATTTGGTAAACAACTGGGAAGAAATTGCAAAAAACAGAAAATTGTGGAAAATAAAAGTGAATAGTATAGATTAGTTGCTAATTATTGTTTGTGAATAGTATAGAATAAATAGCCAAAGGCCTTAAGGCCTATAGTGCTGTATGTATATATATTTGGTACTAAAAATACTTTATACATTTATAAGGAGTGTTCATTTGAATTTGTAGTCTAGTTAACTTTCAAATTGATGAAGTCATATCGTCCATTACATCATATAGTTGTACACATAACTTCATATTTATAAAAAGCAGTTACGTGTTATGACAGAAATTACTTTTGAAATTTTATAAAGTGTCGTAAGCTACCATAAAGATAGGTGACTTTGACTCACTTTTCAACTTCACTGTGTCATATAGTAGTGATAGATCGATTTTAGGATCTTTTTTGTATAACAGGGTTAGTCTTTGCAGGGCCTTTAATTTCTCCGTTATAATAGCTGTATAATACTTAAATTAGGGGGGGGCGGGGACTTCAAACCAGATTTGCAGTCACCACACCGTGAGGGTGACTTTGACCCATAGACTGAAAGTAGCCTTGGGATAAACACTTCTGTAAAAGTTCAACATTTTATTTATAAAACAAGATATACTATATATAAACAGAAAATATAGTCTTCTGTAATCTGCTATTACTGACAGATATCATTTTTTTCTGCACTTATACCATGCCTCCAGAAAATTTGTTCCATAATGGTACGTACTTACAATGATTAAAGATGCACTGGGTACACTTTTTTTTAAATACTGGGTAATGGGTATCCCGTTCTTTGCAATTATCAGATATCAGGTAGTAGGGATGCGCCGAAGCGAGTTTTTTCTGCTTCGGCCGAATACCGAATATTCATCCTAAAATTTCGCCGAAGCACGTAGCTTTGGCCGAATCATAATACCTAAAAACGAACATCTCGGAAAACACTAATACATACATAATTTTTTATTATAGTAATAATAATAAAATAAGAAAATAAAAATAATTTATTTGAACAAGCGGTTTATTTAGCAAATACATTGTAGAAACACGCAAGCGAAATAATAAACGGCAGAGATATTGAAATACGAAATAACAGACCTACCAGCGACCATATCAAATATTTGTAAAAAACATAAGCACAATACAAAAATAAAGCTTTTTTTTCTTTCTGCACTTGACAAATTTTTAATTATCACAACGCAATATTTCCAAACACCACTTATTTTTATAGTGTTTGAGGCTTTCGCGGTTACTCGAATTATTCTTCTTAACATAGAATTTCGGCTTAGACCGCGTAGTATTTGTAGATGAACACCCAGCATTTTTTGGCTTAATGTGCCTTGCACCTTGTGAAGTCGAGCAAAAACCCGCGCGATGGTCATGCTTTTTGGTGGCTCATGTTCTTTGAGTAGAGTGCGACTTTCACTCTGATGATGCAAGCTGCAAGGTCTTGCAAAACGTTAGTGAATATTTATTTTATTTATTTATCAGGTAGTATGTCGCACTGCAGCGGGTTTGCAAAAATGGTCTATTGTATTCTCTGTTAAGCACATTGTGAAGTCACAAAATGGGTACACGCGCTGTAACTTAGTTAGGTTAGGGAATTCCCAGTAAAAATAATGCATTCACGTCATCGCGTAATTAGTAATTTTTCAAATAATGAGAGGGAAGTAAAATGTTGAATTATTTTTAAAATAGTGAAAATGGAGATAAAATACAGTTTGTGTGCTATATAAAAAAATGAGTTTATTACCCGGCCAAACTCACCGTATACCCAGTGCACTCCTACTTATTATTATTTATGACAAATGAAATATTTAACTAAACTCAAAATAACAATTGCAACGACAAGAATTTGCGTACTACTGGGAACTCTGGTTTTATTGTGAACCATAACCTTAAAAACGATTAAATATGACTTTTACTAAACAGATAACTTTATAATAGACAGAGTCTTAGTCGAATGCAGGCTTTCACGGCTGTTGTCCATAATGGTCTTCTTTTGGCATATATATTGACCAGGACTTTTTATTAAGTCATAGAAATATTTTGTTCTCAGCAGAAGATATTTTAGACATCAGATTTTCCAACAAAGTTACGTTGTGATTGATTAAGCACAAGTTCATTCACCCTTCTCATACAAACATTTAAACATATGTTGATTTATATACTTTTGGCCAAGCTGTATTTAAGTACTCTTGCCTAGTATGCAATTTGTTACATAATTTTGTTCCGTTGGTATAAATTTTTGAGCATCTGCAATTCTAAAAACAAAAACAAAAGTTATGAATTGTCCATAAATTGATACAACTCTGAACATTATCAGTAAAATGGAAAATAATTTTTAGTGAGAACCATTTGGATTTAGTCGTGAAATTTGAAAAAGAAAGGAAAAATGTAAACTTACAAACAACTGATCTATGTATATACAGGGTGTCTCAAAAAGAATGGGACACCGATTAGTCATAGATTTCTTACATAATAATAAATCGATTAAACCTAATATACCTTAATACAAAGTCCCTTCGGTAAAAAGTTATAGGGCCTTGAAGTTCAATTTTTTATTTTTTTGTTAGTTTCTAGAAATGTACAGATATCGATTTGAATTTTGGTATACATACTTACTATTATATACTACACTAATAGGAAAAATTTCATAAACTAGACTCGACTGTAAAGGGCACTTTACCTAACTTTCAAAACTTTTTTTAGCTCTAACTTCGTTATATGTACCTTTTTTTAAAATTTTAGGTTATTTTCTGAAAGAGAATTAAAAAGCACAAAAATAATGTACTCTTAGTTCTTAAGCCTAAAAGCAACCGTTTACCGTAAAATGCCCATCAAAGGTTTTTGGTTGTCATTAAGATGTGCAATAATCAAGTAGCCATGATCACAAAAACAATGGGTAAAGATTGTAATCTAGTAAACAACAACAAGAAATCAATTAATGACGTTGGTGACATCAGGTTTTTGTCTTTTGTGCTTACGAAAATGCTGCGACATAACGAACCTTTCAGCATTGGAGAATTGGTTATGTAGCGGCATTTTCTTAAACATAAGAGAACAAATTCTTATGTCACTAATATCATTAATTGATTTATCATTGTTTTTTTAGTAGATGACCATTGTTTTTGTGATCATGCCTACTTGATAATTACATGTTAGTGACAACCAAAAACTTTTGAAAGGTATTTTAAGGTAAACGGTTGCTTCTACGCCTATGAAGTAAGAATACATTATTTGTGTGTATTTTAATTTTCTTTCAGATAATAACCTAAAATTTTAAAAAATGCTACAGGTAAAGAAGTTACAGCTAAAAAAAGTTTTAAAAGTTAGGTAAAGTGCCCTTTACAGTTAAGTATAGTTTATGAATTTTTTGTCTATTAGTGCAGTATATAATAGTAAGTATGTATACCAAAATTCAAATTGATATCTCTACATTTATGGAAATTAACAATAAAATAAAAAATAAAAAATTTAACTTTAAGGCCCTATAACTTCTTACTGAAGAGACTTTGTACTAAGGTATATTAGGTTTAATCGATTTATTATGACGTAATAAATCTATAGTTAATCGGTGTCCCATTCTTTTTGAGACACCCTGTATAGTCTGTGAATGAAGGCTGTGGCTTCTATCAGTTTGGTGTATTTATTAGGGACAATAAATTTAGGGCCTACCTTTTTGTTCCAACTGAAAAAGTAGTCGCACTTACCTAATTTATTAATTCTGTCATTCCAGTATATAACAAAACGCCATTCACTAGACTGGATTGGACCTGATGACGCCCCTCTGGAAGGGTTTTCCTGGCGAGGAGGGTCGGAGAGAGACACCACAGGAATCCTCATGTGGTCAGAGGTTTTCCTAACCGACATGGATTCAGGAGAAAAGGTTAACGGAACTCACACACTTTTGTATGCTATTTTACCACAGTAATTTCGTGCAGGTGGCTATTATCCTGCTCGACACGCAAGGGGCTTTCGACAGCGAAAGTACCGTCAGAGACTGTGCTACCGTCTTTGCCCTTAGTACAATGATAAGTTCTGTACAGATATATAACTTATCACAAAACATTCAAGAGGACGATCTGCAACATCTACAGGTACCACATACCCCAGCCTTTCATTGAGAACACTAAGCAATTTTTTTATGTTGCCAGCTCTTCACAGAATATGGCAGATTAGCATTGGAGGACACGGGAAAATCTCCTTTCCAAAGGCTCCAGTTCCTTGTTAGAGACTGGAGCTTCCCATATGAAGCAGAATACGGTGCTGTCGGGGGCAAAAAGATCTTGGACCGGCGATTACAGCTCAACGACCACCAGCATCCAGAGCTTCAGTCTCTTCGGAAACATATCAAAAACTGTTTTACAGAAATTGCATGTTTTCTTATGCCACACCCGGGCTTGAAAGTCGCCACCAATCCCAAATTCGATGGTAGACTTAAAGGTATGAACTGACGGTTGGTTTAACTGACTTTTATTCGAGAGCTATTTGCAGATATCGACGATGAATTCAAAAAAAGTCTTCAAATTCTAGTGCCAATGTTATTAGCTCCTGAAAATTTAGTTTTGAAAAAGATAAACGGACAAAAGGTGAAAGCGAGGGATCTCGTGCAGTATTTTAAGTCCTATATCCATATATACAGTGGGAACGAGCTGCCAGAACCAAAATCAATGCTTGTGGTAAGTATTCAAACGTTTCGTAGTATACTAGTTAGGTAGAAACTATTATTGATGATTTTGTACAAAAGTGAAGTTAAATTTTAGTGTGCTAAAAGCCATAGCAATTGGAGCCAATCCAAAAGTTGTTAAAATTTATTAGTTGTACAATCATTTCATAAGAGTTTATCAGGAGGTAACGAACCAATACAACAAAAATATAGTACCTCACAATTCATTATCAACTACATTTTTAAATCGCATACTAAATAATAACCATAGTTAGCTGTAAAACTGTATTTATTAGAATGTGCAATCTGTTGCCCGTAAAGATATTCAGCTTGCACAAATTACACGCACACTTAATAAAAAGTTTGTAACGTACAGTGCCCCTAAAATATATAATGTGCTTCCTGCTGAAATTGTTTCTCCTCATGTTTTTCTATTGATTCATTTTTGCGCTGTGTTAACCTTGTATAGGTATTTCAATGGTTTAATGCCGACAGCAATTCTGGTTGCCTAACTAACACGAAAATGAAAGAATAATTGAAAATGAGCACAGAATAATAAATGCACATGATGTGAGTGGCAGTAACTATAATTTCATTGAGAAAGGTTAGCATTAGATAAGGCAGAATCAAAAGGGTTACGTTTAACATTTTATTCATAATTGATGTTCGGAATGTCAAGTGCACCTTAATTTATGTAGCTGGCAGATTTGATTTGGTAACATCAATACAATAATGTGAATTTAATATGATAAGAGATGGTGTGTGATTTTACAAAAATTATATGAGCGTTATTAGTAAAAATGTATGAAGCCAACGAACGGCAAAACAGCAGACTAGTAAAGAAACTGTGAAAAGCAGTGCAAGGAAGCAAAGATTGCAAAGAGCAAGATAAGGCAACCTATTATAGAACACAGACATTGGTGCAGTGCTAAATAAAGTCATGTGAAACAGTGCATTCAAAAACTAAAGTGATTAAATGCAGAGTTAAGTGCTACGATTGACAATTTTTAAGAAAAAGACAGTTAGTTCCTAAGTAAAAACATGATATCAAAACTTATTTCATAAAACAATTTTAAAACTTAGTTGCTAGGAAACGAGATATTCAGTTGTTATTATTGAAAAAACAAGCCTTGTAAAATTGTGTTGTTTGCTGGAGGTGTTCAGATTATTGTAAAATTTGAAATAAAAAAGTTCTTTGTGTGAGTCGAAATATGGTCTTCAATATTCACTAGTCCGCAGAGCATCTTTGTGTGTAATTTTCATCGTGGTGAGAGATCCCAGTGAAGAGGGAAAGCAGGGTGCAAGATTCGCCCAAGTGCGGTCAACATCCGGGCAAGTTTTTGAATAGTTGGAAGCATTGGACAGCAAGAATTGTGTGTACTGCGTTATCTTTGCAATTAAATCCTCTTTCCAAGTGTCACTTATACTTTCATTTTCCCAGACGCGTTCAATTATAGGGTGCAATACTATGGCTGTCACGTCCAAATCAATGTGTGTCCTTGTTGATCAAAAGGCCTACTCCGTTTTCACGATTCTCAATTTGGTCTTTACATGAATACATTAGATGGTCTCCATTTTCAAGTACAAAGCCTTCACACCCTGCTCCTCTGATTTCATTAAGGCCTATTTCAAGTAGCTTATATTTAATCATTGAGACTTATGCTAGTGTGCTGGCTTCCTGCATTGTGCTTACATTCCAAGTGCCAATTTGTACAGCCTTTTTTATGTCAAATTCTGTTACTGGTCGATCCGTCCGGCTATTCTTTGTATTAGTTTCTTTGATAGCGAAAAGTTTAAGGTGAAATGCTGATTATCGGCCAACCCACCCAATTTTGGTGGTGGGACTGCCATCTTTTAGCATCCAAATCCACTTTTCCTATTTAAAGGGATTTATTTTTGAGGTCTGATATCCAGATCGAAAGCCGAGCTAAAAAATGTAATAAAAAGCTTGATAAGCAGGCCAGAAGAAGAGGTTCACATATAAATGAAAGTAAGACAAAATGTATGGTGTTAGGGAAACAGGAGGAAAACATAACGCTAACTTGGATCTTATTTTAGGCCCTGAACACACGGGATTCCGTTTCCCAGATTCGGTATGCGGGATACAGAATCTGAGTCTGTTCAGACACGGCGACTGAATCTCAGACGCGGGCCTTCAGTCACTTGCAGTGCCGTGCTGTTATGGAACTAGCATTGCTGTTCTTTGTTTCTGTCGAATTAGTCTAGAAGTGCTGTATTTAAAATCAGGGATTGGGCTCTACTAAGCTAATAAATTTTTCATTGTCAAATAATGTACATTCTATGATCGTTGTATAGTAATGAACGCCTTGCTTATTCGATTTAAATAGAAGTTGAAGAAAATCTGCTACGCCTATGACATGATATCATATGTTCTAGCTGGCAAAAGTGGACGAGTCCAGGCCGTGGTACACGTGGACTCATATCCTCTATATGCTCCAATGGTAAATCGGTATCCGAGATACAGAATGTGTCGCCGGCGGCCGATTTTCCTTATCTCTCCATTTCGGCCGCCGGCTACAAATTCTGTATCTCGGATACCGATTTACCATTGGAGCATATAGAGGATATGAGTCCACGTGTACCACGGCCTGGACTCGCCTACTTTTGCCAGCCAGAACATATGATATCATATCATAGGCGTAGCAGATTTTCTTCAACTTCTATTTAAATCGAATAAGCAAGGCGTTCCTTACTATACAACGATCATAGAATGTACATTATTTGACAATGAAAAATTTATTAGCTTTGTAGAGCCCAATCCCTGACTTTAAATACAGCACTTCTAGACTAATTCGACAGAAACAAAGAACAGCAATGCTAGGTCCATAACAGCACGGCACTGCAAGTGACTGAAGGCCTGCGTCTGAGATTCAGTCGCCGTGTCTGAACAGACTCAGATTCTGTATCCCGCATACCGAATCTGGGAAACGGAATCCCGTGTGTTCAGGGCCTTAGAGAATAATGAAAAACTGCTTATCCAAAGGGTAAATTAATTTGTATACCTGGCAGCACTGATAAGTGAGCTAGGGGATGAAGCAAAAGAGATCGGAGCAAAGATAATTAAGGGTGACAGGTGCGTGGGCTCGCTAAACAAAGTGCTTAAATTTAAATACGTATCGCGAGCTACAAAGGTCCGGGTGTATAAAACTGTGATAAGACCATAAGTGTACGCGTGTGAAACTTAGGTGCTCAACCAGAAAGAGCAGTCTGACCTCGAAATATGGGAACGAAAGATCCTCAGAAGAATATTCGGAGGGAAGAAAGTTGGGGACCAATGGAGAAGATACACAAACAAAGAAGTAATCAACATGTACGGACAGCCGGGGATAACGCAATATTAAAAGCACAGAGATTAAAATGGTTGGAACATGTTGAAAAAATCAAAAGCCGTCATGAAGAGTAGGGCGCCCAAAAAGAAGATTGATGGAGGCTACAATGGAGGACCTACGAGAAAAAGGCATCACAAACTGGAAAACTAAAGCAGTAGACAGGAAGAAATGGAAGAAAATTATTCAGCAATGGGCCTAATTGGCCTGCCTCATTATATACCGTGTGTTCACAGGGTTTCGCACCATGGAATCAGAGCAACGTTAATTTATCCCAAAGATCAGCTCTTGCTTTTACGAAAACAGCGTAATGACAAACCCTATTATATTTATTTTTCTATGGCAATAAATGATTAGTCGTATTCAACTTGACGTATGGTGTCAAATTCGACGATAGCAGGTTAGGTTTTGCGTCAGTTTTGACACAGACTGACGCAAAACCCAACCTGCTAACCTCGAATTTGACATAGACTTACAGTGCCACCAACATATTATTCATACGTTGTATAGCCATGACCATTCAAAAACGTTCGAAGGCACTTTATTTGTTACTTGCAAATTCAATTTTAATGGTAAATGCTTAGCAACCGTTTGACTATCAATTGCCACCGGAAGAGTAGATCTTTGAAATAAACTAGCATCACTCCAATGCCATGGTGCGTAGTCTCGTGGACGCACGGTATATATTTTTGAGGTTTACGTCTCTAGATCTACCGTGTTCTGCTAGGCAAGGTCATCTCAAGTAGGGTGTGGTTCTTCACCACGCATGACAGCCTTGGGTAGACAGAAGCTTTCGGCATCTATAATCCAGTCACTCCATTTTTGCATGAAGGTTGGCCTTGGATTTTTCTTGTTAAGTTGCACATGAACCGTAATTTTTATTTTGTTGTGTAACCTGCATAACCTTCAACAAATTTACTGTCATTTGACAGACGGAATTTTTTTGCTAGATGGACTGCTTACTTTGATAGTATAGTCGGCGCCTTAGAAATCGGGACACGTAATATGTTGTAATATTTGATTTTATTATATTTTTTTAGTATTATTGGAATTTTACTATCAACCAAAAGATTCAACATTTCAAAAATTACATAACAATAAAACCATAACAACTTCAAAATCCCAGTGTATATGTTACTGGAAATGTATGTAATCCGTCATTATATAGAATTCCTAGGAAATGTATATAATGCCTAAAATCGTCAGGAAATGTGTGAAATAAATTTTATTATACACATTTCCTAGGAATTTTATACATTTCCTAACCTGGAATCGGAAATGTGTTTTGTTAGGGATGTCATGTCGGTAGGTTAGGTTAGGTTAGGTTAGGTTAGGTTAGGTTAGTAGCACTAACAAATCGTCACACTGCTAAGGAAAATCTCAGTTCATCTGTGTTTTATTTTTCATTCATTCACAAATTCTACAGTATAATGTTGATTTTCATACATTTCCTAGTACCATTTAGGAATTGCATACAATGCCTAGGAAATGCATACATTTCCTAGGAAATGTATGTATTAAAGAACCTTTCATTAATTATTTTACACATTTCCTAAATTGGCTCGGCATTATATACATTTCCTAGGAATTGTATACAATTCCTAGGTTTCATACATTTCCTGTAACATATACACTTAAAAATACATGCAAAATGTATCACTGTCCCGATTTCTAAGGCGCCGACCGTACATGTAAAGAAATATTTAAAATCTGAAGTATTGCAAGACCGTCCACATACTTATTAAAAATGTCTCTAATTACATAATTACTGAAACTGAATACATACATAAAAATTACTAAGTTCCATTTTCTATTCTGCTTAAATATGGCAACTTTGCATTTCAAGGTGCTTTGTCATGTTTTCTAACCTAAAATCATTTGGTAACCATAACCTCAAATATAAACCTCGTTTAAACGCAACAAAGTATTCTACACGGCTAAATTGGGGAAACTGTTATGGCCAATCTTCATGTAAAAAGGATGTGAATAGAGTATACCTAATTCGTTTTAATAAACAATTGTCAAAATGTAGTCAGGTCGGTAGACATGTCAAAATGTCAAACCTAGTTATTTCATAAATAAATGTTGGTATCTCTGAGTGTCGGCGTAATTTTGTTTGACAAATGCTTTGTATAAACATAAAAGCATATAATTCAAAATTGGCGAAGAATTTTAATTTAAAGAATGGCTTCACGTAAAAGGGGTACAGGTCAGTCGCTTCTTCAACGTGAAAAGATGGCAGTAGTTCGATATTGCAAAGAATTGGAGACGAAAAAACCATCAATGTCGATTAAAGAAATTTGTGAGAAAGCTGCTCATATTTTTGATGTAACAGTTTACCTATTTATTGGATTTCAAGTAAATATCCATACAAACCTTCATTTCTTGTTGCTAAGTTTGAAGACGCAACTCACTTTTCAGCATCATTAAACATAATAACATTACTTTTGATGTGCAAGGTCTTAACAGATAAACAATATTTATCATTTTTCTGTAGGTACTATCTTAACCGGTGGCTGGATATGGTATTGTGGTTTGTAACTGCAATTGAAAAACGTCAAAGTGCAACATAACCTCAATAAATATCTAGTATAAGAGCCATTATACATCTGGTCCATAAATCTGATATTCTGGGGAATCTGGGGTGGTACAGTTTGGTCTTTTAAGAATGTTTGACATTGACCATTGTTTATTAAAACGAACGAACTATACAGGGTGAGTCGGGAGGAACAGACCAAACTTCAGGTGTGAAAATAATGTAAAAGAAAACTCAAATGTTGTTTCATTTGTTTTCAAGTTATAGCATTACAAAAAACAACTTTTTATGGAGAACTTAATTGAGTTTTTGTAAAAAAAATGAAATTTTTGTTAATTTAAGCCGTAATCATTTGCAAAAAATCGAGAAATGCGCCATTTATTGCAAAAGCTAAAATAAAAATAATGCGTATGAGGATTTTTTATGAGGCTGTATCTTGAAAACAAATGAAAATCGGATAACAACATTTTAGCTTTTTTACATTATTTTCACGTGTATAATACACTCCTGAAGTTTGGTCAATTCCTTCCGACTCACCCTGTATATATTTATGCTATATCTAGCCCTGTGCGCACACTTGAACTCGCACTAAAGCATAATTGCTCAAATATTTAAAGGAAAAAACTCAAATTAGCAAATTTTTGCAATGTCATTGTCAAGCCTTATCGATAATCCTAAACTAAAAGCTTTCTACCTATGAATATAAACATTTATACGCGTTCAACAAGAGGTAACTGTTTATTTTGGGTATTGCAATCTTACAAATCGTTTGAAATACAAAGAAGCTTGGTCATAAATAAGAAATAACTTAAGAATGATATTTACTATTTACAGCACTTCTTAACATAAACATTATTGCTAAACTGAATATTTGCTTCTAAAATCAAGTAATGGAGTGAAAATCCCGCTCTAGGAATTTATACCGGGTGATTATAAATGCTTTTTCATCAAGTTCCCTTTGAAACATTTGTTGTATGAATAATATATTGGTGGCACTGTAAGTCAAATTCGAGGTTAGCAGGGTAGGTTTTCCCATGGTGTAAAGAATACAATGTGAAACGTTCCCCGGGATGGGCAGTCGTTCAGAAAGTAGAGGGGAGAAGTCAAACCAATCCCCAATGGGGTCATGGCCGCGATCGTATATAGTTGCTGGCACTGTCAGTCGATGTCAAATTCGAGGTTATAGGGTTAGGTTTTGCGTCAGTCTGACACAAACTGACGCAAAACCTAACCTCGAATTTAACATAGACTTACAGTGCCACCAACATATTATTTATACAAGAAATATTTCAAAGGGAACTTGATGGAAAAGCATTTATAATCACCCAGTACAATGATTTAAGCTATCGAAAATTTAGTCTTCGAATTATCGAGAGATTTGTATGAAACTATAGGAATTAGGTTGGGAATGTGACGTGAATTTGAGTAATCGTAATATGCGATTTATAGAAGTTCGAAATATGGAAGTTCGACTGTATCATTCAATATGGAAAAAAAAATTATAACAACCCAATTTTATTGTATTATTTACTATATCGTAATGACTGCACAGGGGGTTCCCAATTTACTCCGGTTTTTAGAAGGGGTTCACAAGGAAAAAAAGGTTGGGAATTGCTAACATAGATCAACAAAACAGATAAAAGCAAGTTTAGGGTATTTGATAGACTTTTCACATACCTGCCGGAGTGTAAATATTGCTTCTATTGTCGACCTCATTTGTTCTAAAGCCAAACTGTTCTTCGTTAAGATTTATGGAATCAGTTGCTAGCTTTTCCCACCTGGGCTTGGGACCGGCAGAGATCTCGCTGAGCTACTCAGTTCACCGATCAGGAGTCTCAAGGCGAAGTTGAAACAGAAATTAGATAACCCTTTTGTAATATTTAGGGCTGTAAATAATCAAAATTGTGGAAGAAAAATTAACTGTAGTAAGGCCACAGTTGACTGATAAAAAAATCATGTTCCATCTGTAAAATCTGGTGTGTCATTACATTATTGTTTCAGTTTTAGCACAACAAAGTACTGCAGAGTTTTATAACATAAAAGCAATCGCGTATTTTATTTTTTCAATATATTGCAGTTGATGAACTAGCTCAAATATACAAATGTAATAGGATTCTACTCTAAATTTTGCACAATTGTGCTAAATTAACCTACTTTATAGCTTTTAATATAAGGCATAACCTATAATTCATTCATATTTTATTAACCTCTAGTAACTTGCATATAAAAATATAATTAAAATGAAACGTTCAGTAAAATATCAACGAATTATATCGGACAAAAAATTGGCACCCCGTAAAATCAAACAAAATTTTGACCACCATTAAATATAATGATGCTATAATTTTTCAGGCCACGGCAGAAGCAAACAACTTAGCTGCGGTAGCAGACGCCAAGGAGGTGTATGTCCAGCTCATGGAGGAAGTGTGCGGCGGCAGCAAGCCATATCTCAACACCAGCACCATGGAGTCTGAGCATCGAAGAGTAAAAGACAAAGCCATGCACCAGTTCCACAGCAAGCGAAAAATGGGCGGCGAAGAGTTCAGTGAAAAGTACAAAGAGCAGCTTGATAAAGTAAGTTTAGCAGTTCAAATGGGCTATGAACTAATTACTCTGTCCTGTTATTTAGGATCTGGAAGAAACATTCAACCAGTTCAAATCGCATAACGAGAGCAAAAACATCTTCAAGGCGGCACGAACTCCGGCCGTGTTTTTTGCATTAGCTATCATGTGCTACGTCGCCTCGGGAGTTTCTGGGCTGTTCGGAGCGTACACCATTGCCAACGCCTTCAACCTGATCATGGGGGTTGCTTTGTTGACGTTAGCACTGTGGTCGTATATTAGGTAATTTACCAATGATAATTAGTAAAATGTATCCAGTTATAATTTGGGTTTTGTTTATAGGTACAGTGGTGAGTTGCGAGAAATCGGAGTGCAAATTGATGAGTTAGCAACGTTCATGTGGGAAAATGTAAGTATCACTTAGACAACTAAACGTTTGGAATATATTCTGGCATAACCTTTTCGTGCCTGCTGCAACTGCAACAAACCGTTCCTGAATTGTTGTTCGATGTAACAAGATTGTAAAAGTTTGAGAAAGCAAAGTGGGGCAAAGGCAAAATATTCTATTCGGTGTATAACGTATAAAAATGCCACTCTGGACTGTTTAATTCATAAAATGTGCCCTTAAATATGTTAAATAAGCCATCTGTTCAATATTGTTGTATTCTAAGCTAAAACAAAACATTTGAGCTATAATAATAATAATTAGTAAATTAGTCTTCTCAATTAAACGTGTGCCAGCTATTGTTTTATTATTTAGGTTTCAAATGGTATGATTTTTAAACTTTCATTCTGTATATTTTTTATCTCGTCCTATATATTGATAAAGAAATAAATTCTCTTTTAGCTTACCAAAACAACAATTAAAACGTTCTGTTAGACAAACTTTTACCCATAACTGTCTTATCAGGAACCATTTTTCGATCATGAACTTCTCGACAGAGCAGTTATTTTGTAACTTAAATTGTGTGAGAAATAGAAATAAATTTGTACCTATATTTTAAATTATTAATAAAATTTCAAGCGCACAAGGAATCCAAAAAGCATTCAAATAAATGTAATTCCAAGCAGCAGAACTAAAAAATTATATTCACTGTCTACACTAAAATATAGGAAAAAATACCCTTAAAAATTGCATTCAAATTTCAACCATGAGGAAAACCCGACTAAGTTATTTGATTGAAATAGTTATTTGTTTCATTAATACAAAAAATGCATGATTTTGCGTCGTCCGGCGAGTCTTACCCAGCAACAGAAAGAAATGCAAGAAGCCTCATCAATTATTTATATAATATACACACACAAAAACTAGTAAAAGAAGTAAAAACAACTAAAAACGCAGAAATGAGCACACAACACAAACTAGTAACAGCAAACGTAAATATAAATCAACCAGAAGAGGAACATGGCAAAAACTAAACAAAAAAGTATTAACTGTTGAAAAGCTACAAGATAGTGAAATAAGAGAAGAATAAAAGAAAAGGATGGAAGAACTAGAGAAGCTTGGAGATATGAAAGAGGATATGACAATAAACGAGATGTGGAAAGTACTTGAAACAACGTTACAAAGAGTAGCAAAAGAAGTGTGTGGAGAAAAGAAAGTATCATGGAACTTTAAAAGAACTAGATGGTGGGCTAAGGAAGTGCGAAGAAAGTAAGGAACAAAGAAAAGCATGGAAAAATTTATCGAAACAAAAAATAAAGAAAATAAAGAAGAATACATAAAAAAAGAAGAACTGAAAAAGGCAAAAACGGAAAACTGTGAGGAATTTGGAGAGGAAATCCAAAGGGCATATAGAAAATTTTGGAACATTGTTAAATCGCAAAAGACAAAGGAATAAAAATATCAGATTGTAAAAGAAGACACGAAAAATAAGTTGAAATAAACAAGAAAACATCAAAATATGGAGAGAATACTACAATGGAAAATTTGCAAACGTATATCAGGCAAATGAAGATATACAAGGAACCCAAACCCAAACATAAAATAAAGAAATGCTGTATAAGCAGAGCTGGGCAGTATTTGTATTTGTAAATACTTTTTTTTATTTAAATACTTTGTAGTATTTAAATACTAGGTATTTAAATACTTTCTAATGGGCTGTATTTGTATTTGGGGGTGCAAATACTTTGCAAAGTATTTAGTATTTAAATACATTTTTGAAAATATTTAAATACTTTTAGGCTATTTAAATATATTTGGAGTATTTAAATACTTTGAGAGTATTTAAATATTCTCAAGGTATTTAAATACTCTCAAATGATGACGTATTGAACGCAAAAAGTATTTACTAGTTGGAATTATATTTTTTGAAGAAATAAAGGTAATTAAATACCTTGAGAGTATTTAACTACTTTTATTTCTTAGTAGTAAATACTTTTTTTCTACACACTGTATAGAAATTCGACTTTTGCGCCCTAGTTTTAGAAAACAAAACTGTCAGGTTCTAACCAGCGCAGTGGGAGCCAATTTTTTAATTAACTCTCGGCGGAAGCCAATGTTTTTTAATCGCATTCATATTGTAATGTATCAATTTCATGACATGACAACAGCTGGGAATTAGATGATTACTGAAACTAGAAGATAAATTATTACATACCCCGAAAAATATTACATACCTGAAGAGTGGGTTGACAGTTATTATAATTTTTTTGTTTCCATGGTAACAAAAATATTTGCCACAGGATATTTATTATTCAGAATTCAATTATAGTTATTTTTAAAATTAGATGATTGCGAATAAAATAGTATACATACCCGGTGAAAATTCCATTCCTGTGTCTCGAGAACTAGTTCACCTCGAGGCTGTCGCCTCTCGGTAAACTACTGTTCTCTCGACAGGGATGGGATCGTTTCCGCCTCGGTATGTAATATAATATTATTCGCAACCATATATGTAATAAGATCATTACTGACTTTTAAAAAGTTGGAAAATGAGCTATTCTCAACTTGTAACTTTCCAACCGGTCGGAAAAGTGATTGCCGTCGCAGCGGTTGGAAATGAATCTATTCCCGACCGCTGTGTAGGTAGGGACACTGGGAATCTCGTTCATCCATTCATGCGCGTCACAACCTGTCGTATCATAATATATTAATTTTTCCAGTTATTGTTTAGAATAAAGTGGTTGCGAATAAAATAGTATACATACCACGGTGAAAAGTTTTATTCCTGTCTCGAGATAAAGTTCACCTCGACGCTACGCTTCTCGGTTAACTACTTAATCTCTCGACAGGAATGAAACACTTTCCACCTCGGTATGTAATATACTATTACCTCCCGTATCTATGTTTATATCACCATGGATACCACACCAAAGCTTGGCAACGTTATGTTGACTTGGAAATTTAACAAAATGTCATCACAAAAATCTGAAGTTACTAAATACGCAACTAATAAATTCCCAAAGCAAAACTTGACAAATTTTGCATTAAAAACTGGCGTACGAAGAAAAAATATATACATCACTGGAGCAAAGGTTCATTAGCTATTTTGGCATTAGGCATTACAAGTTGGAATTCAGACTATGGGTCCGTAATACAAATTTTAGCAAAAAATAGGCAAAATATCTATTTTATATGAAAAGCCTTCAATTAAACAATATTGCTTGAATGAAAATGAAGTGGAGTATTTGATAGAATACATTAAACTTTCTAAGCAACTGGCTTTAGCATTAGATATTCTGCAAGGAGAAGCTAATCTATATTATGGATTCGTGATAGGTACCAACAATCGCCAGTATGAAAATTATTCTGAAAAAACTAAAAACAGAAAATCTCAACTATTTTTCTTCCTCAAATATAAAAAATATAACTTCAGCTACTAAATTTGAAGATCAACAACTTTGTGTTTGAACTAAATATTTGATAATCAAATTTGTTATAAGCTGAAGTCCTACAATTTAAGAACGGATAATGCGCTAGTTTTTCACCACCCTGTATGTTTATTGTTTTATTTGTTTTTTTCATTTTTTTAGATACTGTCTTTTGTTTTATGGCAAAGATGTAAAGGAACTGTTATATGAAAACGAACAATTAAAAAAGTGTTTATATTGTTTTATATTTATATTTGTTTAACTATGGATTTAATTTTACCAGCAAAATATTTTCTGGATTTAAATTTTTTTGCGGAAATATCTATAAAATATCATCTAAACTATGCATTCACCACAAACCAATATACAGGGTGAGTTTTTTTTTCATTATCACTATAGAGATCTCGGAAACCGTGAAAGATAGAAGGTTGTTTAAATGGAGAAAGAATTGCAGTTTTATGAGCTTATTCGAGATGTGCTTCTGTTTCTTTGAAAAAAATCCAAGGCCTACTAGATACAAGCAAAATATTAAAATTACTTAATTTCTTAACGTCGGTCTAGCGCCGTTATTATTGAAAATAGAAAAAAAATAATAAGAATAAAAGTTTCAACTATTTTTACGGTGTTTATCTTACACTTATTCGTTTTTGTCTAGCTTTCATAGTTTTTGAGATATAACATTAAGTTAATTTTTTTAAATAGCAATCATAGTTGGCTTAGACATTTCTAAAAAGAGAATATCTCGTTTGCTAAATGGAGAAAGAATTGCAGTTTTATGAGTTTATTCCATATATGTATTATACATATATTGTAGGGCCTCGGAACGCCCGAAAACATTACAGCGCCGACATAATTTCACTTAGAGTATAATGCGTCTCGTGCGCATGCGTGAGAGTTCGAACTCCGCCTTTAGAAGCGAATTTTGAACTTGACCACTTCCCCATTGGGCAGACGACGCCGCCGCGCTTGCGCACAGCACACCATTATACATTGAAGAGTTGGTTGTCTGTCTCACTACATTCGTGAGTTTCCCACTCATAGCCGCTAGCAATATAGTAAGTATTACATATATGGCTTATTCAAACTGTGCTTTTATGTCATTTTAAGCGGAAAAGTGAGCTCTTTTTAGAAATATCTAAGCCAACTATGATTGCTATTTAAAAAAATGTAACTTAATGTTATAACTCAAAAACTATGAAAGCTAGAAGAAAACTAATAAGTGTAAGATAAACACCCTAAAAATAGCTAAAACTTTTATTCTTATTATTTTTTCTCTATTTTCAATAATAACGGCGCTAGACCGACGTTAAGAAATTAAGTAATTTTAATATTTTGCTTGTATCTAGTAGGCCTTGGATTTTTTCAAAAAAACAAAAGCACATCTCGAATAAGCTCATAAAACTGCAATTCTCTCTCCATTTAGCAAACCTTCTATCTTTCACGGTTTCCGAGATCCCTGTAGTGATAATACTGATAATGAAAAAAAAACTCACCCTGTTTATCTATTTTTTAGGTTTTTAATAATTCATGTAAAATAGCTTCAGTTATGCCATCTTTACTACTTGGCTTAGTGTGTTAGTAACGCAAAAACTCGAGAACGACTTGACCGATTTAGATGATTTTTTTTTTGTGTTCGTCTTACTCAAAAAAGAAATCTTTGGAAAAATCCAAAGCCAGAAAATTGGAAAATATCGAATGTGTGTTTTTCTATACACTGTACGATTTTCTATTTCCAGTCATACTTTTATGATTCTGTGCTTGATGGTTTCAAGGGTTTTCCCCATCATGCCATAATCCAAAACAACGTTGGCCGGGTCAGCAAGTATTCGAATGAAAGGAAATTATGAACTTTAAATTTAATTTTAAAAAATTGTTAAACTGCTAATAAGTGTGTAAATACTGTATTGCTATTTAAATACTTCACAAGTCAAAAACTAGAAGAAGTATTTAAATACTTTTAAAATATTTAAATACTTAATAAATATTTAAATACTTTTGAAGTATTTAATTACTTTTATAAAAGTATTTAACTATTAAATATTATAGGTATTTATTATTTAACTACTTTTTGGTCATAAAGAGTATAAGCCGTTCACGACCTTTTTGGGACAGAGTTGGCTATTATATTGTCTTTTCATGTTGGACAAACTGATTCGATGATGTAGCGGATGCAACTTTTTTTTCTGTCAGTGTCTGTTCGACATTTTCTTGCCACCACATTGCCAGATTTATTATTTTAATATTCGTAAGAACATAAATGATTTATCAAATGTGTAAAAATAATTTTAATTTTCGTCAAAGGAAAAGTAAAAATGCCCAAAATAATTTTGTTACAACAAAAAATTTCCATTAAACTATGCTACTTGCAATTTAAAAAGAACAGACCAAATTTAAAAGAACGCGAGTCGATGTGGATACTAGAGAGTATCCGACAACAATGTACCTATTCAGAAAATATAACCTTAAACTGAAAACAACCTAACCTAACACAAAAAGTGTCAATTTCCATGAGGGAGTTTAGTTGCCACAGAGGTACTGCCAACAAAATTACTAGATGGTCATAGCCTCACCTGACCCAAAAAGATCTTGAACGGCTTATAGTTAGTATTTAAATATATAAAATGTTCATAAAGTATTTAGTAGTTACTTTTTAAAAGTATTTTGCCCAGCCCTGTTTATAAGGAAGTAAAGGAAGCAATAAAAGTAATTCAAATGAGTTAAGCAAGGGGGCCAGATGGGGCGGAAATAAGGTATAGTCAAATTTATACCCATTCGGAGTCACGTGATAATCTAGTAATTTTACGTATGTCGATTCTTAAAAATGCAATTTTAGGGAAATAAATGACATTCCGTTTTGTAGGTTATCCTGACATATGCCAATTTCTAAAACAAGGTTGCTACGGGTTTATTCTCTTATATGAAATCAAACTGAATATACAGGTTAAAGAAAACATAACATGTCGTAAAATGTAAATATAATAAAGATATGTCAGCTGCTACATTAAAAACCTGCTGCGTATAGCAAATTTTAAGTCAATTTCTGTGCATGCATATTCTGTTATAGAACATTGCCATTTGAAGCCTATTTCCTTGCACAATCTATTTAGGGAAGAAACTGAATGTGAAAAATCTCCAGATTCTTCAACCAAGCATTTTTTAGATTTTTTATGGTTACAAATTCTTTAGCTACATACATTTTATATACAGTGTCTTGACTGCTTCGTCGACTTCCGTTTTTGTATTCTTCACTTTCTGGCTCATATTTCGGTAAATTGTGCTCTCCGAGATATTTAACGCAAGAGAAGCACGGCGAACAGCGTTGGAGGGTGAAACTGTTGATTTACTATTATTAATATTGTACTCTTCATAAAAAAAAAACGCATAATATTCAAATTAATTGTTGTGACTGCTCGTTATACCGCATGTCCGATGGTTTCTTTTAATTTCCAGTTTTCGGCTCAACAATTTTAGGTTTTATTACCCTTATCTCAATAACTTACACGAAAAATATAATCTGACAGATTAGAAACGTCAAATTTTTAAAATTAATTTTATGAATCGACATGCCTTTTTTTCAAATTTCTTCCATTTCATCTATTTTACTAAAGATGAACAGAGACAGACAAAAGTCACGTGACTCCGAATGGGTATAATTTTGACTATAACAGAATGGGTAATAGAAATAATTAACAAAGTATGGAGACAAACAGAGATACCAGTAGAATGGGAGAAGCATACTATAATACCAATATACATGAAAATATAACATAATATAATGTGATAACTACAGTACGCCAGTAACTTTAAAAGTCTATAGCAAAATATTGGACGAAAGACTAAGAATGGGAGTAGAAGATAGAATCGGGGATGAACAGGGAGACCATATAGACCAGCGAGACAAACAACAGACCACATAAATGTGATTAGCAAGATAATGGACGACAAAATAGAAACAAATTCAGAACTATACGTGACATTTGTTGATCTAAAAGCAGTATTTGACGAAGTACAAATGGGACTTTCTAAAATAATTAAAAACCATCACTATTGATAGAAGCAACTAAGAGCATTTATAAAAACAACAGGGGCAATTCAAATAAATAGATGCATTAAAATCAGAACCATTCCTAATAGAAACCGGACTTAAACAAGGAGATATTCTCTGAATGATGTTATAATAAACAAGGAGACTCGCTAAGCCCCCTTCTATTTGTCATATTCATAGACAAAATAATGAAGAACTGTACAAGGGGGAAGCCAAAAACAATCAGGCTATAAATATTTCAACCTTATCAGAATGGAGGCATTGTTATATGCAGACGATATAGTGCTCATAGCAGATAAAACTACAAAATGCAAAGCCTGCTTGATATATGGACAGAAGAAATTGAAATGGTGGGAATGGAAATAAATGAAAACAAAACAAAATCAATGCGCAAGTACTAATATTTTTAATAAATACATTATATTGTAACTAAAATTGGCAAGTTTTCACTCTACATTTTTGAAAAAAAATTAAAAATATTTAAAAATTTGAAACAGTTATTAACAATTTAAATAGGGTCGGTCATTCGGCCGGACCCTGTATAATACTGGGTAATTATAAATGCTTTTCCATCAAGTTGCCTTTGAAATATTTGAATACAGAGAGATCAATAAAAAACCAATTAGGGTAGGCTGTGGTATGTGTTATACGTTTGGCAGTACTGAAATGTATTGTCAGTCTATGTCAAATTCAAGATTAGTAGGTTAGGTTTTGTTTGTTCTTTGACACAGGCTGTCTCAAAACTTAACCTGCAAATCTTGAATTTGGCATAGACTGATAATACACTTCAGTACTGCTAAACGTATAACACTTATCACAGCCTGCTCTAATTGGTTTTTTTATTGATCTCTCGTTATGTTGTTGGCACTGTAAGTCTATGTCAAATTCAAGGTTAGCAGGTTAGGTTTTCCGTCAGTTTTGACAGGGAACTTGATGGAAAAGCATTTATAATCACCTGCTATATGACTATTCTAAACAATAGTACATTGTAGCGATGTCGTACCCGGTCTAAAATCAAACCCGGGTACCCGAATGCCGTACCCGAGTACTTTGGGTACCTGATATATATAATAAAAATGGTAGCGTACATCTGAATATCTGAGGTAGCTACAATTTCTTTCTTTTACGACTCGAATTTTAAACTGAACTAAATTGAAATATTCACAATGACACAAGTCATTTACAGAAAATCCTGACGAAAATAAATTTTCTAATAATTTTTAAAAAGCAGTTTTGCCAATTTTATCTTTACCTTGAAAATGTTTATAGGAAAAAACGTACTTTATAGTACAGTAAAGATAGCTCAAAAATTGTCAAAACTCAAACATCAAAAAAAAAAGTTCTACGCAGCGGCAAACTGTTTAGTAACCTCCTCTTAGTAAGTGGTAAAAAGTCACACGACCCCGCGCGTCAGGTTTAGGCGGAAGGGGGGTGGAAAGGTGGTAAAATGGTATGTTTCAACAGTTTTTTGCAAATATCTCGTTAACTATGAGGTTTACTGCAAACTTTATCTTATACAAAATTAAACTACATTTAATTTACAATAAAAATTGTCGTATGCATTTTTGCGCTTCAGTCAAGGGTTACGAAGATATGGAGGGGGTAAAAATGTCACGGGTATTTGAGGACTGGTTCAATAGAATGAATAAATGCATGCAATGTAAAGGCGAATATTTTGAAAAACAATAAACTTAAAATTCCTCATAGTATATGTTATATATGTTTCTGCGGGAATTTGTCTAGTCGCCGTCGTATATATATATATTGTGCAGAAAAACAATTTCCATAATTTTTTGTATTAAAGCTTATTAGATAAAGTTTGTAGTTAACCTTATTTTAATTCTATCCACATGAAGATAAAACGACAAAGGAGGGGAGCAATGTATGTATATTATCAGATACATACACATAGACCTATATACATACACACATACATACATACATACATACATACAAACAAATGTTCCTATGTTATTTATGCGTCACTAAGTATTTTTCAAGTGAGTACGATGGATCCCAAACTAATTGGAAAATAATAACTTCTTTGCCCTCTCCATATCTCCGTAACCCTTAACTGGAACGCAAAAATTCATAAGACCATTTCTATTGTAAATTAAATGTAGTTTAATTTTGTATAAAACAAAGTTTGCGCTAAACCTCATAGTTAACGAGATATTTGCGCAAAACTGTTGACACCTACCATTTTACCACCTTTCCACCGCCCTTCCGCCTAAACCTGACGCGCGGGGTCGTGTGACTTACCACTTACTAAGAGGAGGTTACTAAACAGTTTGCCGCTGGGTAGAACTTTTTTTTTTATGTTTGGGTTAAACCCTAGTTTTACTGTACTATTAATTTTTATTACAAAAAGTCAATTTTAGTTTTGTTACTATAGAAATTGCATGGTTTGTTGCTGGATTTACCAAAAACTAATTCGAAAAAATAGTTTCATTCATTAAATAATCACTTATAATACCATGAGTAGTCAAAGTTATGTCGACTATTTTTGCGGTGGTGTCACGAATGTCCATTGCGCTTTGGTACGATTAGGACGAGTGCGCCAGCACGAGTCCTAATCCCAAGCGTAATGGACATGAGTAGTGATACCACCGCAAAAATAATATACTTAACTTTGACTAAGAATGGTATTCGAGGGACTATTTAATGAACCAAACTACTTTTTCAAATTAGTTTTTAGTAAATCTAGCAACAAACTACGCAATTTCTATACTAACAGAACACTAATATTGACTTTCTAATAAAAATTGCATTTGTTAAAAATAGTCACTTGAATACCTTCTAGGAAGATATATCCACTGATATTTTTTTGATTGGTCAAGAAACGTCAGAATTCTGTATTTTCATTGGTTACTTTTTGACAGATGACAGGTGAATTGAATAGTCCCCCGAATACCATTCTTAATCACAATTAAGTGGATTATTTTTCCGGTGGTAGCCACTACTCATGTCCATTGCGCTTGGGATTAGGACTCCTGCTAGCGCACTCATCTTAATCATATCGAAGCCCAATGAACATTCGTGATACCACCGCAAAAATAGTCGACATAACTTTGACTACTTGTGGTATTATATGGGACGATTTCTCGGAAATACACCCGTTTTTTAGTTCAATTTTGTTGGTAAATGTTTTAAACCTTGCATTTCTCACTTGTACGTAGCTTTCTGTATTGTCATATAGACTTTTTATACAACTGATCAGGCCCGTTTCTATTCCTCAGTATTACAATACTTTTAATATGTCTTCTCTTCATATTCTGTCAAATGCTTTTTCCATATCTACAAAACAAACATGTATTTTTCTGAATCCCTTCAGGCTTTCTTCTATTGTTTAGTCTAATTTTATCCTTATTCTATCTTCTAATATTCTTACATACAACTTTTCCACCTTTCCTTCTAACTTTTTTTTTTTAAGTTGGAACATTTTCAATTTTTTTGTGTTGTCTCTTCATTTTCTTGGTTGAGTAAATTCAACAGTTCTTGTTTTTTTTCTTTGTTTATATATTTGACCATTTCCATTGTTACTTCATCATGTCCAGGTGCTTTTCCTAATTTTATTTTTTGCAGAAGAAGATTGCTTTTCCCAACTCATTTCATGGTATATCATCGGTCTCTACTTGATTTTCTCTAAGTCTATAATTTTCCCTACTGTCATCTCTTTTGTATTATTCTAGTACCTAGCTCTACTTATTGGAAATATTTCTCCATTTTTTTTCTATCTTCTGCTAGAACTTTCCATTCAGTCATTTTCAGCTCTTGTAAATGGTTCTGTTTTGTCCCTCAGGTTTTTGTGTCAGTAGCTGTTTTGGTATAGTCTCCGGCCCCTATACAGCTTCTCTGTGTCTTTCACTGGTGAAAGTCGCTGTTGGGCGCATTATTGTTTTATACAGGGTGTTCCTAAATAAGTGTCGCAATGGAACACTGTATAGTATGTTCACTAAACATAAAAACACAAAGTGGCCTTTGATTTCTAAAATTTCATGAGTGTATTCCCAAAGTGCATCTTTTGTCGAGGAATGTACTTGCAAAAAGTTACTAAAACAAATAGGTTAAGAGTGACATTTAATTAGTATCTATCTATCTAAAGTACGTTTTTTTCCTGTAAAAATTTTAAAGGTCAAAGAATTTAGGGTTTATGTTGGCATTGCTTGGATTCTTTTAAAAAAATATGTTGGTAGAATTTGTTTTAGTAACTTTTTAGAACTACAAATTGGTGGAAAATTTAAAATCTGGGATTAAAGGAGTTTTGTTTTTAGGTAATCTTTCGTAAACTTCTTCTTCTGGCATGTTAGGCTGCAGATCCAACAGTTCCTCTGTACACCGCAGATGTGCTTTTTTTACATTTAATTTTAAAAGATTGTTTTTTACGCTTATTCATTTTCAAAAAAGAACAGCTGATAATTTAATTTTAAATGTCAAAATGACACAAGTCGTTTACAGAAAAACCTGGCAAAAATAAATTTTCTAATAATTTAAAAAAAGCAGTTTTGCCAATTTTATCTTGACCTTGAAAATTTTTATAGGAAAAAAACGTACTTTATCTATACTCCATTTACTTGACATCTGCACTGTCAAACTGACAGTATGTTGGCATCACTGCTGTTTTTAACATTTTAACAATTAAATTACTGTACAGTCTAATAAAAAACACATCATTTTGGAGGTACAGTCACAAATTTTTTTTTAAATTTGACACTGACAGTGCAGATGTCAAGTAAATAGAGTATACTTTTATGGATGTTAAACAAATACTGTGTTGGATACTATTGATGCAGAATTTATTAATAGGTATTGTTATTACATTTTATAAAAGTTCAGGCAAGAATTTCCAGTATAATATGTACAGTCGCGGAATTAAAAATCCGGGCGAGTCTTATAGAGGATTTTTGCAATTTTTGGGCTTTGCGTTTCTAGGTTAGCAATTGACAGTTAAACAATGAGGCATGCTGTCGTATACGAGTAATTATTTTGTCTTTAACTAATTTCACCAGGTAACGCCATAAGTAAAATAAAGTAAAGTAAGATATACACTGAATCATTTTAAGTGCCCGGATTTTTAATTCCGCGACTGTACTTTGACACTGAAAACTGAAATAATGAGATTTATTAATTGTCATTTTTAAATTTAAAGTCGCCTTTATTCAGGTGTGGAAACCTTTGCAAAACAAAATACAGAATCCCTAGCACAACCATTTTACGTATATGCCAACTTAAAAAAAAATAAAAGGTTTTTGTGTTTACTGAATGGCCTATAGTTTCCTCATGAAAAAAGGAACACTTTTTTCCTCTTCCATTTTTCTTTCCGGGCTTTCGTTGTCGAGATACGGGGTGTCAAAAATTTTTACAAAAGCTGGTTCATTGCTCTAAAGTCGACCGTTTTCGAGAAAAATGGCTTTTTATGAACGAAAACGAACATTTCGCTAAACGTTTCACCATAAATTTTGATCATGTCAGTGTATTCATTATTAGTAAAACCTTCCATTTTTAGCACACTTTTAACAATTTTAAACAGTTACAAAAAACATCACTCAGCAGCATGACAATTAATTAATTTGAGACTCTTGACAGTTCTAAGGTAATTTGTTTTCAATGGTAACTTAGTTTTTCTTTTCCGATAACGTATGCGGTGTCAACCACAATGAACCAGCTTTTGTAAAAAAATTTGACACCCCATATCTCGACAACGAAACCCGGAAAGAAAAATGGAAGACGAAAAAAGTGATTCTTTTTTCATGAGGAATCTACAGTGTTCCGTTGCGACACTTATTTAGAAATTTAAAATATTCTCACCATCTTTCTATAATATTTTTTCCAGTATGTTTCCATATTTTATCATTTTCTTTGGTGTACTGTAGAAGAGCGTTTGGTTCTCTTTGTATAATCCATTCACAAAACTCGTGAACTGTCACAACGCTGTCAAGTTGGTACCTTGTTTAAATTCTGTTTTGGAACTTCTGCTTGCTGATTTTGGCAGCACTGACATTTTTGAAATTTAATAACTTGACTTATGTCACACTTTCTTGTAAAAAAATTATCTCCAAAATTCTTTAATTTTTGTGCATACACTTCAATTGCAATGGAACAGAAACGAAAGAGGGTTTTATTATTGGAAAAGGAAAAAAAGGCTATAGTTAATTATTACAAGGAAAAACTTCGCTTAATTTTTGACACATCTAACATAACCTAACTTTAGATATTACTAGAAATCACTAGATCCGAAGTACATTCCCAAAAAAACTGTAATTTCTAGGTATATTCAGCAAATATTTAAAATTTTGACATTGACAGTTCACGAGTTTTGTGAATGGATAATATGCCTTTGTGAGTTTATTGCCGAAATCTATTCAGGACCTTTCTTTACTTGCTTTTATGATGTTTTTCCTTGCATTTCTCATATTCTCTTGAATGTTCCTTTCTATTCGACTTTTCTCTGATGTATTTTTTATAATTAAATTTTTCCATTGCTAATTCTCGTTGCTTCACCTTCTCCATCTAATCGTTTTTCAATGCCACGGTAATTTCTTCCAACCCTTCCATTATATTCAGCCAAGTTTATTTCCTTCTGTAATTCTTCAGCGATTTTATTTTTTCCTCCTTTGCTGTGTTACCTGTTGGTACATTCGTTATGATGATATAATAATATATGATCAAATCCTTCTATCCTCCAGATGACTATGAAATGTGTGTTAGCAGTGGTGAGTAAAAGTAAAATAAAAACAATTCCACAGACCTCAAAAGGATAAAACTATTCGATCATATGGTATTTCTGTTATTTTATTATAAGCTCTAGTTTCCATCATTCTTTTGCTTATTTTTTTAATATCTACACCGTTCTTTATTTGGTATGGGCTTATTGTTATTGCCACTCCTGCTTGTGCTATTCTCAAGTATTTACTCCTGACTACCACAAGTTCTATTTTTATACTATCTCTATTTTTTTGTCCGTAATTCCTCTTACATTCTATATTCCTACATTATTTTATTTTCTTCTTTTTGTATATTTTCTTTCTTGGGTTTATTGTCGTTCCATACTCTACTAAATTTAATTATTTCCTTAACCGTATCTGATTTCTAGTCCTCTGTTTGTTGTGCGATTGCCTCTCGTTCTGATAACCTTTTTTTTTTCTTTGCCATTGCCTTGGTTGTTATCTTTGCCCCCTAGTTTTCTTAACAATTTATGTGCAGTAATTCGTATATTCTTTTTCCTCTTCTTCTGTTAGTTTTCCTTCTGCCATATCTGATTTCTACTCTTGACCTTCTATTATCACTATCTGATACTAATATTATTTCCTTTATTTCTTTCTTAGAAGACCTCTAGTTTCATTTTGGTCCCATTCTTATGACCTTTCTAACTTTCCATTTTTTAAATCCTTTCAGTCATTCGTGTGATCCAAGATATTAGAAAGACACATGGCAAAACACCAGAACAAATAAAGAAAATAGCAGCCAATCAAAGCAATTGGAAGATGGATAATAACACAATACCCACTGCCGTAATGGTATAAGGGATGAGATAAAGAACAAGAATATCTATAATATTACAATGTAAATGAATTAAAATTCCATTGTTGCTTTAATAAAAAGTTCCTTTGAAACCAAGAAGTTTATGAAGTGCCAATGAAGCAAAAAAGTAGAAATAAGAATGTTTGTTCATTTTTCAATTAATTTTTATTTTATTAATTCGCTGATGCTAAACAACTGTTTTTAATAATACTTTTCACAACCCTTTTAAATAATTGTATAATTGACTAATATTTGAAATCGCTCAAAAAATACATAAGACAGTTATAGGAGTACGGAGATAAGAACTGAAACACACTGTATATTCAGCAGAGTAATATGATAGTTAAATTGTAACTAAAGATGGATTATACACTGAATTATGTTCTGCATTTGTTAAACAAAACCGATCTGTTAAATTAAAATTAGAGTGACCTTTGCCTCGCTCTGCCTTTCTCGAGAATTTACCAGGGAAATGGTGCTATTTTATTAATAATTCCCATGATATAACACAAATGCAAGTAAACTGTGCATGAAGCAAATATTGCAGACTAAATCGTTGTTATTTCTCGTTATAGCATGCATATTTTAAAAAGCGAAAAATCAGAAAACGTATGTACACACTTCTTCTATGTGATGTCGTTGTCTTTACACAATCACATATCTGCACGCTATCACAGAGCTTTGAGCTTGAGCTGGTAATGCCGCAGCAAGTCACAATTTGATGATACCTTCAAGTGCACGTACTGTTGCTACGATTCGCCCAAGCAAAGCTCTGTGATGCCTTGAACCGCCCACAATAAATGTCGAATTCTTGCAGTTCATGAAGCCCGTCTATCAAAACTTCATCGAGAAAAGTGTGCAGCAGATGGCTGTACAAGCAGCTGAAATCGCAGTACATAATACCACGTCAGTGACGAACGGTAAAGTGAAGCAGTCGTGATATTCACACCTCGTAGACTGCCTGCATAGCTCCTCCGTTACCTTCACATCTCGGTCCGTGCGCAGCGCTACCAAACACTCTCTGCAGCCTTGGTTTTTACATTGTATATAGCAAAAGCGATTTGTATAGAATTTCTTGCCTATTTTATGTGTATATAAAATACGTACGCTACTAATTCGATTCTTAGTGTTTGGTAGCTCCATTTTAAACTTTGTGATATATTCAGCAATGTTGGTATTGGTTCTTAGTTTTTAAATTTTATGTGTATACATTGTTTTTGAATAAACGTTTTTATTTGCCGTGCCCCTCACCGATGGCATTTGTTGTTGTTCTGCGTCATGCCGCATCCTTGTTAAAATGTAAACACTGTTATGTACAGTTTGCAAGACGATTTTATTGCAAATAGCGAATAGTGAAATGACATGTAAATACTGTTGCCAAATTATATGAATGCCGTTGATGTAAAGGCTTAGGAGTTTAGTTGAGACCAAGAGTCACTACCTATCTTAATTTTATATCATAGAAATATTGCCGTAGCTATTTTTTATATTTTTATTATAAAAGGCATTATCTATTATTATTATTATATTTTTTGTTACGTTTTGTGATACTGACATTGCAGACAAATGTATCGAGCAAAGTAATCACCCAAGTGCCTGAAATATTTTGATTATCTTCCATTTGTTATGTGTTAGCGAGTATATTTATTTAATTGTGTTGTTCTTGTGACGTTCATGTGCATTGCTGTTAGATTTAATGTTGCGCATTGTGAACGGCTGCTATCTAAGGGCGCATATCTCGATGTCGATCAAAGTGAGCACAGTTTAAGCGTTAGGGTTAGGGCGTAGATTATGGATTATGATTCGGGTACCACTTTGGACTGTAAATTTCGTCGTATGTGGTCAAGAATGTCTCGGCATATGTATTTGTGTTAAAATAAGATGCATTTGAATTAGCTCAATTTGTTGCGGAGAAGCTACATCTAACTGTCGGTTGTTAAGGAGTCCGTTCCTCTATTGTAACATTACAATGCTAAGATAAGTAATAGTTGTTATAACCCATGTAAACCTGCGGGTTGTTAATTTAATCCCGATTAATGACTAATTGCGAGTGCAACGGAGGAAATGCCTGCTTTCACTCTGCATTGCACTTGTCCTCCTTAGCAGCCCCTGCCCCAATAATAAGCAAAAGACAATGCTCAAGTTGCTCTTTTGGAACGTTTTAATCCTTAGTTGATGTTATTCATTTGTTGTCTAATGGTAAAATTTTTGTAACATTCGGGTTTGGTTGAATAAATTCTTCGATTTTTTAAAGTTTTTTATTGATTTTTGCCTTTACGAGCTTTGCTTGGACAATACTAGATACCACAGGTACAGTAATTCGGAAATAACGGAATATATAGTGAATGTAAGACAAATTAAAAGGAATAAATGTGATAGGCAAAGTGTGATATGGAGTAGTGCGAGGAAGTTCGGTACTAAACGGGAATTTTAAAAGTGCTGTGCGAAGTCAGATATCAAGGTCGAAAACTGCAAGAACGAGAGCACGCCGTGCTGATCGCACATATCGTGTGTCGCGTGGGATTGGTGCATTGTACGAGTATAAACAAACTAACTAAAGAAGCCCACACACGTACACTTGAAAGCGACAAGTGAGTCTTGAATCTGTCACGCGGACGTGCAAATTTCAAACCGGAAATGGGGATGGAGCAAGATGGGTGTGAAAATTTAATGCATTCATTGCAATCTGTTGCACAGTTGACGCAGGCAATGCAATGGATGCAAACATTATTAAAAGAGAGTCATGAATTAATGAAAGAGCGACGGGAAGAACTAAGAAAACTAAGTGCTGAATTTAAAAGAAAAGAAGAAGAAAAAACAACAGAAAGGAAAGCACTGTATAGAGAACTACAGGAATTGCGTAATAAGAGACAAAAGACAAATGCTGAATAAACAGGAAAAAAATAAGGTACTCCCCAGAAAAACTTAAGCAGTTATAAATGGTAAAATTAAGTGTACAAGAAATAAAAAATTGGCTAATAAAAACCAAAGATAATAGGTATATACCTAGATCTCTAAATTCAATGGGCGTGAAGTTACGCTGAAATTACTTTGGTACGCGCGTGACAGATGGCGTAAGTCATTGCTTTACTTTAGAAATGTAGCTGACCAAACATTGGTTCATAGCAAATGTATTCGCTGCATATTTGGATCAGCGTATTTGCAAACTCAGATAATAATCTAGAAAAGCGATTATTCTCAGCTCGTTATTTGTAAACAGAGTTCAAGTTTAATATACTACAGTCAGGTTGGCCATCACTTGCAAATAAAATTAAAGATTACACCTTCATTTGAAGCTAGTTTTGACGTTTCCCTAACAATTTCATAGCAAAATGTAGTTTGTATTATTGGTAGTAAGCGCGTTAGCTATTGTTACATGTAATTTTGAACTCATATCATTTTTAATAAGTAAGCAACAAGTGAACGATGCATAACCTGCAGTAATTAGCTTAAAAATTTTGGTGCGTTTTGTGTGGTGTTTGATAAAAATTGATTAAATATTAATTAATACCGCTTTAAACAATACCACTAAGTCGATTATATTTTACTACAAGTTATGCATTGTTGACTTACTCATTAAAAATGATATGAAAAACGACACGTGGCTACTTCATCTTTCTAAAAGCAGCAGTTAAACCGCTTACTACTAATAATATAAATTACATTTTAGTATGGAAAAGTTAAGATTATGTCGATAAAATTAGTTTATTTAAGTGATCCACTGCAAATGAACGGCGGTGTATATAAAAATTCAAGTATGCTAACAGAAAAAAATAAATGTTAAATAAAAAATGTATTTTCCAAAAACCGTATAAAATATAAGTAACATATTTACGAAGACAATAATAGAAATACAAATACGTAGTTCAACACAAGCACACTTTTATAAAATAATACATTGCAAGGATATTGTGCACAATAAAACAAGTGTAATGTGGAAAATACTGTAACTAACGTGTTTGGAGAGCTAAAATAGTAGCAGATTTACATTAATCTACATACACAATAAAGAAGGGTGACAAGTAAAATAAAAACTTAATTTTCAAAACAGTTTGTATGTAAGTAACGTATTTAGGCAGATAAAATATAAATGAAAACACTCCATTCAACAATAATTCAGGATTGTAAATTGTCATTAAATTTTAAAATTACGTAAAAATACAGTTGCTTTAAATTAACACAGTCAAACAAGTATAACGTCGAAAATACTATAAATAACATTAATAAGAAATTAAAATACTATTTTAACATAAGTATAGTAGGCAGTATGCCTTTATCAAACAGTTTAAAGGAAAATTTAAATCTGTATAAAAATTGAATTACATTAAATTGCACACAGTAAAAGAAGTGACATATAATATCAAAATGAGATTGATTTTAAAAAAAACTTATAAATACCAAACATACACAAATAGAAACATTTTTTCGACCCGTATTCATGTTCACACATAAAACAAATATGTACAGTACAATTCTAACTGTGATTTAGTTTTCTGATATTATGGTGAATTCTTTGGCAACCGGAGGTTCGTTTAATAATTGCTGCTTCCCATGATGTTTGTTTCTGTAACCGCACTAGCAATGTATACCTAATTATGAATTCCCGATGTTTCATGCATGGTCGTTGAGTTTCAAGAATTGAAGGAATAAGTTTTTTTACAACGGCAATTGACATGTTAAATAAATAATAATCTTAATAATAATAATCTTTATTTGCCCAACAGAATACCCAATTATAGGACAATAAACTGTACAAACAAACACGCACATTATCTAAATAATATAAATTTTACAAAATAATGCTTACCTAAATAAAAGAACAAAAAACATAGATAAATAGTAATAGATAGTAATAAATGTTGTATGCCGATCTATAACACAAGAAAACAGGATCAACAGTAAAAATATAATGTATAATATAACAAATCTATTCGAAATGCAAAAAAAATATGATTTAAAAAATACTAGAGCTAAAAGCTTAAATTAAAAAAATATATATATGACTATCAAAAACAGATATATCTGAACAAACAAACAAAAAATATCACATGCATATACAAGCTTATTGCACTCAGAAATATAATATCGCAGAATTAACTAATTGATTGGTAGTGCAACAGAAAATATCACTGATGTGACAAATTTTGTTATAATTTTTGCACATAAAATATATTGGTGATTTTAAAACTAAATTTGTTTTTGCTAAAGGACAATACAAAATATGATCTTGCCTGGATTCTATTCTAGGTACTACAAAATTCAATTGTTGCAAAAGTTCAGGACAATCTATACGGTTATTTAGTAAATTGTACAAAAATTTCAAAGCAGTGCAAATCCTTTGTGTGTCTAAACTTTGTAGTTCAGCTTTTCGCAACAAACAATTATAATCTGTACCAATCGGTGGATATTCACCTTCGGACTTATACACAAAAAGTTTTATAAATTTCCTTTATACTCTTTCGACGGCTAATTTATGTGTTAATAATACGGATTCCATATTAAAGCACCATATTCTAATTTAGATCTAATAAATGTTACATACAATAGTTTTAAAGCTTTTAAACAGGTAAATCTCTGCAATTTCTAACAATGAACCCATATGACTTTAAACTACTTGACACAATTAGATTGATGTGATCTACAAATGCTAGCTTACTATCAAATACAACTCTCAGATCTTTCGTGGAATTGCAACGTGTTAAAGGTAACTCTTCAATGTAATAGTTAAACTCGATTGTTGTATTTTTTCTTGAATAGGACATATTTTTACATTTAGAAATATTTAAGTTGAGCTTATTATTCACACACCACTCATAAACACTTTCCAAATTCCTCTGCAAATAACAACAATCGTCAAGTGATTCTACTTTGGTGAAAATCTTTAAATCATCGGCGAAACAGAGACTTGCACTCAATTACACAGCTTAGATCGTTAACAAAGATTAAAAAGAGTAGGAGTCCAATGTTGGAGCCTTGCGGAACACCTGAAGTAACATTGTAAATCATTGAAGAGCTACCATTATAGCATACAGTTTGCTGTCTACTTGTCAAGTACGACCTAAAGAATCCAATAAGAGACTCACTACAACCAAAGAGTCTTAATTTATTCAGAAGTATAACTTGATCTACACGGTCAAACGCTTTACCAAAGTCCGTGTAGATCACGTCAAGTTGTCCTCGATTATCCACGATCTCAGAAATGTACTGAGTTAGCACGGCCAAGTTGGAAATTGTGGATCTGTTCGCAATAAAACCATGTTGAAATGGAGATAGCTGATTTTTTGCCAAAGAAAATAGACGATTATACAATACAATTTCAAATACTTTAGCGAAGTTAGATACCGGGTGGCCATAAATATCTGATATCACATTACCTTTGGAATCAACACCGCTTTATTAAAGTGATGAATCCAACTATACACGAAATGTCATTAATGTCATTAGAACTAAAGTTCCTATCTGTCAAAAATTATTACAGATTGCAATAAGTATTGAAGTTAGAACGGGAGGTTTTTATAATCGAGTCGTAGGCTAAACTGCAGAATCTGGGGCATATTCCCCTCCTCTTATTTACATTTTATTGCATTTCATACCAATACTTATTATAATTGAAATATGTATAATGCTAACCAACATTTATAAGTAGCTAATTCCATGGCTACCGGGATCTCAGATATTTATGGCCACCCGGTAGAATAGATATTGGCCGATAATTAGCAATATTTGCTGGGTTGCCACTCTTCAAAATCGGGCAAACTTTAGTATATTTCCATTTCTCTGGGAACACACCAGATTGCAGCAATAAGTTAAATAATCAAGTAAGAGGTTTGACAAATACAACAGCACAGTCACTGATAACACACGAAGGAACTAGATCTAGACCACAGGTTAATTTTTTAGTTTTTAATTTTTTTATTGCCTTTATGATTTCAGTTTCTGTAATCTAATCAAATTGGTTTGGTGCATTTAAATCGATATTCAGCTGATCCCCACTTACCGGTGTATATACACTGCTAAAAAAATGCGCAAACCTATCCACAATTTCTTTTGGACTATTATATTGTACTTCCTCGTAAAACATTGTACCAGGAATTCTCGATTGGTTTTTCTTTGTATGTATGAACGACCACAAATGTTCAGGAAAATAGGGACAAGGTTATGATAATGGGGCAAACATGAAGGGAAAGTATGTTGGGCTTCAAAAACGCATTCTTGATGCGAATCCGAGAGCCCTTTTTATACCTTGTGCGGCTCATACTTTGAACTTAACAGTAAATGACGCTTCTAAGGTGTCAGATGCTACAATAAACTTTTTTAATCTTGTGCCAGAGTTATATAATTTTTTTTCGTCATCCACAAAAAGGTGGGATGTTATGAGAAAAAATGTCCCCGGGTTAAGTTTAAAGCCTCTAAGTGAGACAAGATGGTTCAGCAGAATTGATGCAATAAAGCCCCTTAAACTTTATTTATTTAAGGTTTGTGAAAGTCTTCTAGAAGTAGCTGAAGATAATTCCTTTCACATTGATGCAAGACATAAAGCGAGTTCCCTCTTAACGTCTGTACAAAATTTTCAATTTATTTGTGGAATTATTATTTGGCATGACGTTTTATTTCATATAAATATTGTCAGCAAACAAATCCAAAGTGCTACAATTAATATTAACGTATGCCAAACTTACCTAAAAAATTTAGTTGATCACTTCCAGCAATATAGATCTGACCAATCATTTCAAGAAATTCTTGTACAAGCGAAAGAAGTAGCACTCTCTCTCGAAATTGAAGAAGACTTTCCACCGTTACCAACGGTCAGGAGGAAATTTAAACCAAAACTGTTTGACTATGAACACCGAGATGAGACCCCTCATGATCCAAAAACCGCCTTTAAAATTAGTTTTTTCTTAAAAATTATAGATCAAACTTTAAGCTCTCTAAAAAACCGATTTGACTTATTAAATGAGTATGATAATATTTTCGGATTTTTTAGCGACATATTCAAATTAAGTGACAGCGATCTTTTAAAACGTTCTGTTCTTGAAGAACGACTGACAGATCAGGATAATAAGGATATAGACTCCAATGATTTGTTTAATGAAATTAAAGCGTTAAAGTTGTTTTCATTACTTGATGATACTGACCCCTTAAGTATTTTACAATATATATTTGAAAACAATTTAATCTCCACCCTTCCAAACGTAAGCATTTCACTAAGAATTCTTCTGACATTGTCTGTATCTGTAGCTTCTGGCGAGCGATCTTTTTCAAAGTTAAAAATCATTAAAAATTATTTAAGATCGACAATGCTTCAAGAAAGATTGTCTGGGCTAGCAATATTAGCAATTGAACAAGAAATGTTTGATGGTATAAATTTTATCGATGTAATTAATGAATTTGCAACGGCAAAGTCTCAGAAAATATCGCTACTACAATAGCTATTTTTTATTTTTCTATTGTACCGTTGCGGCCAACTCAAAGTGCGCGGCAGATTTTTAGCTTGTAATACGATATTCTAATCATAGACGTCGAGTTTTGACGTTTACGTTTGTCATCAACTGTCATAGAACTGAAAACTTGGAAAATTCCCAGACATTTGTCAGAAGCAGAGAAAATGGGAGCTATTACAAAACTGGAAGAGAACTGATCGCTGAGTCGAGTCACAACAGATTTGCATGTGAGAAGGAGCTGCACTTTCAAAATTAAAAATCGTTGGCAGCAGAGACTTTTGCAAGAAAAGTTTTTTAACACCAGAGAACAAAGAATGAAGAGTACAATTTGCAACCGCCTATTTGAATGAGATCGACGACTTTTGGAACACGACTGTTTTCTCAGGTGAAAAGGTATTTCAATCATTTACCAATTGACGATTAAGGGTGTGTAGACCACAAAATTCAAGATTTGAGGAGCAATATTATGCTCAACCCTTAAGGTGTAGTGCACGATTCTCTGTAAACGTATGGGGATGGATCAATGCTTACGGATCTGGGGCATGCTATAGAATTAATGGTCGACTGAATGCTCAAAATTATCGCAACATTTTTCAAAATGTGATGCTGCCATCTGTAAGAAAGGTCTTTCCTAATTAATTTACTTTTCAACAGGCAAGATATTACCTAATTAATTAATTTTGCTTATGTTAACGTAATTGATAACATTATTTTCACAGGATAACTGTCCTGTGCATACAGCAGGGGTTGTTCATTGATGGTTTGATGAGAATAATATCAATTTATTACCATGGCCTGCAAGAAGTCCGGACTTGAATTCCATCGAAAATGTTTGGGGCTATTTAACTACAAAAATTTATACCAGGGATTTTGCACCAAACAAAACCGATGAATTATGGGAAAGAATAAGAAATGCTTGGAAGGAACTGAGAGAAGGATACAATATGGAAACATTGGTCAACTCTATGCGACACAAACTGCAAAGCTTAGTAGCAATTGAATACTAATACATATTTATTAAATACATATTATTGTATAGTTTGTTTATTTGTGAAACTTTGCTAAAATACAAACATCAAAAAAATTAATAGCTATTCTTATAACCACAAGCAACGCCACTGGAGAAACCCCCATTTAATAAGCCGAAAAATCGCAAAAATAAACATAGTAACAAAAAACCGTGCACTTTGAGGTGTCCGTAACTGTACCTAGCTATCATTTTTGATTTTATAACGAAGTTACCTAGGTATTTGTTATCAGAAGTATCTGCATATTTTTTAAAATATCTAGGTATAAGTAGAAAGTAGTACTTATATATATGTAGACATTAGGCAATATTTCTGTTATTTGTTCCTAAAAAAAATGTGATTTTTAGTTTTGGGTTATTTTCTAGTATTTATAAACAACGTGTCTGTACCCCATTAGTTAAGTAAATGCTTTAAAATGGGTGTGAACAAGAATTTATTTTAATTTATTTTGTTATGATTTTATTCTGTTTGTTTCATTTTGATATTTTAGTCTACAAATAAATATGACTTCTAAAGTTCAGTTTTTTGCTTTATTTCAAGCACCTACCTACCTACCTACCTTCAAAAAAATAAATAAAAAAACATGATTCAAAATGCCTTAAGGGGCGCCAAAATCCTTTTTTGCACACAGGCGCCAGTAGCCCTTACGGGGGCCCTGTAAACAGGACCATTTAATCTATAATTGTGAAGAATTTTTAAGGTTGGATACACCATCCAAAATTAGTAAGGTGCAAGAATTAAAACTGTAAAAATTGCTTATGCACTGGCCATGTAGCAAAATATTGCAAATATGGTTCGTGTAAAACTTGTAAGAGAAAACATAATACAATGCTCCATGTATTTACTTTAGCAGAACATAATGGTCAATTCAACAATCCAAGTACATCAACTCAAGTAGCATTGTCCAGCTATAGCCTACACATGCCTTATGTACTATTATCAACTGCACTCATTTCTGTTTGCGACTCACACGGAAAATATTATAATGTTCGACTACTATTAGACAGTGGATCCTAGTCCAGTTTTATATCAGCCCGGTTGTGTAAAAACCTCAATTTAGAACAAGAGGCTACGAATATTTCTCTTGTTGGTGTTAATGCAATTGCTTCTAATATCAACTCCAAGTGCAGTGTAACAGTAAAATCGTTATATAGCAATTTTATGTTAACAATTCCTTGTTTTGTGGTACCAAGAATAACTGATCCCTTACCGACATCTAATTTTAATATTAGTTCTTGGAAAATTCCAAACATTTACTTGGCAGATCCTAAATTTAATTAATCTTCTGAGATTGATTTACTAATAGGAGCAGGTCACTTTTGGAACCTAATTTCAAATGAACAAATTTCAGTAAGTCGATCCTTACGAGTATTACACAACACAGTATTTGGTTGGATATTCGCTTGTTGTTGATTATCAAAAACGACTGATTTAGCTGGCACTTTGCGAAAATTTTGGGAGGTCGAAGAGTGTTCAAACAATATTTACTATTCAAGTAAGGATATCCAATGCGAAAATCATTTTGTAGAAAATGTCACTAGGAACTCCGACGGTAAGTTTGTAGTTCGGATTCCACTAAAACATTTACCTTCAAATTTAGGAAATTCCCAAGATACTGCAATTAAGCGATTTTTGCAGTTAGAACGTAAACTAAATACCAATTTAGCATTAGGGAAACAGTATAGAAAATTTATGCACGAATATGAAAAATTAGGGCACATGACTGTTTGTGATAAAGTAGAACCTCGGCAATTGACATTTTTTCTACCACATCACTGTGTTTTTAAAAACGATAGCTTAACAACAAAGCTTAGAGTCGTTTTTGACGGTTCCTCATAGTCAACGTCTGGCTGGTCAATAAATGATCTACAATCTACTGGGCCAGCAATACAAAATGATATATTTTCAATTATAATACGATTTAGACAGTACAGGTGGGTGGTATCAGCAGATATCAAGAAAATGTATAGACAGATTTTGGTTCATACAGATGATAGGTACTTACAAAACGTAGTCTGGAGGTACCATCAAGATGAAGATATTTCAATTTATCAGTTAAATACAGTTACATATGGAACAACTTCAGCACCATTTTTAGCCATTAGATGTTTGAGACAATTATCACACGAAATAAAATCTAAGTACTCCATAGATTCAGAAATAATTGCACGTGATTTCTTTGTTGACGATTTAATTACCGGTTTTGATTCTGAAAACGATGCCATTGCAGTATGTTCTGACATAGTAAACATTCTAGAAACTTCCAAATTTGTACTGAGGAAATGGAATTCGAATAGTTTTAATTTTATGCGACAAGTGCAAGATTCTAAAGAACCAGTTAATTTGTTATATATAGGAGCTAACGACCAAACAAAAACTTTAGGTATTCAATGGAATAGTAAAACTGGCATCTTAAGTTATAGAATAGGTGAATTATCAGAAGCTTACATACTAACGAAGCGTAGCATTTTGTCAGATATAGCAAATGTATACGATCCATTAGGTCTCTTAGGTCCATGTACAATATTAGGGAAAACAATTATACAAAAACTATGGCTGTTACAACTAGACTGGGATCAAGAAGTGCCAGATGAATTGAAAAATAGGTGGTTGCATTTTAGGAAAAATATATTTAAACTAAATCAGTTACAAATTCAACGACACGCTATTTGTTCCGATGCAATTAAAATCGAACTACACGGGTTTTGCGATGCTTCTAAGGATGCTTATTCAGCCTGTATTTATTTACGCAGCACAGATTCACAAAATAAAATACAAGTAAACCTGTTGTGTGCTCAACTAAAGTAGCTCCTCTTAAATGTTTAACCGTGCCAAGGCTGAAACTATGTAGTGCTGTCATATTAGCTAGATTAATGAGAAAGGTAACCGAATCGCTGACTATTCATCCAAAGGTGTTTCTTTGGTCTGATTCGCAAGTAGTACTTCACTGGATCCACACTGAGTTGAAACAATTACAAATATTTTTCGGAAGTAGTCGGAGTATCCGAAATTCAAAGTAGTACCAAGGTCGATAGTTGGAATTATGTGAATACTAAAGAGAATCCAGCTGATATAGCATCCCGCGGACTATCTCCGAACTTATTAGCTGATTTCAATATGTGGTGGAATGGGCCTAGCTGGCTTTCCGATCAAAATCGTAAAGGTAAATGTTTCGAACAGACATTGTCAAGTTGTGAAATTCCCGAGTTACGAAAACATGTGCACATCGCGAATACTATGGAGCGATTTGAATTTGCAAGGTTTTCAAATTTATCCAATCTAAAGCGTGTTGTAGGTTATTGTTTGAGATTTATTAAAAATTCAAAATTACCAAAGTCAGAAAGTCAATTTGGAGAGTTATCAGCCAGTAAATTAAATAACAGCTTGATGCAATTAGTTAGAATCGCACAAGCGGATACGTTTTCCGAAGAAATTAAACTACTGAATTTAGGTAAAGATTTAAATAAAAAAACCACATTCTCACGCGATTAATATTTGAATATTGCCACAAAATATTACTACATGGAGGACCGCAGATATTGCTAGCTACAGTGCGCCAAAAATTTTGGCCTACGTCCGGAATCACAACGGCAAAGAGTATTACACGTAAATGTGTAACTTGTTTTAAATTTAAACCGAAACCAATAAATCCCATTATGGCTCATCTTCCTGAAAATCGCGTTAAGAGTACGAATTCATTTCATATTACTGGTATAGACTACGCAAGGCCATTTACATTAAGGGATCGAAAGGGACGAGGTTGTAGATTTATAAAGGAGTATATTTGCATTTTTATATGTTTTGCAAGTAAGGCTGTACACATTTATTGCCGTTTTACGACGATTTGCTTTTAGACGGGGTAAGCCAGGTCATATCTACTCAGATAATGCTACTAATTTTGTTGCAGCAAGAAAGCAGTTAGCCATTCTATACGAATTTCTATCAAAGAGTAACTCAGACATTGTAAAACTGTGTGTAAATGATGGAATTGTGTGGAATTTTATTCCACCAAGCTCACCTCATCTTGGAGGTTTATGGGAGTCTGCAGTAAAAAGTGCAAAATATCATTTAAGTAGAGTTTTAAAGGATACAAAACTAACTTATAAGGAATTTAATACCGTAATTGTACAAATCGAGGCAATATTGAATTCCCGGCCATTATATCACTTGTCATTTGATCCTAACGATCTTGAACCTTTAACACCTGCTCACTTTTTGATTGGAAAACCATTAACATCAGTGCCTGACCCAAATCTTGTAGAATTGCCAAACAACAGGTTATCTAGGTTGCAACCACTGCAACAAATTAATCAACATTTTTGGAGGCGTTGATCAGGAGAATACCTTTCCCAGCTGCAGGGGCGCAAGAAATGGAAAACCAATGCTAGTGACGCCATCAGTGAGGGCCACCTGGTGACCATCAAGGATAAGAACTTACCTCCTTGTAATTGGCTGTTAGGAAGGATAATCCAAACTCATTCTGGTGATGACGGTGTAGTGCGCGTTGTGACCGTGAAAACAAAAATCGGTGTTCTTAAAAAACCAGTCACAAAAATTTGCCCCTTGCCGTGCGTGGAAACAGACGATAATAACTAATAACAGACTAAAAAAACTAAGTATACTCCATTGTAGTGTTATTATTAATATGTACATATGTCTATTTAGGTAGTAATTATGTAATATGTTATTTATAGTTTAAGGGATTACATTTAAGTTGGTATTGTTGAACATAGTTCAACGTGGAGAGTTATGTAGAAATATCGGAAGGCGAAAGGTGAAAGGGCGCGTGGGTGCACGCACGCAGCTTGCACTGAACGGGATGTGTCTCCCGCACTTTGTCAGAGCAGCGTCCAGAGAGTGGTTGTGGTAAACATTTATACAAATTTATTAATTACATCATATGTGTTAGAAGTACCAAATGTGTTTTATTTAAAATCAAGATACAGTCCACTCTATCCATGAAATAGGGACGATGTTCGAGATACATTTATTAATCTAAGTTTGTTAACATTACCATGTTATTACATTCTTGAATGTTTATTGTACATGAAATCGCATATTAATGAATATGGTGATAGCTCTAATGGACATTATAAGCTTAGGAATAATGAAGACATTAACCAGCCTTTTCCAATAATAGATATATCTAGATATGCATCTAACCAATATGCAATAAAAAAATTGAATAAGCTTCCTGCATTTATGAAAAGTATGACTCTGATGCAATATAAATAATTTCTATAAAGTTATTTAATTTTTAATGCTTCTTATAATTTAGTTATCACGATTACGCCTTTTAGAAACTTATAACCATTGTGATAAGTGATAACTCTTAGCTTTAATGCACTTTGTTTTTGAATTTTGCCTTATCACTTAAGAGAAAAATAGAAATGACACTATACTAGGAATTTTCCTTGGCTTTCTAGATATGCAAAAATTAGAGGGCGTTCCATTTAAAAAAATTCTATAAATGGTTGCTCCTTTGTTTTATAAGTGACAGCGTTCTATTGTTGATAGTTGGAAAGAGCGAATGAAACTATTTAAATTTAGTATTTTCAGATAGCTTGAGAGTGACGAAATTAATGAGTAATGAAAACCCATCCACACTAATGTTGATGTGTTCAGAAGCTTCACCTTTGTAATGAACCGACTAAATTCATTGCATGAATTAAATGAATGGAATTGAATTACATTGAACATGACGTCAACCGCTAGAACAGCACCAGAGCTTAAATCCAGGGACTCCTCAGTGTTTGTAGAAAATGTTCCGAGGGCCAAGCTGCAGTTCGAGCATTACAAAATAACCAGATATAGGCAATGATTGCAGTTTGAGCGATAAGCATTCGCTTCAGGCTGTGTCATCCAAATCACATAAGAGTAAAGGAACGCTCTTGATAAACTATTAAAAATATTGTGAATTACAAAGCCAGGTTTTAGTGCACGAAATCCCGATATTTGATTTCACTGCACTTTTAACACTTACATATTAAAGACAGTTTTTTGATATATTTTTTTTATGACTTAAATGTACCTAAATATATTGCGGATACAGCTAGTCCAGTATTGTTTGCTTGTGTGTGGATTTAGCCTTGAGCTATCGGGCGTAAGGATTTATTTATATCATAGACCAGTGGTTCCCAAACTTCCTAGTCGCGGCGCTTTTTTTCAATTAAAATTTTTCCATGGCGCCCTACCCTAGGTAAAAGTATGACTATTCGTAAGTACGAGATAAAAATAAATAAAACTTGTGTATCTTCATTATTATTTTTACTTTATTAACATTAAATTAATATTTAATAATTAATGTGATGGATGAGCCTGCAAATCACTGCACATTCAAATGGTGGAATTAAACTAGACACGGCCACCCTCACTGCTATAGTACAACAAAGACAAGCGTTCGGCTCCCATATCCTCACACAGGTTTTTAAAAAACCTTGCTTTCAATGGACGAGATTTTATAAAATTTACCACATTCACCACACATTCTAACACCTGATTCAGTGCAGGACTCAGATGCTTTGACGCAAGCGCTTCTCTATGAATAATGCAATGTGTTCACGGTGCATTTGGTGATTTGCTTCGAATAAGCGCCTGTAATCCTCCATAGCAGCCAGACATAGAGCGAGCTCCATCAGTACAGACACCAACGCATTTAGGCCAATTCAAATTATTTTCAGATATGAATGTATCAAGAATCTCGAACAGGTCCTGAGCCTTCGCTCCTGCAGTGATATTTTTACAAAACAGGTCTTCTTTAATATTATTACCATCTATAAACTGTACCTAGCATATCAAATGGGCGTCCTTATTATTATCCGAAGCCTCATCTATCTGCAGTCCAAATTCGACTCCTTTAGTTTTTTCAATTAATTGATCGTTGATATCCTCCGCTGTATCTTGTATTCTCTGACTAATTGTGTTATTGGACAAAGGCACTTTTAAAAGCAGCTTTCCAGCAGACTCACCAATCATGATGTTCACCATTCTACAGCAGCTGGTAGAATAAGTTCTTCTGCGATAGTATGAGGCTTCTTACATTTCACAATTCTGTGAGCCACCTTGTAAGATGCTAACAAAGCGTTGTTTGGTATTAATGCAGTTTTAAAAAATGTATTTTGTTGTTGTTTCAGTTCCTTTAAGTTCCTGTCAAAAAAATCACGAGGTTTGCCAACCATGCTCTTGTGATTAGCTTCTAAATGGCACTTCAATTTACTTGGAAGCATACACTCTGTTGACAAAATTTTCATACACAATACACATTGTGGGCTCTCTTCACCATTAATTTATGTTGACGTAAAACCAAACTCTAAATAACTGTCATCATATTTACGATATTTTCGTTTCTTCACACTAATGCCACTGGTTGAAGGCATACTTTCTTTATCTGCACTATTACGTTGATTACTGTTCAAAAATCGGTTCATTATCAAAGATGCAAGAGCCAAAAGCGCTGAGTTTAACTTCACTAGACTCAAATTATAAATCGACTGACTGAATCGAGCCGGCAATGCTTGCTTATATATTTTCCGAAGATCTTCCAGAACATTCCAAATTTGTCGCGAAGATTCTACGCACCTCTATCCTGCATAATATACTGGGTTAAATGCGATCGAGAAGACGCAGCGTTGCCGGCGCGATCCTGTATAATATACTGGGTTAAATCAATTATAAAGCTTTTACAATATTAAGCTGCGCCCCTGTGAAAAGGCCGCAGCTCCCCGGTGCGCACAGTTTGGGAATCACTGTCCTAGACTAATATGTTTAGGAATACTCTTTCATTTTAGGTTCTAATCCTAATTTTCTTTATGGTTTAGTATGTGTTTTAAAGATTAATATTGTAATGGAATGGCAGCACCACGTTGGGCCACCATTAATATGGAATGGTTGCTTGGCTTATTGTATTTTTATAAGCCCCACAGTTAGTTGCTTCATAATTATGTAAAAGCTTATAACGTTGAGATGCCTTTTATTTAATTATAAATATTACCTCTACTATTTTCTTTCAAATTGATTGATTTAATTTGAAATTTTATATATTATTCTGTTTAATAAATGTAATTGAGACTCTTAACAGGGGTGGTTTGTTAATCTAGTTGTCTGTTCTTTGGTATTCTAATTTTATATGGATTTTTAATTATTGACTGCTACTAAATGTCAGTTTGACTTTAAACAACTATTAAACAATAATCAAACCAAAAATGACAAATATTCTTCTACTCACAAATCAATGACTCAATTCACTAAAGTAAGTACTGTGTTATATTTATTTCACTCATTTAATTGTTTTTTTTATTCAATATTCTTCTATAGAACTAATTAAAACCAACCTGAATTCTTCTTATTTTCACTGCTAGTCACATCAAAAACACTACTGCTCCTGACGTTCACAACTCAACTTATTGACAGACCAGCCTCGATGCTCCTCCAACCGTCCAACAAACTCCAACCTGTTAAAACCCTGGCTGCTTGCAGATATGGTCCTGTTCCTTACACTCTTGTATGCTACTGTCAACCTAACAGCTTCCTGGTAAGTTCCCACTAACAGATGGTACCCAAACTAATCTTCCATTTTCCCCAGCTCCTACTTTGTAGTAATCAACCAAAGAGAACAATCCAAATCAGTCAGTCACATAAGCAACTCCCGTCAAATGATCGACTCGTCCTCCATACATTCACCAAATCCAGTAATTAATATAAATGATTCCTTGTATGTATTAAATCATCCAATTCCATTTAAATATTATTATATTCTTCTTACTTGTATCTAATCAAACCATATTCCATAATTTCTTCAATGACTGTATACTTGTATTATTTCATAATTATATTTTCACTTATTTTTACCTCGTAGATTTGTTAATACCTTCTTATTTGTATTATACCAAATTATTCTCACAAATAAAGGCAGAATTTCGTTTTTATTAATTCAAAAGAAGTTTTTTCAAAATATGTCTACATAATTTTTGTTTGTTATTTTTACTACCATTCAAACAAAATTACTTTATGCTAGTTACAGTTATTACTACACTCTTTTAAAATTACTACATTTCTATATTCTAATAGTAAGCATATTCGTCACATGTAACATTAGCTTATGTTTTATATTAACTTCCATCACCATAATTGAATACTCAATTGCTATAATTTTCAAAATAAATTCTAAATTGTCTCAAATTTAACTTCCGTAACTCAATTTCAACTTAACAAACAATCTTATTCAAAACTTTTCTAAATTTGATTGTATTAATCTACCAAATTTATTTATTTTAATTTTTATTTAATAACTGACCTTTGTGGATCATAATATATTAATGTTCAGTTCTGTAAACAAATTGGCTTTTCTTGTGCACGTTGTTTTAAGTCAGTTTCAGCCCCGAGAACGCTAAAAGTGCAAGCCAACTTCCTGTTTTGAAAGATATTGACACTTCATAACAATGAGTTGAGAAAAGGTAAGAGTTTCATGTATACTGAGCTAGCTAAGTGAACAAGGCTACCAAGTAACTCATTACAATAAGAACAAATAATGAAAACTTTTTGAACAAGTAAGCAGACAAAGGATTTATGAATTAACAGCGTCAACAGTTTGGCTTGAACTTCAGGTTTAATTAAAAAAAAAATACCAGAGATTCTTTAAAAGATTTAATTTTCAAAGCTTTGTTGCTTTGTGAATATAATAATAGTACCATGCTAGAGCAAGTTATAAAGCTATAAAAAATTCTTGAATTAACATAATTATGTCTCTTCTTAATTAAACATTCTTTTAAACATTGCGTTAACCTTTGCATTACTCTCTGTTAGCTTAGCATTAACATGCTTTAACTTCTCAGCCGCAGCCTTATTGGTAGGATCTACTTCGAGAATTTGCAGAAAGTTTTCTTGAGATCCCTCATAGTCCAAAGTTTCGCACTTTGCAACTGCTCGTTTGTAAAGAGCTTTAACATTGCTCTTATCTATTTCTAAAACTTTCTCGCACAGTTGCAAAACGGTTTCAAAATCACAATGCTTCAAATAACAAGAAGCCAAATTGTTATATAAAACAGCTTTTAGAACTTGTATATCCGACACTTTTACTTCGTCAATTTCATCAGGGCATTCATCCACTTCAATAGGAATTGAACAGAGAATTTTCAAGCCTTTTCCAAAGCGGTGTGATGCGTCAATATACTTCGCTTCGCCATACAGCTCTATCCCTTTTGCCTTATGCCTCATTGCCAAACTAAGCTTCTGACTAGCGTTCCATTCGTAAATTTGTCCGTTGGACTCACAGCTAATTAATTCTAAGACAAAATGTTCCTCTGTTTTTCTAAATATGACTTTAGACACTTCGCCCGTTTTCATCGTCATCAAGCAATTGTGTAATAAGCGCTCAAAGCTACTATTGCAATCACCTATAATGACAGTACTCAGCGATGAGTATTTATTTATCTCTACGGAACTACAGCTACTGATTTTAATTGTACACTGGCAGTCTTCTGTTGGGTTGAGCTCAGAGATGCCTCTAGTAATAATCTGTTTACTAATTTTACTATCTGGAGATTCCCAAACTGCCTCGTCCATGTTTCAGAACTATTACTAACAATCCGATTCTGTGCTAAACTTGTCTGCAAGAACTTCCAATGTCAGATTGTAGTATTCGTCTGCTAATTCGCTACTGAGAGCGAGGGAGCTTGGCAGAGCAAGTTTGCAATCTGTTAAGTACTGGCCAGTCGATCTATTGGCAGTTAGAAGGGCATGTAATACTGTCTGAGCACCTTCGCGTGGCCGCTTTACAACTACAATGCGAAAAATCCACTGAAAGGCATATAGCCAGGAATTGCTTAACGGTGGATAATAGCGAAAAATATTTGTTTCTACGTTTCCTGGGTTGACTGCGTTCACAATTATGTTTGTATCTGTAAAAATATAAATTAATTTTCTTATGGTATTTTTCTAATGTTATAATTTCTGCCTACAACGTAATTTTAATTGTTTGTACTAAATGTTAGGGTTGTCACTAATTCACCAACTGTAAAACAAACTGACAATTCAAGCATGCAGTACAATACCTAAATTTTATATCTGCAATAATGCCTACAATCTTCTAATAGCTTCTAAAATGTTAACTTTCATTCATTTTAAAAATAGTTTATTCATAGTCAACGAAACATAAATGCTACTAAGTGGACCTCAAGCAACAGCTACTAAGTATCGTCGTATAAGTTAAAGATTTGTAAGAACGTATTATCAAATTTAAGTAAAATACTGTTTTACTGATTAAAAGTAAACTACCCTTATGTAAGGATTGCGATAGAAATTATTTGAAAGTATTAACAAAGTTACTCCATATCTTGGTGACCAGTCAGCAACATTTATTTTTAATGACTAACAGTAAAGTACTTTTTTTTTGTATAATAACTGTCAAAGTGTTACAATGTTGGTAGATATGTGAGTAAAACGCTAGGAAATTTTTATACCTCGTGTTGGTTATATCTTTTTCAAAATTATGGTTACGTGTCAATTTTGAATGTCAAAGTTTCTTAATTTGAACTCTTGACAAATTTCATTTTTTTAAATGGAATTAAACGTTCATTATGTTTATTTTTAAATATTGTAAGTTTAATGAAAATTATTATAGAAAAAAATAGACTTTACAGTACATTTTAACAGGTTTATGAAGGAATTTAAATAATACATCATGCATAATCAGTTAGCAAATTAGAATTACCCCTACATTAGCAGTAGATGCCCAAAATTATGATTTGTGAGTGTCACATGAATCGAGTCCAAATCTTACTAGAAAGTTTTTTAGATAACGCCTTAGTAAACAGTATTAAACCAAGCTTGGAAACTCCATACGCTTTGAAATGGCATCTAAATTCCGTCTGACATAAAGTGATGGCCTTCAAATCGTATCTATTTGCAAGGCGGTGAGCTTTAGAAGCGACGTTTATGATCCGTGCGTGATCAGACTGCTTCAACACATTCAAAAGGTAATGGGTCAGCACAAAGGGACCTGAAACTTATGGGTTATTTTTCACTAGCCCTTCTCAGTTTTCACTTACCCAAGTAATTTGTTTGCAAGGTGACGTCGAAATTATCCTCGGTCAGCTCTTGTGGATGGTAGAACACACCAGCGTTATTGACAAGGGCATACACTTCCTTAAACTCACTGCTGATGATGCTGGTGAACTTGACAATGCTTTCAAACGAATTTAAATCGAGCTTCTTTATGTACACTCGTATTTTATTGTTTTGTTCCTCGAGAAGCACTTTCACAGCTGCTGCTTTTTGTAGATTTCTGCATGCCAAAACAAGGGTTGCTCCTGAAAAGGCCTATAGATTAGTAACTATGTTGAAAAGTGTAACATTTTAATTCTACAACAGAAGTATAAAATCACGATAATGGTTTTGATTTCTTACAGAAACCCGATTTACATAACAAACACAATACATAAATAAAACTAAATAAAACAGAGCATGCAAACTTCCTAACTAGAAAGTGCATTAAAGCAGTTGTGTTTACATCCTCATATGTTACGGATTCGTTTATTCTCCGCATAGTCTACTTAATTTTTAATTATTAATTAATGCTCCACAAATTATTAAACATTGAATAACGAATACACCAATAAAATCATTTAAAAAAAACTACAAATAAAATATGCATTAGCAAACACAACAGCCTCACACACAGTTATTAACAGAGAACACTACCAAGCAACTTCTGTAACATGCAAAAAAAAAAATACAAATCTTAAGTCATCAAATTGATGAGTTGTTATTATTCCTTATTTGAAAATAATTTTCATATATTTTTTTTACCACTTGTAGCTACACGTCAGTCTGAGACGAGTTAAAATTATTAAAACTCAAAAAAAGCAATCAGAAAAATTTGGAAAATTCAATTTGAGCTTACTGTTGCATCGGTAGCAACGGCTACAGAATCTCACATTACTTTTGCTTCAATACCTCCCCTTCCTGTTTGTTTACATATGTTCCGACTCTTATCGTTGGAGCTGCTAGGGACTAAAAAACTAACAAACTTCAATAAAAGAATTGATTTACTGTTCGATTATTATGCCTAAATGGCACTACTAATAAAGCTCACCTCGCTGGGCCAACTCAAAAGCTAATGCTCTACCGATACCAGAACTAGCTCCGGTGATAATAACGACGAGTCCATCGAGTCGTGTGTGGCAGCGACAGACCCCGCCAGCAAAATACCTCCTACAATAGCAACAACTGTCTACTGCTACTGAAAACTTCTGCAATACACTCACTTGACGCCGTATATTACAGAACCAACAGCAACACCCACTCCTAAGTACACCCACATCTTTCAAGTTGGAAGGATTTTGAGGTTAGGTTATGCGGTGCAGCTTAAAACGTTTCATGCAGTATAACAAGAACTACACTTACAGAAAGTAAAATGCCTTAATTATGAGTGTTGCTATCATAAAGTGTCTGTTAATTACTGCAACTCTTACTGGCACTTGAACTTCTTAACACCAAGTTACAGTGCAGTGACCCCACAGAGAATCAAAACAACCCACATAGGTTACAAAAATACTAGGAATCTACCCGATTAATAACCTAAAATTCTTGTATTTAGACGCTCCAACAATGACACAGCCGTCAAGAAGGGAAAAGTTCAGCTACTATAACAGCCTGGTGTGTGTTGTTAAAGGATTGGAAGGACAGTACACCACCATCGATCTGCAGAATGAGGCATGCGTCACAGGCAAAATAAAGCACGTCGATGGTTTCATGAATGTGGATATGGAGGATGCCGTATTTTACGATCCTAGAGGCGCACAGCATGCCTTTGAATCTTTTTTTGTAAGAGGCAGGCTCATTCGTTATGTTCACATACCTAAGGACCAACCGGCAATCGAAATAATCAACAGCCAGCTGAAGAATTGTTCATATAAACCAAAAACAACGAGCACAACTTTGAAGACAAGTAGGGCCAAGCGTTATCAACAGGAAATTCTGGAACAGTTATTCGGGTAAGGACCAAGTAAAAGTAGTGCAAGTGGTACCTGAATAAATATGAATAGATCTTAACGTCTTGGTGCTGAGTGTTTAACATAGGTTTAATTTTGTATAATTTATAAATAAATGTCAAATTCTACAGGTTTATACATTGGGAATTTATTGGATAATCAACTATGGCTGTGTACAGTTATCCACAGCTAATGTCACCGCGAACGCCTGCTTGGCTATATCGATAGGCAACACATTTAACTTCACTTGACCCAATGTTTCTTAGATGCTAATACACACAAAGCGTGACACTGAAAAGCGATTAGGCAAAGAGAAAGTAGACATTTTAGAAGCAAATCCCCCATTTAATATTTCGGTGGTGAATCACACGGGGTTACTGTTTATTTGTATTAAGCAGGTTTTATTTCACAGCTGTTGTTAATATTATTTGTTATTTGTATGATGTAGAAACAAGACATGAAGTAATTCTGGTTAAATATAAACTTTAACAGATATTGGGCGCGTTCAGCCGGAGCAGCGCTGTCTCAGCGGTTGCTTTTTGCTGGGTTGCAGCAGCTGCGAACGGCTGAACGACCTTGGTTAGCTAGCACTATGTTTACAAACAGAAACGTCAGTTATGTTGTGATTGCGTAGTGATGTATTTTTGCCAGGACACGGGCTGCAAAATTTCCATTTTAATGTGGAAGAAAATAATGAGAATGAGGATGGACCCCATGAAGAATTTTGAGTTGGAGCATTTAACTCTTGTCAAAATTAGACTGGTTTTTTTTAATTACTACTTTTCTATCACATTTCAGTGGCTATTTGTTTCAATAATTTCAAGGAACTACTGATTTTGAGAAAATGGTCATTTTAATTTCTTAACATTAAACTGCAGCAGGGTCGTTTCAGAATCCATGCTTTTAAAAAATTCGTGCCTTTCTAGGTTATAATTAAAAATAAACCCAAACACCGTCTTCTACTGAGTGGTCAAGCGGAAATGAAACTGAAATGAAGCGAAAATAAATTCGCTCCCAAAAATGGCGACTGCTGCCGAAGCGAAACCGAAGCGCTCTCGGCCAGCGAAGCGTTCAACGCATTCGCTACCTCAGCGCTATGCCGGCTGAACGCACCCATTGATTAATGAAATTGTTGAAGAGTTTAAAGATTTCCGTTTTTTGTTAAACTTTTTAAGCGATTAAGGAATCACCATCGCTACCATCTTTCTGAAATTTAATTCATAGGACAACAATTTAATTTATTATGGTATTAAAAATTAAAATCAAAATAGATTTTTCGACCGCTAAAGGCACAACATTGGAAACCTAGATTTGACAAACAACTATTTATGTATCTTGTTTTCACAATTTACTGCAAACTTGAAAAATAAAAAGTAATTTAAATTGTTCTACCTCAGGAATGAGAAAATTAATTTAAAAAAGTAACTAAAAGGTCCAGGAGTGATTTTTAACGTTACGTATTTTGTGCAATTTTAAGGTAGGTAGAATTACGCTTACTTGGCACTGTTACACTTTATTTTACAGGTACACAGCCATACGGTAGTTACTTGATGTAATTTTCAGAAGAACTTGAAAAAATCTGTAAAAGGCTTTACCCAGAACTTCCCTCCTTGACATTGTGACACTAAATAATTTTAATAATCAAATTAAGTAAAGAGTAAAAATATCTTCAAGTTTCTAATAAATTAAATAAATTTTCAAATAAAAAAAAACGTTACCCGTGGTCGAATTCGAACGGCAGGCGGACCGCGTATGCAGTCCCAACGTTTTGTGGGATACTGCAAGGGAACGGGCTAATTCTACCTGAGCTACGAAATACCGTCTGAAATTTTCTCTGTTTCATGCCAGGTAGATATATAATGTGTATGCAAAATATTGTCTTCCTTCGACAAATAGTTTTTGAGTGATAGCGCCAACAGACAGACAGACTGACGGAATTGGGAAAACCTGTTTTTCCCTGAAACATGAAGATCTGGAGAAATATCAAAAGGTGATTTTTTCACGATTACAATACTTTCTTCGTTTTTTTCGACGAGGGAAGTAAAAATACAAGCAAATTGTAGAAGATAAGGAAAAGTCTTTAACACCATAATAAATAACAAAACCAGACAACATAAGTTACCCCAAAAACATGAAAGAAACTTTAGAAAATAAAAGCATTTTATTGCATTGTTTGCAATTATTACAGGTAGTGAGAATGTAATTTTCATTGTTAATAAAGCAAAAAAAGGTCAAATATGGCCTAGATCGAATTCTAATTGTAATATAGTCGACTTCTGGGTAAGCTTTAAGTTCCTGAATTTCTCCATACAGTGGAACCTCTTCGTAACGAATTTCAGTTTTACTAAATTCTCTGTTTAACAATTTTTTGCAGGTATTCTGCCGTTCGAATAATTTACCATATGATTTTTGCTCTATTTTACGAATTAAAATTCCATTTATCGTAAGTAAAATATGAACAAAGTTTTTATGAAATTAAGTGCAATCAGTTTTAAGCACTAGTCATGTAAAAATATAGATAAAATGCTGTTTGAAAAACAACCAGTTGCATTTATTATGCTATTTTAAATGATTTTCTGTTTTACAAAATTTTCTTTAAATGATTCTTTTCTTCGATTTAGCAACTTCGTAAATAGAAGTTCCACAGTATATGTTTAAATTTTAAAACCTTTTAATTAATCTTTCAGTTTTGCAAAAATTTTCACGTTTCTCAAGTAGAACAATTTACATTATTTCTTATTTTTCAAGATTCTACTAAATTATGCTTCATATTGTGAAAGCAAGATAAATGTTTGTTTGTGAAATCTAGGTTTCCAATGTTGAGCCTGTAGCGGTAGAAAAATCAATTTTAATTTTAATTTTGAATAGCATAATACATTAAATTGTTATCTTTTGAATTAAACTTCGGAAAGATTATAGTGATGGTGATTCCTTAATCACCTAAAAAGTTTAACAAAAAGTGAAATCTTTAAACTCTTCAACAATTTCATTAATCAATATCTGTCAAAGTTTATATTCAACCAGAATTACTTCATGTCTTGTTTCTACATCATACAAATAACAAATAATATTAACAACAGCAGTGAAATAAACCTGCTTAATACAAATAAACTGTAACCCCGTGTGATTCACTATCGAAATATTAAACGGAAGATTTTGCTGCTAAAATGTCTACTTTCTCTCTGTCTATTCGGTTTTCGGTGTCTCGCTTTGTGTGTATTAGCAAAGAACATATAACACGTTATATGCTCTTTGGTATTAGCATCTAGAAAACATTGGGTCAAGTGACGTTAAATATCGAGATAGCCAAGCTAGCGTTCGGGAGACATTAGTTCTGTGGATAATTGTATGTATAGTTTTAGATACGTGTGTTAATAATAATAGTAAAAATCTGGTGTAAAACACGCACACAACTTCCTTTTACAGTGATCTTATAATTGGCCAAAAATTTGATTTTAAATTTTTCCGCATTTGTCAACAATTTTCAAAAATTACAAATTCTACAGAAACTGTACAAAATAGAGCGTTAGTTGAAGCGACAAATTTTCTCTAAAATGTTAAGCTGAATTCAAAAATGTAATAATATAGCAGGTATTCTATTTAAAATAGGGCTTAGCCCTTTCACTGCTCTTGACGAATAAGTTCGCAATACCGTAAACTGCTCCTGACAAGTTTATTCGCATTGCTAATACAAATAGGATCAGACTGCTGTACTCGAGTAAACTCGCTTGCTTCATTTTATCAGATCAGAATGCATTGGAAAAATCGGTCGGCGCAGCAGAATTTTCCCACTCCTTAGGCCGATTACACACTGGAGAAACAAATTTCGTGAAACTTGTAGCTGAAACAAATCGCATGAAACTTTGTTTTTTGTACAATTCACACCAGTGAAACTTGTTAGATTGAATTGTTTCACTGATTCGACATTGTAGTATGCAAATGTCTTCCGATGAGGATGTGGTTTTGTTATGGTGTGTAAACCGGTGGAATAATGGATTAAGAAAAAAGACGATTTTGGATGCATCCTGTCGATCTAATAAATTTTCAACATAGTGCTTCTGTCATTGGTAGGGAACTGCAGCAGCATCCTGAGAAGTTCAAAGAGTTTTTAAGGACAAGCGAGCTAAACTTTTGCCTGTTCATACTACTAGCCACTATTAATAAGCATCAAAACTCAAATAATTTCCGAAACAAATATCATGAAACAGAGCATGTCCTGTTACATGAAACTTGTATACCCAACAATTTTTGCTCTCCTGTTTCAGAAACACCTGTCTGCATCATCTCATTTGAATACACGTGTTTTACGTTCATGAAACAAGTTTCCTGTTTCGTGCAACGAATTTCAAAAAATTTGTTTCTCCAGTGTGTAATCAGCCTTATGATGCAATTGCACGTGTTTCTTTGTTTGCATTTATTTGCAAGCGGCTGCTCGTACATTATGTTTGTTTTGGTGTTTTAAATAAAAATAAGCATGTTGCGACAACGTAAATATTTAACGGACAGAGATCTTGCAGAAATATTAGCAAATAGTGATAGTGAATACGAAGAACTGCCTGAAAACAATGAAAGTGACAATGGGTGGTCCAATGAAGATGACAGAGGAGCCGGTGTAACTGATACTATGGAAGACATTGTAAATTTTCTGTCAGAGAGATCGATTCTTGCTGATAGTTAAATTACTGCATTTTAGCGATAATGATAACCCCCTTCTTAAACCACGAGACTCCTTACAAAACATAAGAATAATTGTTGATCATCTAAGAAATAAATTCAAAGAAGCTTTTTGCCCTTTCAAAAATATCTGTATCGATGAAAGTCTCTTACTTTTTCGAGGGCGTGTCTTCTTTAGGCAATACATACCGACTAAAAGGCACCGATTTGGCATTAAATTTTTTTTACTGTGTGATTGCGATACTGGTTATATCCTTGACTTTATAGTTTACACTGGTGCATCAACTAACGCGAAGAATTTTCAAAATGAAGCTGATAGTGGGAAAGCCGGTGATATAGTTTTGACTTGACTTGAACCCTACCTAAATGAGGGACATACTTTGTTCGTAGATAATTGGTACAGTAGTCCCAACCACTGCTTGCGGAACAGTGAAGCAGAATCGCAAAAATATGCCAAAGTTTACAGAGCATATGAAAAGATGGGAGTTTACTCACAGGTCCACCGAAAATCTTCTTGCTGTGAAGTGGCAAGATAAAAAAGAAGTTACTATGTTGACATCTTGTCATATCCCTGATGTTTTTTCACTTGTTAGATCTTTCTGTTCTGAACATGTACCAACTATATAAATGCAAATGCGAAAATTATGTGCCTCTTGAAGTATTTCACCTGATACTGAAAGAAATCATTGCAAAATACCACACACCGGTTTCTACTCGCACTGTAGGCAGAAGAGTGCTGGATCAGAATTCGGAGTTGCATCTGACTGAAAGACAATTTCCCAAATTTGTTCCATCCACGGCTCGCAAGAAGTCCTTTACAAAATGGTGTGTAGTCTGTTCAAAAAATAATAAAAGAAGCGAGTCAAGGTATATGTGTCGCACGTGTGATGTACCACTTTGTATAATTCCCTGTTTTGAAATATACCATACAAAAAAAAACGCTTCTGAATTACACTTTTTATTTTATATTCATGAAAATTTTGGTTTTCTAGAAAATATTTAGCTAATTTTGTAAGAATTTTATATCACCTTTTTTTAAAATAAATCTGTTAATTTCTTATTTTTGGGTTTTATTTTCCTAAAAACTGGTAAAATGTACACTAAAATACATGAATCAAGCACCACGACAAGTACTTTTTGTTGACTCTAAATGGCTCATACTGCTGTAGACGAATATATTTGCAAGCACTAAAACAATACCGCACCTGGTGGGCCGCTTTGGGCAGACAGTGCACAGCCAAAGGGTTAACACATTGACTGCCGGCGTCTCCGATCGGAGCCAGACGGCTAGACGGATTATATGCCGGCGACTCCGATCGGAGCCAAAGGGTTACTGGATTTTGTATTTGTCAGTATTGCACCGGCACTGAGTCAGGGTGCACATAAACATTTCGGAGATATAGGACGACCGTGTTTTCGAGGTGGTTTGTTAAAAAACGTTTTAAGTAATCGCTCAGTGTGATGTAAAGTTGTGACTGAAAAACCAATATTTTTGTGTAAATAAGCGCTGCAAAAGACAGTTTAGGTCAGTATTTGTGATTATTTTGTGTAAAAAAGACAATGAATAATGAAGCAGGACCGTCGCGGCCAAAACGGGCACGTACTGAAGATACGCGAAAAGCATTATCTGACAAAGAATTAGAAGAAATAATTGAAAATGAGCTAAGTGACGATGATTTGGATTTTGAAAATAGCGAATAAGAAAATGTTCCCTCTGATTCTGCTTCAGATTCAGAAGATGACAAACTTCCAAGGTTGAATTCGCCTCAGTTGACTTTTGACGATATATCTCTAGTTGGTGGCGATCTTGAATCTCAACAGCAGTCCTGAACAACAACCAGAGGACGATGTAGCCGGCACTTCTCAACAAGGTGTTGATACAGTTTCCAACTCCGTTGCAAATAATTGGACCGATAATCCATTGCCCCCCAACAACATGAAGAACGTGCCTTTTAAAAAAAATACGTGCATTATTAATACCACCACCGGGAGACAGCCCTATGGACTTCTTTTATTTACTGTTCGATGAGGAATTTCAGAAACACATTGTAGAAGAAACGAACAGTTACGCCGTTTCGGTTTTATTTGCCAGCGAATCAGAGCAATCTCGCATAACATCTTGGAAGGATTTATCTGTGGATGAATTTCGTATTTTTATAGGTCTCTTACTCCACATGGGAACAATAAAGCTCCCCTCACTTGCAAGACTGCTGGAAAACTAACCGATTGTTTAATATTCCTATTTTCAGACAGCAAATGAGCAGGAACCGATTTTTATTGATCCTAAGGTGCCTGCACTTCTTTTCTGAACCAGAAGGTGGAAATCACGACATTCTACAAAAGATTAGACCCGTCATTAATTATTTTAATGAAAAGATGACAGCAATTTATTACCCCAACAAGCAGCTATCTTTGGATGAAAGCATGATGTTGTGGCGCGGACGCCTATCATTTAGGCAATATATAAAGAATAAACGGCATCGATATGGTATCAAGTTGTACATGTTAACTGAACCTGATGGTACTATACTCCGGTTTCATGTATATACTGGGACACATGATGCGGAATTAACTGGTACAGGACATGCCTCAAAAGTAGTTCTGAAATTGATGGAAGGGAAATTGAACCAGGGCCATGCATTGTACATGGACAACTACTACAATAGCGTTTCACTAGCCGAAGCGTTGTTGAAAAATGACACGTATTGCACCGGTACACTGAGACCTAATCTTCGAGAAAATCCAAGAGAGGTTACAGAGAAAAAACTCAAAAGAGGAGAAAACAAATCTGTTTTCAGAGATGGTGTACATGTTGGGAAATGGAAGGATAAGCGTGATGTTGTATATATCTCGACAGAGTTTGACCATTCTTTTCTAGATATCGAAAATAAAAGAGGACAACAAGTATTGAAGCCTCAGGCGATAGTTCAGTATAACAAATATATGTCCGGCATTGATCACCAAGATCAAATGCAGGCATACTATCCGTGTGAACGGAAGACCATTCATTGGTATAAAAAGTTGTTTGTGCACACTTTGCAATTACTTACGACCAACTCGTACAAACTGTACCAACGGTATTCTACTAATAAGAAAATGTCATTTTTTGACTTTAGACTGTGCATAATCGATGCGTTACTGCCAGAGAACGTTCCACGTGCTATTTCAGCACCATCGACTTCACGAGTGAAACATAATCTTTCCCTTATAACAGAAAAGTGCACTGATAGAGGAGAAAGTCAGAGAGTGAAGCGCAAAAGGTGTAGGATGTGTACTAAAGCAGGCAGAGGTAGGAAGCAGACGATTTACCACTGCGTTGAGTGTGACGATAAACCTGGATTATGCGCAGAATGTTTCAATCCTTATCACGAAACACTTTAACATTGTATATATTATATTATTACTTGTAATAAATGAAAAATATTTTAAAAAGTATGAATTTGAACAAGACTCCTATCGGAGTCGGCGGCACCCACTATCGAACTTTAATCTCCAGTGCTTCCGACTCCGATAGGAGCCGCGATGTTTTTTTATTTACTGACCTTCTAGTTGCAAAAAAAATAGTCCCAAGATACTTTATTGGTAATAACACAACAATTATAGCCAAAATTTAAATTTGGATGCGAAGGTAAGTAATCTTCATTCATGCCGGCAGTTAATGTGTTAAAAAAAATAGAAAAAAAACAAAAGAAACTCATTTTAGAATTATTCAACTGGAAAATCGCCTACATATTTCACAGCAATACACATTAAAAATACATATCTCACAGCAATACACATTAAAAATGTAATTAAAATGTAAAGTTTGAAAAAAATCGTTACAGCTGTTATTGAAAACATCGAAAAAAACTGAAAAATCACAGGATACAGTGCACGACACTTGATTACTCTCAACCAGTAATTTAGTCTGATTTTCTTAAATGGTCAAATTTTTCAATAATTAGTTACATGTATGATTAAATTATACATTTTAACAATATTCGTTCAACATTTCATTTATTTCTTTTCTATCATAATTTGTCGGAATTTTCCAAAGGAAATATTACAATTCAAAGTGCGACATATGATTACTCTCATCAACTTTTTAAGATCAGAGGTACCTAGGTAGAATCAAGAAACAAAATCATTTTAAGTGACAATGGATTGACAGTTGTGTAATAATAATTTCAACAACGTAAAAGGGTTTGATATTCGTATGGGACGTGGAAGAACATTATCATTGGAAGAAAGAGGACGCAATCAAGCTTTTCGACACGAGAATTATTCAAATAGAGAAATTGCAAGAAAAATCAGACGAAGCACATGGGTAATCAACGCTTACGTAAAAGATATGGAAAACTATGGCACGAATCAACGAGGACGCACTTCAACTGCAACGCCAAGGGAACGTCGGGTAATACTTAGACTTGCATCCAATTCTTCGTCTACAGCTAGGCAAATTAAGGAGCGGAGTGGAAGTAATGCGTCCGTACGAACGATTCAAAGAGTATTAAAAAAGTGTCCCCACTTAAGAAGAAAGAAACTATGCAAGAAACCGTTACTTCTCGCACGCCATCAGCAGGAACGTTTAGAATTTTCATGTAATCATCGTAACTGGACAGAAGAATGGAAGAAAATCGTTTTCAGCGATGAGAAAAAGTTTAATTTAGATGGCCCTGACGGATTTCAATATTACTTTCATGACATAAGAATGGAAGAAAGGTTTTTGGCACGCCATCATAGCCGGGCAGGATCGGTAATGATCTGGACGGCGATTTCAAGTCAAGGGAGAGTTGGTTTGGAGTTTCTAGAAGGTCGGCAAACTGCTCAAAAGTATTTGGAGCTACTTCAAAGGCAACTTAATAACATAAGAGTTTTATTTCTTAATCATAACTGGATATTTCAACACGACAATGCACCAATTCACACTGCCCAAGTAATCCGAAGATGGTTCAATGAAAATAATATTTCAGTTTTAGAATGGCCTGCAATTTCCCCGGATTTAAATATCATAGAAAACTTATGGGGTTGGTTGGTAAAATGTGTTTATACGGAAGGAAGGCAGTTTAACAACAGAGAGCAACTAATGGCTGCCATTACAGCCGCCTGGGAAGAGGTCCCTATGAACCTGATACAAAATTTGTTCAGTTCGTTGCCTCATCGAATGTTAGCAGTAATAGAAAAGCAGGGTGGCCATACTAAATATTAAAATTAGGATTTAGGTTCAACTGTAATTGTGTAGCTTAATTCTAATAGTGAGAGTAATCATGTGTCGCACTTTGAATTGTAATATTTCCTTTAGAAAATTCCCACAATATTATGATAGAAAAGAAATAAATGAAATGTTGAACGAATATTGTTAAAATGTATAATTTAATCATACATGTAACTAATTATTGAAAAATTTGACCATGTAAGAAAAGCAGACTAAATTACTGGTTGAGAGTAATCAAGTGTCGCGCACAGTATGTAGACTAATATAGGTTTGCTAGGTTCCCATATTTGTATTGCGCATGCGAAGTTCTGGAGCGCTTGTGATGTCACCGGAGGAAAGGGGCTCAGACTTGACATGTGGATGATAGGCAAATGGTGAATTCGTAAAGTTTAGAATAAACTTACGGAAAATGTAACGTATTAATTGAGGTGTATTAAAGCATAAATCACAAAATATCTTTATACATTTTAAATAATATTACAAGAAAAGCATTCAAAACGATTTATTCTGTTATTAAGTACTACATAGTCATTCTTTTTAATTTATTGCTAGCCTGGCGATCATCCCGTTTCTTTTTTCCATAATTAATTTTTTTTGCTGCAACTGAACAGTTAAAAAATGTATTTTTATAAAGACTCGCTGTCTTACGAATGTTTTTACTACAATTTTGTGGATACTACACTTCTTCGAATTTTTTTTGACTAAATTTGAATTTGTTTGGTGTTTTTGAAGTTGTTTCTGATATATTTAGAAAATAATTTCTCAAGCAACTTAACTTGCTGCTTCTGACGGCTGAGTTAACCCCCCAAAAAAGAAGTGATGAATTCGTGTAGGAGCATTTTTTGGTAAACAACACGAATTTTCAATTTCATTTTCTTGAATACTATAAGTGTAATCACCCAATTCTGGATGATTTTGTTTTAGTTTTTTCACAATCCAACCCGCCAAATAATCCAAACCATCTGCATCTAATTCAAATATTTTATTTTTTGTATCTGCGTTAGCACCAAATGGGTAGATGGATGGGAATAATTCGAACTAGGTTCTCCATCAGTTTCTTGCTCTTTAGTGGAATAAATCAAAGACTTGGATGAGATTATTGGTTGAATACCACTTCGCTTTAATAATTTTCCTACAATATAGTATTCGTCGCCTGTACGTTCCGTAGTATTTGTATTATTTTACACAATATCTGTTCTACCTAAAATTATTATACAAAGACGATTTAGTGCATCAAGAGGCGTAGAATGATCATTTAATCCTCCTCTAGTCCTAATCTACGAAAACAAATTCTCCAATGCATCCTGAGTAACTTTATGCGTTAAAATATAACTTAAATTAAAATCAACGAACATTTTATAGATAGAAGAATTCCCATTTGAAATTTTAATAGAATGTTTGGTTTATTGAGGCGTGTCATATGAACTGTGTCAAACGCTTTGTTGAGACATTCATCTTGACGTGCTTTCACATCTAACCTATCATATCTACATTTAGTAGGTAAAGATGCTGAGGGTAAATAAGAATTCATAACATCGAACCAGTTGTTAATTGCATCTATAAATTCTGCCAAACGAGCATATTCAAGATTATCACTACTATAAAAATTTAAAGCAGATGAAACAGAATGTGATAGCAGTTGTGCTGCAAGTGATACTTTTTGTCTTAGGGGACTCTGTTAATCTAAGTGTTGTTTTGTTATCTTATAAATACTACCCACTTCTGTTTGATTTGCAATAATATCGGTTAGAGGTTTTTTTGTTATAGTTGTGTCGTCTTTTAGCACAAACCCTGTATCTAGAAGCCAGTTCCTCACCAATTTCAACATATGAGGTGCATCAGCGAAGAAAACAATTTTGTTATTCGAACTTGGATGTTTAATCCATGGCTTTCGCCATGAAACTCTCAGTTCAGTCCAAAGACCTGTATTTGTAGAACCACAGTCGCTTACACATACAACTACGCGAAATCCGATTTCATCTAATTGTGGACATAAATTGTACAAAATGTCCGGTGTACTTTTCTGGTAAAAATCTGCAAAAATTGGATGCTCCCATTTACCACACAAACCTCTAGCATTTACTATTTGTAAATATCTGTGAGGACCTATGATGGCATCATTAGCTTGATCATATTCGTATTTTTCAGCAACTTTCACTTCGTCGTATTGTAAAACGACTAGCTTTTCAACTCCAGACATGAAAAACCCTCTCTAATACTCCTGTTGTCATATTTAGTTTAGAAGCCCAAGTTCTTAAGGTAGACAAACCTAAATAAATAGTTAATTTGTAACACAAACACAAATTTTAAATTTACCTGGTAATGGGTAATCAAGTTTGTCTCGTAGGAAAATGTAGCAGCATTTGCTATAGTACCTTATTGTAAATGCTAACGAAATGTCCTTTTTCACTCCATCGTACCATTTTCTGTTTACGGAGCAATAATGTTATCTGGTCCTGTATAAATATTTCCGATAATATTGTTTTCACTTCTGTTTCTATAATATGTATGCTTGCTTTAATTTTTTTATTATTTAAATGATGTAATTTTCTATATAATGATACCAAGCGAGTTCTACTTTTTTTATACAGTGAAGCCTCAATTATTCGTTGTGAAATCAGTGAAATCAACCGATTACTTTTAGCACATGTGTTATAAAGTAAACAGCTGATGTTGAATTTAGAATTTTGCACTGGAAGTGAGGTTGTAAAGTTATTCTAGTTACTTCTTTCGTTAGAGGTAAAGTGTTTTTTTTAAATAATTACCTAAAGCATTATGTAATGAATAAAGTAAAATGTGTACATTTATAAATTACCTTTGACAGCTACTGGCTACAGAAACATTCACCTTACAGTCGCTTTATATACACTAACGTTAACAGTCTGGCCATATACGGTCACGATTCCCATTGGTGCCGCCATTTTATGTCTTGCGTCATTTTGACAATAAGATTTAAATTTCAAAAATGTCAAAGTCACATTTACTCAAATAAAATAAGTTGACATTCAATCAACAAAACTCGTTTAAAATGCGAGTACATAGTTAAAAACTGATCATAATTTTTAGAAACAACTAGAACTATAATTTATTAACGGTAAGCTGACAAGGTTTAAAGAAATTTATCAATTTCAAAAATTTTCTTCAGATATGAGGTATTGCTGTGCAGTCGGATGCAAAAGCAAATCTGAAAAATGTGTGCTAACGGAAACTTTCCTTAGGAATAGGGACAGACGGAACTTTTGGACAAAAAAATTAATAGAGAAAATTGGTACCCAAATGGAAATTCAAGAATTTCTAAAAAGCGTTTTGCAGATTGTATGTGTCAAAAAGCACGAGTTGGTGGCAAAAAAGACTTAAGGATAATGCTGTTCTAACATTATTTACTTTCTCATCGTCTGCTTCGGAGCCTAAAGCCATTGAAAATACCAATGTCTTTATAAACAACTGGTCAAATTTTAAAATTACATTAGCCGTCCAAAAAACTGATTTTATCGACGTTTAAATTTTAGGTATGGAGTCTCGTGCATTTGAATGCAAAAATTGGTCTGAACATGGTATTAAGGTGAAAAGCTTCCCTAGAAATAAAAAAGCGGGGCTTGCGGTCAAACAGGTTAATCGAGCATATTAGAATAACATAAAGGGTCAGAATAGAATCTAAATGTAGAAGCATTTTATGTAAATAAAATGCATATTGTTGATATAAAACATATTGCAACTTCTAATCAATTAGAAAAGTTTATTATATCCAAAGTCATCGGTGTTCGTTTAAGAATAGCTGAAACGAAAACGAAAAAGCAAAATACACATCGAAGCAAATACAGTTGTACTTCTGTGGCAATGCACAATGTAGGCTAGGTATATAAATTAAGTGGGAAGTTATGAAAACCAATTTTGAGCGCATTCGACTGTATACTGACTGTTTTATTAGTTTTGGGATCACTTTAAGTTCTGCAGATTTATTATTATCTATGTGAGCACTAACTCCAAATAAAATTTATAATATCTCATTGATACGACATTGTTTTACTATTTAGTCATATATTTACTTATACTAAGCATTTATTTAATTAAACTATTTTCCAACACTAACCCCGCCACTGCTTTTGACCCGCCACTGGAGGCGGCCATATTCTGTCTTATGTCATAAGTGACATTTCATATGGCCAGACTGTTCTATATAAAGGGACTGTAATTCACCTGTGTCGTCAAGGCCATCTCTTTACTATGAAATAAATTACAACTGTCATAAATGCAAACCTTTGTTAAATCGACATTTATGGATTAATAACAGTACATTTAAGGCCGTAGAAAAAATATTGTGTGGAAACTCGTGCTAAAAGTGGTTTATGCACGAGACATTTTCATGTCTCTTGCATAAACATCCACTTTTAACACTTGTTGCACAAATAGCTATTATCTACGACCACTACTAAAAGTAGGCCTTTTAGCGCTAGCTTTTTTCACTAAAAGTGACGTTTTATAGTTTAGCGTGGTTAAAGAAATCAGCTGTTTACTTTTAGCCCATGTGTTAAAAGTAAACAGCTGTTGTGGAGTTCAGAATTTTGAAATGGAGGTGAGGTTATAAAGTTATTCTAGTTACTTGTTTCGTTAGAGGTAAAGTGTGTTTTAATTAATTAGAGCATTATGTAATGAATAAAGTAAAATGTGTACATTTATAATTACCTTTGATAACTGACTTTGACAGCTACTGGCTGTAGAAACTTTCACCTGTGCGTCAAGGCCATCTCTTTATTATGATATAAATTATAACTGTCATAAATGCAAACCTTTGTTAAATCGACATTTATAGATTAATAACAGTAAATTCAAGGCCATAGAAAAAATATTGTGTGCAAACTCGTGCATAAACGTCCACTTTTAGCACTGGTTACACAAATAGCTATTAAAACAATTAAATTATTGATGACAATACTTCGCAGTAGTATTTTGCCTAGAATTTGAAGGCTTTGTAATTGTATGCTCTGCGAACCTGCAAAAACAAACAATATTATTTCTCCAAGACACTGAAATTGAAAAACTTCGTCGAAAAAGTAGAGTATTTAAGAAATTACTCTTAGTGCTCCTGATCGGTTTCTACTAATTATATAGTGTTCCTTTATTTGGTTTTCTAATGTTACTATGTTTAGTTTTCTCTTTTATATTGTAGGGATAAATTTATTAAAGGATATTTTTTAAATCTACAGAGTGGAAAATTAAAGAAAATCGTTACTAAAGAACATACGAATATTACTAAATTAAATCAACTACAGCTTAAATTAATATAGAATGTACAATACAGTGAAATTATTTCATGCAGAACATTGTCACACAATGCAATTAAACCTGAGTTTATTTTCAAATCGAACACAGGGAAACTTACTAATAATTTGGGCTATACCACAGCAAAACCACTACTTCTTTGCGTATCCTGGAGTAACTGATCCATGGGTTAGAGGAGATGTGATTTTAAGGAACTTTGCTAAATCTTGTAAAATAAAAAATCCAAAACCATATGTCAAATCGGTTGTACAAACAAATTGCAACATCCATGCAAATCATACGAAAACGTATACTCCCAGTTTTCCAGATTTATGAGCCATACTGAAAAACCCCACCAAGAATTGTATGAACTTACTGAAGATGCCTACCAAGCTACCAAAGTTGTTAACTTTATTTCATGAAGCTAAAGGGACAGAGTATATAAGCAAAATACTAGAAACGATTGTTTTTGACCCGAATAGTGAATTAGTTGAATCAGATGGTACTTCCGGAAATCAAGGAGACCTACCACTACTAAGTGCTTCAAACAACAATGATGAATGTAACACTTCAGACATTGGTGAACCAGCCAAAAAAAAAAAAAAAGAAAAGCAATACAGAAACAAAGAAAGTTCCAATAAAAGATGAGTGCGAAAAGCTTATAAAACAGTATAACGACATCTTAGTTTCACTGGATTAGGTAAAAATTAAGACTTTTGTCTATAATACTTATACTGGTGCAAATAAAAATATGTAACGCCATTTGGAATTATAAATGCAATTATTTTCTCTTGCCAATAAAATACGTGATATTGGGAATTTTAAGAAATAAAAATATCTCTTAAAAATCTTCACATATTTAAACATATCTTTACAGAGAATGGAAATAACTAGAAATGTCTAAAGATATACATTTTACTATGAAATACGAGCATGCTTATGATATATTTTTATTTCTTTCATTCTCATCAAACGTATACGTACGTACCTTCAGTAACTCAGTTACTGTTCGTTTTTGGGAAAAAATTTGAAAGGAATGCAGCGATTCAAATAGCAGCACTTACTTTAAAGTAATTCTCAAGTTTTTGTATCATATTTTTTAAATGTTAGACGTCATCAATATTTTTTGTAACTGAGAACCTATATATTTCTTCATTTATATCGGCAGCAATTTTTAATCTGTTTTCTACGGTATAACATTTTAACTAAGTTACATTAGACAAATATTGAAAAAGCAGTCAAGTTCACATAGCAAGGCTAGTTACCTGGGTTTAAAAAACGATGTTTGTAACTTCATTTTTATGGTGGAATTATTGTCAAAGCCAAAAAGTAATCGTAACTAAGGCTTTTGTTGTTTTAAACCCAGATAACCAGCATTTGTTCATTAATTTCATTCATCCTTACTATTTGAACTTTAAGGCAGTTTTTAATTTTTTTCTAATGTAAGCTATTAAAGATGTTATTCCATTGAGCGCAAATTAAAACTTGCTACCGAAATAAATGAATAAAAATATAGATTGTCAATTAACAAAAAAAATAACGTCATAACATTTAAACAAATATATAAACAAAATTAAAGTACATTTAATATATGCGCTGCAATGTGAATTGCATAGTTCTTTGAAATTTATTTTTTTCCCAAAAACAGGCATTAACGAAGTTAGCGAATTTATGCTCGACATAATTTCCACACTCTTATGAATCCATCCATTCGTTATGCTAATTAGTAATTACATGATGAGACTGTGTGGTTGAAAAATTGACTGCAAGATTTGACAACAGACAGAGATGTGAAGTTAAGTATAATCTTCAAATTTTTTGTTGGAATCAGACACCGTAAGTACTTTTTCTCTTCTTTGCTTGTTTGCTTTAAAATCACGAAAATACATGCGAGTTATATAGTCATTTCAAAGGATACTCAAAAGTAAGTCCTTCTCTTTCTTAAAAATTTTATTGGCGATATTTTCACTGTGGTACCTACTTAATAAACTGCTAAGTTACCAAGTATTTTTTGCCACCATCAGAAACTACTGTTTTAATTTTGATGTTTTAAGAAGCGCAATCGAACGTTGGCAGCACACTGTTAAATTATATTTATTTTATACTTTTACCAAAGAATGAACTTTTTATTTGGTACTATTATTATCAGGACCTACAACAGGCACTTTGTGTCTCTGCTAATATCCATATCTTAAACTAAACTTTTAACTAAAACTAAGACGAAAAACAGGTTTTATATCTCCCAAATTAAAACAAAATTTTTAAATTATCAAAAGTACCTACTCAAAAACAGCCGAAAATAGAAAAAATCATCTAAAACACGAATATAAGCAAAACTCGGTAGCCTCGTTCTGACGTCACAGCGATGCAGTTCTTGATAAGGGTTTAGCGGGGGTCGGGCATGAGTTGGCGAATGCAGCGCGAGATCTGTGTTATTCTATCTAATTTACGGTCCTTGGCTTCATGCAGTGTTGCCAGTAAGATGAGGCCAACTCGCACTTCAGATGTAGCGAGGCGATTAGTACCTATATGTGTTATGCGTATAAAACAACAGCGCCACCTGTGCGAAGTAACTCCAACTATGGTATATGTGTGTAGGTGTATGTAGGTTTTTTACACCTCCGAACAAAAATCTACCAAACGATAGAGGCAGCCAAAATTGCAATTTTAGACGTGAAAACAACGCAAAACGCTTTCGCCTCCGAAATCGGAGGCGAACTCGTCAAAACGGAGGCGAACACTACCTAAGCACATACCGTTTGGAGGTGTATGAGTACTAAATGCATATATATATATATATATATATATATATGACAGCACTGCAGGCCTAAAGGCCTATGGCTTGGATCTTCTTTCTCCATAGTTCCCTATTCTGTACTAGGATCTGCCAGTTCTCTAATTTGTATTCCTTTATGTCCTCTTTGAGGCAGTCCCACCAAGTTTTCTTCGGTCTTCCCTTTCTGTTTCTTCCTTCCGGTTCACTTTTGAATATTTTCCTGGTTAATTCTTCATCTCCCATTCTACCAATGTGCCCTAACCATCGTAATCTGCTTTGTTGCACTTTCACTTTTATACTTGTGTCTTGAAATAATTCTTCCAGCTCCGCGTTAGTTCTCCTTCTCCAACTTCCATTTTCCTTGATTTCTCCAAAGATCCTTCTTAGCACTCTTCTCTCCCATATTTCCAAAAGCTTGATGTTCTCCATTGTCAAAACCCACGTTTCACTCCCGAACAAAATTATCGGTCTTATCACTGTTTTATATAGTTTCAACTTTAAATTTCTCGAAAGGTCTTTTTCTCTTAAAATACTATTCAGCGCACCAGCACATTTGGATCCCGCAGCAATTCTTCTTAGAATGTTTTTGTTATGGTTACCATCACTGGATATTTCGGCACCTAAGTATATTACACTATCAGTTAGTTTGAAGTTGTATTTCCTCTTCATATCTAACGAAGTAATTTCTAGGCCTTGGTCTTCTTGAGGTTTATTACCTAAACTCATGTAGCTCGGTTTCTTCTCATTTATCTGTAGTCCAACTGCAAGGGCTTGCTTTTCTAGGTTTTTAAGAATGATTTTCAGCTCTTCTTTGGTCATTGGCGTAACTAGGATTTTTGGCTGGGGAGGGCCAGGCCCCCCAACAAACCATCGTCAATACCTATGTATACCTATGAAGACATGAATTTACGTACATACATAACTTTTTCGCATAAATTTATCTGCTTGTTCTTTGATGCCGTTATACGAGGGCAGTCCCGTAAATTTCTGAAGCCTAATAAAACAAAGTTTAGTAACCAAAATTTGTTTGTATTATTTTCTCAAAATATTCCCCCTTTAACTCAACATTTACGCATTCGGTAAAACCAATTATTTTCAAAACATAAATTCCACAATTTTTGAGTCACTTGAGAAACAAGGTTTTTGAAGCTTTCCACAGCATCTTCGGGAGTTTCCAATCGCACACCACACATTTTATCGTTTAATGGAGGAACTAGAAAGTAATCGGAAGGTGCTAGGTCGGAACTGAATGGGGGATAACTTAACAATTTTAACTCGAAAGTCTCTGAAAATTATTTTATTTGATGTGCGGTATGACTAGTTAGAAGCATTGTCATGGTGCAGAACGATCTCATCCCTTGGGCACCATAAGCCGAGCTTTTTGAATAACGTCTGGTAGGCATATAGTTGTGTACCATTCTGCAGTAACGCTAGGTTTATTTTTAAGCACGACAGTTGTGATAGGTCTGGATTTTGAAAAGAAACAAGCAATTATTATCAAGATCGCTTTACTTTAACTGGATTAAGATTTGTTGGAAACATCCTGACTGCAGCTTAGATTCGGGTTCAAATGCATATATCCAGCTTTCGTCACCAGTTATGATGTAAACTGCTTTAGATTTACCTTCATCATATTTCTTATACTGTTCCACATGCTGTTGTTGTGTTTCTGTGTGTCGGTTAAACTGTGTGGTATCCACCCAAGACAGACTTTTCTTACACCCAAATGAGTATGTAAAATCTTGTATATTGCAGTCATGCCAGTGCCCAAGGTACTCGAAATAATTCTATATGTGACTCGATTGTCCTACTGAAGCATTCTTCGCACAGCGTCTACGTTCGTATCAGTAACTGCTGAAATTTGTCCTTCGCAAAAATCGTCGCTAACTGAAACTCGTTCAAATTTAAATTCATTAAACCAGAAATATACGTTTGGCCACCAAAAGCAGCACGAAGTCATCTTTCTTTCAGAGATAGGGAACTTTTAAAGTTATAGTAAATCATGGCTCTAAAATTTTCTCCTATTATGTTCATTTTTGATGCACAACACTTATTTCAAAACTAACTATATAGTAACTAAATTTGAACTGTTAAATTAGAAAACAACAAACATTTGTTTATGGCAAGTTACATTTCCATGGTGCACTTGATCTATTGGTTTGCGGAAATTATGGGTGCTACCTACTCTCGTAATACTACATGTCTAAGGAGCATATCAATAAATTATTTCTCGGTTCATAAACAACATAAAAATGTATAGATTACCTCTTGCAACCCAATGAGGTTGACGGTAAAAAATATTATTTCAGGAGAAACATCACTTGGTTTCCATTTGCACGTTTTTGAGCAACAATTTTTATTTTTTTCTCCGTATCCCCGAAACAAATACTTTCTTGAAAACATCAATATCCTCTTAATTGTTATTGTGATATGTTTTTATTCTATCTTGGGCTAGCAACTGTGGAAATTCAAGCACCATAAAATGTTCTTTGCGGTACATAAAACACTATTAAACATAAAATTCTGGATCGTACTCTTTAAAGCTATAAACTCAACTCTTTAGGCAAGGCAAACATCTAAATAGCAAGTCACCTTAAGTCTGAACTGGACGAGCCTATAATAGGCAGCTAGCTGTATGTGCCCAGGGAGTAGTTACCGATACACTCAAGTTTTCAACTCCTTTACTTACTGGCATATGAAATAATTGCAATTGTATTTTAATGTGTACATAAATTGATCCTTTATTTGTAGAAAACTTGAGAGAAACTAACAAAAATGGTGTAAATTTAACTAAAAAAAAAATATTCAGACGAAAGCAGTGTCTTCATAACGTTTTTTTTTGTATATTATTATTCATTAGAGTCATCCGTCCAACATATGGTATTTATACTATAAAGTTTTTAAGCCAAAAAAAGGTAATAAAACCAGAAAATGTAAGAATGTGTGAGGGTCGATAACCAACCCCTTAGTTTAAATGGGTTAATAAAAAAAGCAGATTTTTAAATTTATTTAACTTCTATTTTTCTGGGGTGGGCCAGACGGCACTCTGGGGAGGGCCTGGCCCCCCTGGCCCCCCCGCTAGTTACGCCAATGTCTTTGGTTCTAGAAAGTAGTACCACATCGTCCGCATATGCAAGTCCCTGGTGTGAATTTTTAAGGATATTATTCAATTTGATTTCGCTTCTTCTGAATACCTGTTCCAAAACTATATTGAAGAGTGTTGTTGAGAGTGGGTCGCCTTGTTTTAGTCCTATGTTGCTTTCAAAGTCATTAGATTCTTGTCCTCTATATTTTACCTTATTTGTTGTGTTTGTTAGCGTCATCCTCACCAACCAAATTAACTCTTCTGGAATCTCCATCTCTTTCATTGCTTTGTATACTTCGTCTCGTTTGATTTTATCGTACGCATTTTTAAAATCGATAAATAGTGCATATATCCGTATATTTTTCATATTACATTTTTCTTGAATCTGGTTTAGTACAAAGATATGGTCAATTACTGACCTACCCTTCTTAAAACCTACTTGATATTGGCCAATTTTACCGTCTATTATTTTTTGTAGTTTGCTGTTGACTAGGTGTGCTAAAATCTTATAAACAATGTTCAATAGGGCTATAGGCCTGTAATTTTCCGGCATTTGTGTATTACCTTTTTTATATATCGGGCCGATCATTGCCATGTGCCATTCCTTCGGCATTTCTTTCCTCTTCCAGATTTCTGATAACATATCATATACTCTCTTAGTTAGATCTTCGTCTGCATGTTTAATTAGTTCCGCCACAATTTCGTCCGATCCTGCACTTTTATTATTCTTCATCTTATTAAGGATTTTTTTGAACTCTTCAAAATTGGGTATTTCTACTTGGTTTTTATAATTCCACGGTTTGTTATCTTGAATCTCTTCATTGTCTGTAGGTTTCCAAATGGTATTTTTTAAGTGCTTTGCACATATGTTGACCATTTGTTTTTCATCTAGGTATAATTCATCTTTATCATTTCTCAACCCTATGGCTTGTGCATACCCTTTCTTTTCCATCTTTATTTTTTGGTGGAAGTTTCTAGTATTTTTGTGCTCATACGTTGTTTGTATGTTCTCTATCTTTTTTTCCATCATTTCTCTCTTTTTGGCTCTACATAAATTGTTGGCGTCATTCCTTACTTTTCTATACTTCTCTTGTAGCTCAGCTGTCGGATTATTTATCATTTGTAGTCTTATTTTTTTCCTTTCTTGTACCATGTTTTTGCAGTCCGTGTCAAACCATTCTTTTTTTATACCTTTGTCTTCCCATTGTATGATGTTTGCACTTTCCTTTATAACATTCTTTATAAGTTCCCATTCGTCCTCTTTGTTTTCATTTTTTCCACATTTATTTATTGCTTCCTTGGTTTTTGCTTCATATTCTCTTTTTACCAGTTCTTCTTCTAGCTTTTTTAATTCCCACTTAGTACTTCTTGGTCTGTTTCCCTTTGTTAGATCTGGAGTTAGTTGCTGGATTGTTGCTTTAATCAACATATGGTCTGCTCCCCTATATGTTCTTACATTATGTAGGTATACACTGTGCATGCACTTTTGTCACCAGCAGGTGGTCGATTTGGTTTTGGATTTTTTTGTCTGGGCTAATCCAAGTGATTTTATGTATATTTTTCCTTTGGAGCATCGTGCTTTTAACAACCATGTTCTTGTTAGTCGCAAAGTCTACTACCATTTGGCCATTTTCGTTGGTTACATCGTGGAGACTTTCTTTGCCTACAGCTGGTATATTCCACTCCTCTTTGCCGATTTTTGCATTTAGATCTCCGAAAATTATTTTCACATCGAATTTTGGTAGCTTATATAGCACGCTTTCCAGCTCCTCATAGAACTCTTCTTTCCTTTCTTCTTCCGCTTCCTCTGTGGGTGCATGAACATTTATAATTGTAAATTTTCGATACTTTCCCCTAATTCTTATGTAACTAAGTCTAGTATTTATCATTTTATAATCAACTATTGTTTCCTTTAGCGTATTTTTTATTAGGAAAAAGTAGTATTACAAGAGCTCATGTTCGCAGACGATATGATACTGATAGCAGAGTCGGAAGAAAAATTACAATGGAATCTAACAAACTACAAAGAAGAACTAGAAAAAATAAATATGGAAATAAACATCGATAAAACAAAAACCATGATAATATCAACAAAAGAAAAGAAAGATAAGATAGAAATAGAGGGAAAACTGCTAGACCAAGTTAAAAGCTATAAATACTTGGGAACATCCATAGAAGAAAACGGAAGGATCAATACGAAAATAAATGAGAAAATGGGAAAAGCTGGGAAAATCTATAACACATTAAGAAACATCTTTCTAGGAAAACGAGATATTCCAAAAAAATTAAAACAGAAGTCTACAAAAAGGTAGTAAGACCGGCGCTAATATGCGGGAGTGAATCATGGAGTTTGACCAACAGAGACAAAGGAAGAATCACAGTTATAGAAATTCTATTTTTAAGAAAGATGAAAGGAATTACGAGGAGAGATAGAGTGAGAAATACGACAGTAATAAAAAACCTAGATATAAAGCCAATATTAATAATAGTAGAAGAGAGACAGCTAAGTTGGCTAGGAAACCTTCACAGAATGGAAGTATTGCTCAAACTGACCGCCACCTTGTTGAACACACAACTGACATCTTCTAGTTACTCCATCGGTCGCATTCAATATCAAATTGGGAGGTATTTCGCGACAAGCATTGATAATCCTCTGCCTCAGAATTTCTTCGTTTTCTGGACGTGTTAGATAAAATATTTCAACATTATGATTGTTTTCCAAGGCACACTTGAAAATTTTATGGTACTGTATGTACAACTGCCTACATGCAATATTAAAAAATTATTTTAAACATTTCTAAGTGTCCAAAAAACAAATAAAGCATACTACTGCATGCAGAATTTCATCCTGAATCCAAATATGTAAAAAATATACAGGGTGTTCCATTTAAAATAAAAAAGTTGAACATCGTTGCTCAAAACAGTTGAAAGATATTGACGAACGGGCGATGTCAAAAGGTTGCTCTTGTCTTGCCATTTAAGAATATATAGTTTGTTGGGTCTAAAATTTAAAACAACGGAGTTATGGGTTGCGGCGTTTTTAGGAAACAGCCAGTATTGTATATGTGTATATATATAACCGTATACCTATATTCAATTCACTTAAAGTAACTTAAGTACCTGTAGGTTTGTTATAATACTCAATAAAAGTCCGACACCTAACGGTATAAGGACTAAAGATTAAATAAAAATAAATTAAAATGAAAGCATTCCTAATGAAATATTACAAAAAGGCAACTAACTGCGGGCAAATTTCTTACCTGCAAAATCAAGACATGCATATAAGAAGGTGTATGTGGCTTTCAAACAATGGAAATAGGAAAAAAGGGTAAATGAAGTGACAGAAGACGTTATCTTAATACAAGAGCAAGTCCCTTGTTTAACAAAATTTTGATTTTCTTAAGCTAAATTAAATGTATTTTACAGTCCCAAAAATTGTCTCCGGCTTCTTTATGGCCAGAGTATTCAATGCTGAAGGCTACTCTGAAGACCAAGGACAATATTGATATTGAAAAATTGAGTTCTGTTGTTCCCTTTCTAAAAAAATTCAATGTTGGTTATCGTTCCAAGAAGTCAAAAGTGCTCTCTCGGCAAGAAATCCAAACATTTTTGGAGGAAGCGGATGATACAACATAAGAAGGTAATAATTTCTTTTCAGTAAGATACCATATTTATTTATAATGATTTTATACCTTAGGTCGCTTGTGTTTCACATTGCTGGGGCCTGCAGGAAAGGGGAGCTTTGGAATATGAACTATATCAACATTTAATACTGCGGTGACGTTTTAAACGTCATGATACCTGATACGAAAACACATAAAGAGAGGAGATTCACTATTCTTAACGACGGTTATTGGTATTAAACCAATCGATTTATATCGACGTTATGTGACCCTACGTCCAAAATATAATGCACCTGCAAACATTTTTTTGCATTATCTCAACCCAAAATGTTTTCTACAAGTGGTCGGAATCAACACGTTTGGCAAAATTCCCAAAAAGATAGCGATGTTCTTAAAGTTGGAATACCCAACTAAGTACACAGGACATGCAACTTTATTTGCTAACACAGGTACTAAATTTTGTATGAATAAATTTTAAATTAACAACTAATCTTTTGTAGATGGAGATATTACTTCATTGAAAAGACATGGGGGGTGGGAATCATCGAAAATTTCTGAATCCTACATCAAAAAATGTTTGGAAGAAAGGGTAAAGATTGCCTGCAAGGTATTTTTGAATTGCAGGGACGATGTCAATGTAGACATCAGCAATCAGAATTGGAGCGACAATGCTAATGTGGAAGTTAGCAAACACAATCCACTCCCGAAAGTGGAAATTGTAACAATGATGCTGATGTGGGGGCCAACAATAATAGGAACCCACTCTCCAGAAGTGGCAATTTATATTTTCATAATTGTAATTTTTATTGAATAAAGGTTATTTAAATGCGGAGGTGTATTTTAAACAATTATAAAATACGTTACCATTGACGACGTATTTTATAAGGAACGATGGATTTTAGTGATAACTTAAAGTGACAGTGCTAATGGACCATAGTAACAGTATAAAGTGTCAAGTGTTAGTAAATAGCTATTTGTACAACAAGTGTTAAAAGTGGATGTTTATGCACGAGACATGAAAATGTCTCGTGCATAAACCACTTTTAGCACGAGTTTGCACACAATATTTTTTCTACGGCCTTAAATGTACTGTTATAAATCCATAAATGTCGATTTAACAAAGGTTTGCATTTATGACAGTTGTAATTTATGTCATAGTAAAGAGATGGCCTTGACGGCACAGGTGAATGTTTCTGTAGCCAGTAGCTGTCAAAGGTAATTTATAAATGTACACATTTTACTTTATTCATTACATAATGCTTTAATTATTTAAAAAAAACACTTTACCTCTAACGAAAGAAGTAACTAGAATAACTTTACAACCTCACTTCCAGTGTGAAATTCTAAATTCAATATCATCTGTTTACTTTATAACACATGTGCTAAAAATAATCAGCTGATTTCACTTTTAACACGCTGAATTATAAAACGTCATTTTTAGTGAAAAAAGCTAGCGCTGAAAGGTCGACTTTTAGCAGTGGTCGTAGAAAAAATATTGAATAATCAGGCTCCACCATATTTAAAAAAATTTGATACTTGAGGTTTGGCTAATATTTATATTCCTCAATCAAATTATCGTCCTACAATGAATTCTTTATTAATTAAAGGGGTGGATATGTAAAACAAATTACCACAAGAAATTAAAGCAAGCAAATCAAGTAGAGCAAACTATTGTTACATATTCAAAATCAAAATATTCTGTAAAATTAAAATAATTCTATAAAATGTTAATGTATATTTTTTTCTGCATTAAATTACCTACTATATTTTAATATTATTATTTTGTTAATAGTTGTTTGTACTAATATATATCTAATTATGAAATTATTATTGTAAATTATAAGTTGTACTTTGAATTTTGTGTATATTAGGATTCCTAGTTAAATAAATATCCTTTATCTAATAGACTTGTCTGTCCGTCCGTCCGTCCGGGATGCTCTTTCAGCAGCCAAATCGTAAGAGATAGAGAAAAAAGTTATTAAAGTTATGTTTGGAATGGTCATGTCAGCTCAGGAACCGAATTTCAGTCACGTGACACTTCCGGTTTTCGAGAAATCACAAAAAAGACCGTTTTTCAAATAGAACGCGTTTTAAATAAAAATGTTTCAGCAGCCAAACGGAGCTGCGACCCTCTGCGCCTTAAAACGTCGATCGGTTAGGCAACTACTTTGACACCTTCCAGGTCTGGGTACAGTTTTTATTTAATACGCGTTCTATTTGAAAAACGGTCTTTTTTGTTTTTTTAAATGAGACATTTGTCTCACTGGATTGCTTGTTATTATTATAATAGTAATTTATACGAGTAGCTACAGTGTCACTTTTTTGCACGCGGCTCATTCTTTAAATCTCAGAAGTGCAAAAAGAAACTTTAGATAAGAGTTTTATACATAATTTTTTCGACTACCGCATATTTATGCTAAAGGAGATTACAAAATTTCAATGTCATTTAATACATTTCATAAAATTTGTATTGCACACTTCTGTCCAAAACTATTTATTAATTATAATGTGGTGTTTTCAATTTACAACAATGAAAGCATACTGAACATGATTTTCAATTGAAATGATGTTTTGTAATCTCTTTTACCATAAATATATGGTAGGCGACAAAATTATGAATACAACTCGTATCTAAAGCCTATTGTGAGATTTAAAAAATTCGCCTTCAGCTCATTCTTTAAACTTTCTCACTCATGCAAAAAAGTGGCACCTTAAGCTACTCGGTGTATACATTACTATTATGCCACCTCTACATCAGTTACAAATTTGACTCGTGTTCATGAGACTTTAGGGATTTCCTCTGCGATTAACCCTATGTATTTAACTAATAAATTTTGTGACTGGTCTCCCATTAGAAATCGCTTTTAAAATTCCCAATTTTGTAACACTGATCAATATTAACACGTTGAGTGCCGTCATAAAAAGTAAACAGTAGGGCTCTATTGGTCAAAAGTTTTTTTGTGCTGATTCTGTTTTTTGATGACATGGTTTATCATAAATATCAGCCTAGGTTTCTTTTTTTTCTGAAAATTTTGAAAATGCAGACTGGTGAAGTTATTGCGAGAATATGTGATCCAGGGATAGTGATTATGAAATGGGAGAGATAAGCGAGATGCATTGATACTTAGTACCAAACATCTAGATAAAATGAAAACAATGAAAACGCGAAGTGGAGGGAAACAAAAACACCAGGCGATTATTGATTATAATAGCTGTAATGCTTTTATTGATTTATCGGACTAGCAAAAAGCTTACAACACTCCACTACGAAGAGGTGTAAACTACGAGGAGCGTTCAAATATGAATTATAATTTGAATTGCGTGCAAAAAGACAAAGACATGCACAGAAGTTGTATACATTAATTAATGCTCTGGATCAAGTCCTAACTTCATTCAGTCGTTAAGTCGTCACAATGCATTTTCGTTCAATTGGCAAGCATAAGTGAAGTGGGAGTGCATGCAAGCGTGGAACAACGCATTAGTAGTAAATTTCTTATCAACAAAGATATCAAACGATAAAAAGATTGTGTAAGAGTTAAAAGACAGTTTGATGCGCAACCACTACCAAAGGAGTAAAGCGTTTAAAGATGGCTGCAAAGGTGCGGAGAATGAACCGCATTTTCGCCGTCAAAAACATTGACAACAGAAGAGAATGCTGACAGAGTAAAATGCACTTATTTGAAACGATTGTCGATTTACAGTGAAGAATATTACTTCTGCATTAAATATCAGCAGGGGTAACTTGAAAAAGACGCGAGTTCTCTGTCTGCGTCTTACCGGATAATGCTAGACCCCATTTTGCTATTCACACACTGACTACAATTCAAAATTGAATTGGACCATGCTGTCCTATTTACCATACATTTCGAACCTTGTTGTGTTAGTTTATTATTTGTTTGCACCCTTAAAAGAGTTTCTAGGAGAAAAATACCTCACTGTAATGAAGAAGTCACCGAAATTGTTCCGAATTGGGTGCGATAGCACCCAAAAGAATTTTTTTCTCGTGGAATACAGAAACTTCCGGAAAGATGGCACAAGTTGATTAAAAGAGAGGAAGACTGAGTAGAATAATGACATGATATACATTAGACTCCTTGTGTTTGTTTTTGAATAAATATTAAATTATAATTTAAATTTGAACGCTCCTTGTAGTATAGGAAGTTAGCTGTTGAGATACTTCTGGGAACTGCACTTGTGAAAATTAAAATATTTCGTCAGTAATTAGATATTAGTAAAAAATACGACATGCATTACCTTTTTGATTGGTTCGTAATCTTTCTATTTGTAGTCCAATTTTTTCCGCAGCCGTTTTCGTCCATTTTGAAATTTCATTTTTTCTCACAGGCATATTTTTATACCAATATGAATTTTTGTAGTTTGAGTTGGGAGTTAAGAACATTCTATCGGTAATTATATTGGATGTTCTTTTTTCCATTAACTTTTTAAACAATCTAACTGGACATTTTTCTGGGTGGTTTACGTGTGCAGTTAGCCATTTATTTTGAGAGCACTTTTTGCCCCCTCCTTGGCAAGTTTTTGTAAATAACGGGTTATAAATAATCCGATTGGAACAACTACCATCATTTTTTCTCTCCTCTTGAAAAAACCACGTCATACAATTCGTCGCTTCCCCTACATGGCAGGCAAGCTCGTATGAAACAACATGGTAACATTTTTGTTGGAGATCATTTGGGGTGTTCTCGTCACAAGAATCTATTATTTGGTTAAGTTCATCTATTCTTAGAGCATCGGAACTTCTCTTTCTTTTTTCAACATGCAACTGTAAATTCTTCCTTAAAACACTTTTAGCATCACGGGCTTTTTTAAACTCGATATCTTCAAAGGGATTGAATTTCACACCGTGTTCTTCAAACTATTTTCTTTGGAGCATTTTCGCAACAGTGTTCCAAATGGTTTTTACACTATATTCTTTATAATCTTCACCATTTGTTTTTTTCATATTTAAGCCAAAATCACATAAAATATTGGCTAATTCAGTCACTGGCGTCTTAACCAACAGTACATACTTTTTCTCGACGCAAAAACTCATAAAAACTCTCCACAAACACTCTTGGTTCTTCTTCGTGTATTCGGACTGTTTATTTTCGATTTCTTTGTTGATTTGTTGCACACTCATATTCCCAAAACGACTCATTGTTGTATACGACGAAGCGTTGACAGGATCCAGCGCTGATGACTGACGCGGATGCGTAAACAAACAAAACAAACAGCAAATTTTTCGTCGTCCACGGCAGACACGATTTTTCGACCTTTTTTACTACTAATTTTATTCTAAGACATGCTACCACAAATATTGACATAACAATAAAATAAACGTTAGCAGAAGTATAAAATCTAAGTAAACTTCACTTAAAAGGCGTACCGCAGCTTTTCCATGCTATAATTGACTGCAGCGTAAGTAATTAATGTAAAAATTTTTTATATAAAGACGCGATAAATTCCCTTGGGACTTTATCGCTGCGATAATTTCCCTCGGGAAATTGTCACTTATAAAGCCATGTGATTGATTGATTTTCTAGAATAGAACCACATCATTGGATACAAATGTGATGAGTGAAATAATCATTAAAATGTCAAGTTTACTTCGATAACAAAAAGCTCTCGTGTAATTATAGGTGACAATTTTTTCTGTAACTAGTTTTTAATGAAAAATTATTTGGATTTTAGTTTTAGAAAAGTTTGGTTTGTTTGTTTGTAAAAATGTTGCTAGGATCGATTACTATGGATACAATTCAAAGACCACTAGTTTTGTGAATTTATAATTTTAGTGTTAGGAGTATTTTTATTGACCACTAGCTGACTCGGCAAACGTTGTTTTGGATTATGATATGATGGGGAAAACCCTTCAAACCATTAAGCACAGAATCATAAAAGTATGACAAGTAAAAAGTCGTACAGTGTATAGAAAAACACACTTTTGATAGATTCCAATTTTCCGGCTTTCTCTTTGGATTTTTCCGAATTTTCTATTTTGCTAAACCACCTCGGAAGTAAGACGAACACCAAAAAAAAAATCATCCAAATCGATCAAGTCGTTCTCGAGTTTTTGCGTTATTAACACACAGTGATTGATTTTTATACAGGGTGTTTAAAAACTTTGTCACAATAAATTATCCATCCATATTTTTTAACCCCCTGTATAATCACTACCAATTTTTTTTCTGAATAGTTACTTTAATTTAGAAGCTATTTTATCTCTTACAAAATTTTAGTTGGGTAAACGGTTTAGCCACAAAAAATATTTTCTAAATTTCTACAAGCCTGAAAACTATTTTATTTTCAGGTAAACTACCCTATTTGTTCATGATACGGCAAAATGTTATTAAGAAAAGTTGTTCAGAATGAGAAATTATGGCCCAATACAAAATTTTAAAAAGATCTGTCGACTTAGATTAAACCGTTATTTTTTAGATTAAACAAATTGGATTTATTAACCCTGCAGAGGTCGCGCGTGAACTGTCACTCCGCATGCAAGAATTATCAGCCATTATTTGGCAATCCTCACTCTTTAGGTCTTGCCGCTCTCAGTACCTGTCCGGCAGCAGTCTCTTATTGTCAGTGACAAATAACAAGTTAGTGGGTGCACATCTGTGTGAATGGTTAATATTTGCGGAGTGAGAGTCCGCAGCGACCACCGGTGTTTGTAAAATAGTTTTATTTTAAACTCAATTTGATTATAAACAGAGGTAAGTTACTGTAAGTTTTTTAGTAATTTTAACTTACTAAATTACTTTAAAATATTTTAGTTTCTATGGGATAGTATGAGAAAGAGCAGGAGCGCCTTCGGCATTTAATGGAAGAGTGTTTTGAATCTGACCAAAACGATAAAACTGTTGTTTTTGATGATGAGCCAGAAGAAAATGAAGATGACAAAGAAGCTAAAGAAGATTTGGATACAGATACGGAGCAAGAGATTTCTGACGACGAGTGTGAATCAGATGAGCCATCATTACATTTTTTGGGAAAAGACAAAATTACTAAATGGGAAAAACATGTACCACCCAAAAATGTTAGAACACGGTCAAACAATATTGTAACTCATTTGCCTGGACCAAAAGCTGCTACAAGAGGTTTGATAAATCCAATTGATATATGGAGCTACTTCTTTCCTGACGACATGTTGGATGTTATTGTTGAAAACACCAACAAGAAAATTCAGTTAGTTAGAGGCAATTATTGCGTGATCGCGATGCCCTATGTACCAATATTGTCGAGCTGAAAGCGCTAATTGGACTAATTTATCTTGCTGGAGTTAAAAAATGTGCTCGCACGAATTTAGAAGAGTTATGGAAAACGAATGGAACTGGTGTGGAAATTTTTAGATTAACCCTTTCAATCTCAAGATTCAAATTTCTTCAAAGACATGTCAGATTTGATGAAGCTGAAACTCGCGAGGAAAGAAAATTAGTTGATAAGCTTGCAGCCATTCGACAAATTTTTGATAGTTTTGTTAATAAATGCAAGGATGCATATACACCATCTGAGTATGTTACAGTGGACGAAAAACTGGAGGCGTTCAGGGACGTTGTGGGTTTCGCCAATATATTCCAAGCAAGCCCAATAGATACGGGATAAAGATATTTGCCCTTTGTGACTCCAAAACTTTTTATACATGTAATTTAGAAGTTTATGTTGGGAAACAACCACCGGGGCCGTTTGCAATTGATAACTCCCCTGGCAAAGTAGTATAAAGGCTCTCAGAACCCATTCGGGGAACTGGAAGAAATATTACCATTGTTAACTGGTTCACAAGTATAGACCTGATTAATAATTTAAAAACCAACTTTAGGCTCACAGTATTGGGAACAATCAGGAAAAATAAGAGGGAACTTCCTCTTCAATTCAGTAACCCAACATTCCAAAACCAAAAAAAAATGTTTTACTGGTCTCAAGTATGCACTTTGGTGATGATTTGGATAAAGAAACTGGTAAACCAGAAATGATTATGATGTATAACGCAACAAAAGGTGGAGTTGATATGGTAGACAAACTTTGTGCTGTTTATAATTGTGCCAGAAATACACAAAGGTGGCCCATGGTAATTTTCTACTCTATGCTAAATGTAGGTGGTATAAACTCATATGCTATATTCAATTCAAATAACTTAGAAAGTGAAATCCCCAGAAGAGAATTTATTGAAAAAATAGCCTCTTCACTAGTCTCCCAACAAATAAGAACTCGCATTTTGATTAGCAACATTCCGAATACCATAAAAGTTCGTATTCAGGAAATTTTAAAAATTCAAGTTCCTGATTATGCAGAACCGACTTCGGAAAGACGAGAAAGATGTGCAAAGTGCGACAGAAAGAAAAAACGACCAATAAGATATTATTGTGTCAAATGTAATATTTCTTTGTGTTTAGAACATTCAACCAATATTTGTAACGAATGCCGTGAGAGTGCATGGCAGAATTAGTTTTTTTTCATTTCTATTAAAAGAGTTTGTTACACATGTAAATCCTAAGTTAAATGTTAATATTTTACAATTATTTGTAAAGTTTCTATTTAATAAATAAATATTTCATTGTTTTGTAGTAAATAAAAAATAAACTGACGTATGACTTCTGTTTGTAGCTCCTAAATCATCTTTTATTTCCCATGCGGAGTGTGAATGTGCAGCGACTACTCGTGTTTCAGTAATAAGCACGACTCCCGCAGAGTTAAAATTGACGGTTAAATCTAGGTCGACAGATCCTTCTGAAATTTTGTATTGGGCCATAATTTCCAATTCTGAACCACATTTTGCCGTATCATGAACAAAAAGGGTAGTTTACCTGAAAATGAAATAGTTTTCAGGGTTGTAGAAATTTAGAAAATATTTTTTTGTGGCTAAGTGACAGTTTGTTGTACTGCTGCAACGTCAAAGATTGTCGAGCCTTATTTTTTCGAGGAAAATGATGAAACGGTAACGGTTACATCTCAGACATTACATGCTTCAAAAATGTTTTGGTTGCAAATAGAAGAGATAGTAAATGAGTAATGGTTTCAACAGGACGGTGCTACCAATTATACCGCAAGAATTAGTACGAATGTCCTATGACAATCGTTTCCAAATAAACTGATTTCTCGCTATGGTGACCTTACTTGGCCCTAGAGATCGCAGGACATCACCACACTCCTGACTGGGATTACTTGAAGAGCAGAGTATTTACAAGAAAGTCCCGAAAAGCTTAAAAGGTTAATTTGAGAAGATATTGAAGTCATACTGCAGGGTATGTGCCAACGTGTGGGGAGAGATTTCGTCCGCTGTTTAAAAGAGTGCATGCAACAAAAGAGGGTCATTTGACCGACAGCATTTTTCATAAATAAATCTCCCATTCTTAGTCATTAAGAAATAGTATTCATTAACGGCATAATTTATGCAAATAAATTCTTATTACAAATTGAAACTGACCAATGCTTTTTGGCGCTCACTGTATTTTAAAAAACTGATTTCCTGTTGAGTTTGTCAATTACTAAATATGGCAAACAGGCTTTGTACAATAATAATATACGAAATCAAGCTTGGCATTGAAATATTTGTTGTATGAATAATATGTTGGTGGCACTGTAAGTTCATGTCAAATTCGATGTTAGTAGGTTAGGTTTTGCTTCAGTTTTGACACAGATTGACGCAAAACCTAACCTACTAACCTCGAATTTGACATAGACTTACAGTGTCACCAACATATTAACAACTTACTATGGATACATTTTTGATTGAGAAATTGTTGCAGTATCAATGTTGCCAGATTTATTTTTATTAATTTCGAAATATTTCGAAAAATACGGCCCAGGGATTTTTTTTTCATATTTTTCCAGGGTTTATTAGGCATCCCTCAGTAACGCACCGTAGAGTTAATCCGCCATTTTTTGGACACCCTGTATATAGGTAAGTTGTGAATCGTCATATTTTTGCTCAAGGAATATGTGGTTAATGGATTGACCTCCTTTTCAGGGACATCCTGTATATACAGTGTCCGCCAAAAAGTCGGCATAAGATCAATAATTTGTGCTCGTCTAAAAACCTATTTAGCCCCTATCATATATACCGAGTGATTTTTAATTGTTTAAAAAATGGAGATTTTTTTTATCCAATTACATGTTCTAAAAAATCTCATTTAGGCAACTGTAAAAGAACATTTACATGATTTTTATAACAGTAATTCATTAACAGATTAGTTTCTTGAAGCCATTTAAATAGATATTAATTAGAATTGAAAAATATTTCTCCTAGAAAGTGCCTTGCATAAAAAACTTAAAAATTATGCAAACATACTACTTTTTGGTAAATAATAAAAAAATCTAAAGAAGTAATTAACATTTTATATTATATTCACCAATTATAATTCTTTAAAGTGTTCACATAAAAAAATTTGAACTTTAATCTTGTCTCTGTATGTGAAATTTTGAATATTTAAAAAATTGAAAATTTAATTTTTAGCTAAAGTTAAAAAAAATAGGGGTTTTCTGGCCTTGAGATTGTTTAGTTAGCTAAAAATAACACACCTAAAAAAATATCATTAAAATATTGCTTAATTTCTGAAAAATTGCACTTTTTGGATTTTGACAATTTCGAAAAATTCCATTTTCTATATAAGTAAAAATCACTCGGTATATATGATAGGGGTTAAAGAGGTTTTTAGACAAGCACAAATTATTGACGTAAAAAGTTTTTGTAAAAAATAAAATATTTCCCATATTATGCAGACGTTTTGACGGACACTGTATAGATTTTCAATCATTTAAAAGTTAAGACGCGCACTGCAAAATCTTAGTTCAAGGCACATTATAAGAGAGCGCCACATAAGCTATTTTATTTTCTGATTTTTACCCAAAATATAGCAAAGTAAGGAAACCTAAATTTATTTTCTTAGAGAGAAGACATTATTCAATAGATTCCACTAGTTGGATTTATGATTTGTTCATGATTTTTGCCGTTATTGGCATCTAGAGTTGTAAAATTATTGGTAATATATTAGATTCTAACATAATGGAATCTATTCACCTTGTAGTTCAGTACGTTCTTCTAAAATATAACACCATTATTGCAAGTAACAAATACAAAAACCAGAAAATAAGTTTTTTTAAACGGCCTCCGCCATGTTTGTTGAACGAATTTATGAGTAAAAGTTCAGCTATAATATCACAGATGGCGCATACAAGGTCAGTGTTCACTCATTCCTGAAATCGTTTCTTGCTGCGAAAATGCAGTGGCAATAACCAACCTTCATATGTCTAAGGGTCCAAGAGAGCTTCACAAATCAAAGGTTGACAGCGGGGGGTAAAGAGATTAAGATAAGCAGCAACCATACTCTCGAACAGCAAGTTCAGCAGGTACTTTTTCGTTACCACGCCAGAGAAATTTAACATAAAACAAGTAGCAGCAAAACATTTATTTTTCGACAATTTTTTTGCAATTACCTAAATATCTATTTCCTATCCATCTATTGATCATTTCCATTGATTAAAATTATTTCATACATACAGGGTGTTTTTAATAGTTATACAGATATTTAAAAGGAGGTAGTTTCCTAGAAAGAGCAGTTTAATGTTTTAAGAATAAAGTTAGAGTCACTGCTCACTGAAGTTATTAAAAAAAATAATATAATACTATAAGAACAATGAATTAATTACTAATATAAGAAAAACACAAAAAGTGATAAAATAAATATTTTTTCTATTATCTAATTATTTAAATCGGAAAATTTTATATCTCTAATTGACAAATTTCGTTTAATTCTTGAATGCAGAAATTCATTAGAACATGTAATTGGATAAAGAAAAATCTCCTCATTTAGACAACTGTAAAAGAACATTTACAGGATTTTTGTAACAGTAATTCATTAAAAGGGCTAGATTAAAGTTGCTAGAAACAATTTAAATAGATAGTAATTAGAATTGAAAAATATATCTCCTACAAAGCACCTTCCATAAAAAACGAAAATATTATGCAAACATACTACTTTTCGGTAAATAATAAAAAAATCAAAGGAGTAATTAATATTTTATATTATTTTTCCCAATTAAAAATTTTTAAAGTGTCCACATAAAAAAATTTGAGCTTTAATATTAAGTCTTTGTATGTGAAATTTTGAAAAATATTTTAAAAATTGAAAAATTCATTTTTAGCTAAAGTTAAAAAATAGATGTTTTCTGGCCTTGATATTGTTCAGTTAGCTAAAAATAACACTAAAAAATCGCATTGAAGTCTTATCTTATTTGCGAAAAATAGCTCTTTTTGGATTTTGACAATTTCGAAAAATAGTCGCTGTAATCAGCTACTAGCAAATAGTCAGTGTAATTAGCTACTAGCAAATAGTCAGTGTAATTTTGATGCTATTGGTCGATTTGTAACTGTGGTCTCATTGTGTATGAATTAGTCGGCCTATTTCCACAGTTTATATTATTGTAGCGCGACGTTTCGGAAGCTAATTCTGCTTACGTCATCAGGCGTAGTCTTGAGAAGGACTGATTTCGCACTTGGAGTTGGTTTTTAACTGCACAAGTACTTGACAAACTATGTTTACACGTAAATGTCAAAATTTGACATTTGATTTTGAATATCGAACCTGAAACCTTTCCATTTGTAAGTCGGATGCCTTACCATTACCACTGAGTCCCCGGGGGATCTGATATATGTAGTTTAGAACTTATATATATATATGCTTCCCTTTTTGATTGTGAGTAGCGCTACAATATAAACTGTGGAAATAGGCCGACTAATTCATACACAGTAGATCTTTTGTCGAATAAAAATAAACTTACAGCTAATAAAGTGAAATTGGTATTTAACAACAGCTTTAATACTACCGCATTTGAAATTGGCATGTGCAAGTCACAAGCTTTTGTCTTCAACAGGCCATTTCAGAAAACGTTTTATTTTTTTACTAAAATTTTATTTACTCTAAGTACATCCATATTCCGTTATTCATATAGTAGCTAAGTACGTTCAACTTCGGATCGGTCCTAAAACCCTCAGGCAATTCTATTCTTTGTCTGAGGTAAAACCCGAAACTACAGCCCCCACAGCCTCTAAACCTGCACATTTATTTTGCATAGCTAAATTCTTAGAATCGCCAACGATCGCCGCGCCAACTATAGTTTGGTAGTTAAAAATGGAATAATATTTGCTTTATTTGCTAGCACTACTAGCTCTGCCCTCTATGAAGGCCAGCTGCAGTCCATAGCAGAGTCTTGAATCAGAGATTTGTCCCCGCCACTAAAGGCACGCTCTTAAGTTATCAAGACGAATAGGACTCTAGTTCAAAATATTGCCGACAATTTTTGCTCTTCAGATTGTCTCGTTTCTATTGCTTTAGAAAATAACGACTCGTGCAAGCACTCGTTATTTTCGTCGCCCCAGAAACTCGTATCTGAATCGTAAAAATTATTGTAGGCAATATTTTGACCTCTCGTTCTATTACTGAAATTTTTTGCTAAACATAAAACTATACTGAATGTTTAGAATGCACTTTTATTTTTCTTTTCATGTAAAATGTAACACTTATTTAGTTATAATTATAAATATGTAATAAAACATTTATTTTGCTATTTAGTTTATAATGTAAAATTTTTTATTTACGTATAATGTAACATTAATTTAGTTCTTACTGTGTAATGCATCAGTGAATAAATATATTCTTACGAATTTGAGCTTTTTAGTTTTTATTGTGTTCCATTCAAAATAAAAAGAAAATTCAGTGACCAAAATCATATTTTGGTCCTGCAAGCCAACCTAAATGAAATCCCAGCCATTCATAGATATGGCACGAACGTGAGACCACGGCTTTCAAAAGCAAAGTCCTGAGTACAGCATAAACGGTGTACCTCACCACTAGTGATGGGACTATTCGAATGCAAATTACTACAGTATTCGATTCTTGCAAGATCTGGAATGCATTCAATTCTGCTTATCACTACTCACCATGCGAAGGTCCCAAACGTATGAGGCACACACATCACATTACTTGGCACTCAACGTGCTAAAATTAAAATATTAAGTTTTAAATCTTGTAACTTTGAAATGAAATTTTAAGCAGAAATTTTGCATTTTTATTGAATTTAACAAACAACTCACAGCAAATCACTTTTAAACATTTGCCAATTTGTATACTCGACTTAAAATCTTTAACGAGACTTCCAAATAGTTAAAATGCTTAACAGAATGCACACATTGCCACATGAATGATATACACCTTTTATTTTTGTTCAAAAATAAAAACTCGAAACCACTTAATGCTTGAACAGTTTATTTCATATTATTTGATTCATATTACAGAAGAGCTTCTAATCAATTAAAAAAATCAGTACAAAGCTAAAGCTTCAATGTAAAGGTACAAATTCTATAATATAAAATATAGCTAGATATGCCGAAGCGGAATCAGAATCCTCCACGCAGACGAAGAACCAAATGCAGCGTGGACTCCTTCTGAATGTTGTAGTCTGAAAGGGTTCTGCCATCTTCCAGCTGCTTGCCGGCGAAGATCAAACGCTGCTGGTCTGGAGGAATGCCTTCTTTGTCCTGGATCTTGGCCTTAACGTTTTCAATCGTGTCAGACGGCTCAACTTCAAGGGTGATTGTTTTGCCAGTCAAAGTTTTAACGAAAATTTGCATACCACCACGGAGACGAAGCACCAAGTGGAGGGTGGATTCCTTCTGGATGTTGTAATCAGAAAGGGTGCGGCCATCTTCTAGTTGTTTTCCGGCGAAAATAAGACGTTGCTGGTCTGGAGGAATGCCCTCTTTGTCCTGGATTTTGGCTTTGACATTTTCAATGGTGTCGGAAGGCTCAACCTCGAGGGTAATTGTTTTGCCGGTCAAAGTTTTAACGAAAATTTGCATACCACCACGGAGACGAAGCACCAAGTGGAGGGTGGATTCCTTCTGGATGTTGTAATCAGAAAGGGTGCGGCCATCTTCTAGTTGTTTTCCGGCGAAAATAAGACGTTGCTGGTCTGGAGGAATGCCCTCTTTGTCCTGGATTTTGGCTTTGACATTTTCAATGGTGTCGGAAGGCTCAACCTCGAGGGTAATTGTTTTGCCGGTCAAAGTTTTAACGAAAATTTGCATACCACCACGGAGACGAAGCACCAAGTGCAAGGTGGATTCCTTCTGGATGTTGTAGTCTGACAGGGTTCGGCCGTCTTCCAGCTGTTTGCCGGCAAAGATCAAGCGCTGCTGGTCTGGAGGAATGCCCTCTTTGTCCTGGATTTTAGCCTTGACGTTTTCAATTGTATCGGAGGGTTCAACTTCCAGGGTGATGGTTTTGCCGGTGAGAGTTTTAACAAAGATTTGCATACCACCACGAAGACGGAGCACCAAGTGCAAGGTGGATTCCTTTTGGATGTTATAATCAGATAGGGTGCGTCCGTCTTCCAACTGCTTTCCGGCAAAAATGAGACGTTGCTGATCTGGAGGGATACCTTCTTTGTCCTGAATTTTAGCTTTAACGTTCTCGATTGTGTCTGATGGTTCCACTTCGAGGGTGATCGTCTTGCCGGTCAGGGTTTTGACGAAGATTTGCATGCCTCCTCTCAACCGCAACACCAAATGCAAAGTGGATTCTTTCTGGATGTTGTAATCGGAAAGGGTGCGGCCATCTTCTAGTTGTTTTCCGGCGAAAATAAGACGTTGCTGGTCTGGAGGAATGCCCTCTTTGTCCTGGATTTTGGCTTTCACATTTTCAATGGTGTCAGAAGGCTCAACTTCGAGGGTGATCGTCTTGCCAGTCAGGGTTTTGACGAAGATTTGCATACCTCCTCGCAACCGCAATACCAAATGGAGGGTGGATTCCTTCTGGATGTTGTAATCAGAAAGGGTGCGGCCATCTTCTAGTTGTTTTCCGGCGAAAATAAGACGTTGCTGATCTGGAGGAATGCCCTCTTTGTCCTGAATTTTAGCCTTGACATTTTCAATGGTGTCGGATGGCTCAACTTCGAGGGTGATCGTCTTGCCAGTCAAGGTTTTGACGAAGATTTGCATACCTCCACGGAGACGGAGCACCAAGTGCAAGGTGGATTCCTTTTGAATGTTGTAATCAGAAAGGGTGCGGCCATCTTCTAATTGTTTCCCGGCGAAAATAAGACGCTGCTGATCTGGGGGAATGCCTTCTTTATCTTGAATTTTAGCCTTGACGTTTTCAATTGTATCAGAGGGTTCGACTTCCAAGGTGATGGTTTTGCCAGTCAAGGTTTTGACGAAGATTTGCATACCTCCACGGAGACGGAGCACCAAGTGCAAGGTCGATTCTTTCTGGATGTTATAATCAGAAAGGGTGCGGCCATCCTCTAGCTGTTTCCCGGCAAAAATTAGACGTTGCTGATCTGGAGGAATACCTTCTTTGTCCTGGATTTTAGCTTTAACGTTCTCAATGGTGTCTGATGGTTCGACTTCCAAAGTAATAGTTTTGCCAGTCAAAGTTTTGACGAAAATCTGCATGCCTCCTCTCAGCCGCAGAACCAAGTGAAGTGTGGATTCCTTCTGGATATTGTAGTCGGACAAGGTTCTGCCATCTTCAAGCTGCTTGCCGGCAAAAATCAAGCGCTGCTGATCTGGGGGAATGCCCTCCTTGTCCTGAATTTTAGCCTTCACATTCTCGATAGTGTCTGATGGTTCTACTTCCAAAGTGATAGTTTTACCAGTCAAAGTCTTGACAAAGATCTGCATGCCTCCGCGCAATCTCAACACCAAGTGCAGGGTGGACTCCTTTTGAATGTTGTAATCTGAAAGGGTGCGTCCATCCTCCAACTGTTTGCCGGCGAAGATCAAGCGCTGCTGGTCTGGGGGGATGCCCTCTTTGTCCTGAATTTTAGCCTTGACGTTCTCAATCGTATCGGAGGGTTCGACTTCCAACGTAATGGTCTTGCCAGTAAGGGTCTTGACGAAGATCTGCATTCCTCCTCGGAGACGGAGCACCAAGTGCAGGGTCGACTCCTTCTGGATGTTGTAGTCAGAGAGAGTGCGGCCGTCTTCCAACTGCTTGCCGGCAAAGATCAAACGCTGCTGATCTGGGGGGATGCCCTCTTTGTCCTGGATCTTAGCTTTGACATTCTCAATCGTATCAGAAGGCTCAACTTCCAAAGTAATGGTTTTGCCAGTGAGCGTCTTCACAAAGATCTGCATTCCTCCTCGAAGGCGGAGCACCAAGTGAAGGGTGGACTCCTTCTGGATGTTGTAGTCAGAGAGAGTGCGGCCGTCTTCCAACTGCTTGCCAGCGAAGATAAGGCGTTGCTGGTCTGGGGGGATTCCCTCTTTGTCCTGGATTTTGGCCTTTACGTTCTCAATCGTATCGGAAGGCTCGACCTCCAAAGTAATGGTCTTGCCGGTAAGGGTCTTGACGAAAATCTGCATTCCTCCTCGCAGGCGGAGCACCAAGTGCAGGGTCGACTCCTTCTGGATGTTGTAATCGGAGAGAGTACGGCCGTCTTCCAACTGCTTGCCAGCGAAGATCAAGCGTTGCTGGTCGGGGGGGATGCCCTCTTTGTCCTGGATCTTGGCCTTTACGTTCTCGATGGTGTCTGAAGGCTCAACCTCCAAGGTGATGGTTTTACCCGTCAACGTCTTCACGAAGATCTGCATCCTGTCTGAAAATGATGGAAATAATTTGAATGTAATTAAAGCGTTGCGTCAATCGTTATGCGTCAGCAACATTTTATGAACGTCGGCCATGTTGAATGAACAAAGGATTTTGCATAATTTCGTCACAAAGAACTGGCCGAAAATTGATTAAATTGCGCAAAAATATCGCAAAAAGCCTACCCTGCTATCACAAATGCACGAGATATAACAAATATTTGGAATTTTGTTGTTTTTTGGCTAAACAAAACGCAGAAAACAAAATTCAGGGCGTTGGCAAGCAGTTTTTCGCCGTTGCAATTCTCTTACATAAAAACGGCTACTGAAAACTACCAAACGAGCAAAATCCTCACCTTTAATTCACTTTCTCAAATTCTAAATTCACTATATGGTAAAATAACACTCGACACTATTATTTTTTAATACGTTTAACTGCTGCGTTCACTTTTAACAATGGCGGCGCAAAACGGTGACAGGTTCATTTATACAACTGGCTTCCCCCACTTTTTTTAGTTGTAATAGCCTCGAACCCAGCCACACTTTCTAGAAAATTATCAGAGCTATTTTTGAAATTACCACGAATTTGATTTAAATTATTCAGTCAAAACGGTAAAGTAATTTTATTATTACAGAAATTGTAAGAAAGTTCCGAATCTGCTGATTAGTTTAAAAATTGGGGAGCTAATTTTGAAAATGGAGGGAAACTGTCAAATTCAAAATTCGTACAACTGGGAACTGGGAATGCGTCAGCATTGCAAGCAAAACATTGATCTTTGTTACGAATGAATAAATTGCGCAATAGTGTGAATTTTCCAGATTTTTACAGTTTTAGACACAAGAATTTAAATAGATCTTTGTCCAAATACAAGGAATACGCCTCAACAAAGAAACTGTAAAATGCAGAAAGCACTTGTAACTAGCCTTTTGCTAAAACGAAATTTTTATTTTTCCTCTTATAATAATTAGGCCAGATTGTGGTAATTAGAAATTTAAAATATGTAAATATTAATAAGGAGCAGCTGAAGCAATGCATTTCATAATTTGCAGAAATTATTTAATTTATTCACGCCTAACTAGAGGCAAAATTGGGATTTCTAAATGTAATGAAGAAGCCAAAATATTACTTAACGTATGCAAAAGCTAGTGATAGATTCCTAATTTATACTCTTCATTTGCTCAGACCTAAGATAGACAAAATCAATATTTTTGTTATGTTTAGAATTTCATCAGAAATTGAAATTGTTTTTGCCATATCATCAAAGTGACTCATAGAAATTCTGGAGTAGTCATGTTATCACTTATCGGAGTATAAGCATACTATACAGCATGCATATTTCCATGGCACGCAAGCTGGCCAATTACTGTTCTAAAAATAGTTCCATGTTTAGCATGCAATTAGCTACAAGGAATCATTGAGAAATGACCCTTGCGCTAATAAAATTATTTTTTTAAAAACAAATTTGGAGCGTTAATACGCAAAGAAAACTAAATGTTTTTGTCTTATCAAAAGCATCATATCCATTGTTTTACATTTATAGACAATATACGATAGATAAGTGTAAGTCATAACAATAGATTCAAAGTGCAATTACCTGCTGATACGTACGACCTTCTCCCACTAAGAAAAACATGTGTGTAATCAGTGTGGCGACAATAAATAAAATATAGTGCAGTTTAAATGAAGAACAGTTGTTTTGTAGTATTTATTTAAAAATTCATTAGTTATTTACATAAGGCACCCTTAGTCTTACAATTACACTTATATTAAACCATATATCACATATAAAAGGCAATACTAGGTATAACATCTCTTAAGGCAATAGCAAAGCTCTCAACATTGTTCACAATTGCAGCATTATTGTTCATTTTGATCAGTCATAAAATATAATGGTTGAGACTTGCACTTCATTCAGGGATCAATTCTAAAAAAAGCAATTTCCTCTCAATATAATTTCCTGTTTGCATCCAAAATAAATATTAGCATATCAAAAATAGATCTCTTTGTGTTTACATTCGCCCACCATAAGCAACGGAAATTTTTTCAAAACTAGTAGCATTCATAACATGTTTACTTAGTCGCTAATCTGGCAATAAATATCAAAACAGGCAAGTAAAATTAAATAGCTACCATATCATATATGCATGACAAAAGACTCTAAACGAGCTCTACCTAACAAAGACAAATTTGTACATAGGCTGACAACTATTGCGACAAGTTAAACAGCTTGAGAGCATTGAAGGCAGTTGCCAGAGCGACCTCCTCAGGCTTTTTGCTCATGAAGGCGGCAATCATCTCCACTATGGCAGGCAAGGAGCACGGCTCGTTGCGTTGAAAAGTGCAGTAGCGATGAAGAAAAGTCATAGACCGTTCCGTAAGGGCATCTTTAACGTGAAGAGGCAGCTTAGAAGCTCGCGTGTTGGGGTACATGAAAGGAGCGTCGGTTTCGACCAATAAACGATCCAGCGGTATCGTGCCGTCTACTAGCAGCTTCCGAACACCCGTATCTGATTTATCTTTACACAAGTAACCTAAAAGCAAATCTTATAAACACCGACTATTTTTGTGAGCGGGCATATGTACCTGTTAATCCTATGTAAAACCCTTCGTCCAAATACGCAACGGCTTGTTCGGTTGTACCCGTGAAGCAGTGTATTACAACTGGAGGTAGTCGGTCCTTATATTGCCTTAAAATATCTAGTAAGTCATCATGAGCTTCTCTTTCATGGACAAACAGCGGTTTACAAAGCTCACATGCTAAACTTATCTGAAAAATATATTTTAAAGATAGAAGTTCATTAAACTAACCATTAAGACCGACCTGTTTATGGAAGACTTTTCTCTGCTCTGCAGGTTCTGAAAAGTTTCTATTGTAATCTAAGCCACATTCCCCTATAGCTACACATTCAGGATTTTGAGCAAGACTTTTTAATTCTTCCCAAGATTCATCCGTGTATGATTTTGCGTCATGTGGATGTATTCCTAAAAAATCATGAATTAATTCCAATATTATTCAGGAACTACAACTTACCAGCAGTCGAATACAATGTGCTTGGGTAGATTCTGGTCAGACGTAAAGCTTCCTTGCTCGTTCGTACCGACGTACCTGTGACCATGATTTTCTGGACGCCTAAAATAAAAATATTAAAACACAGATCGCCACTTCGATCTTGCTGAACTTACCAGCATCTTTTGCCCTCTGTATGACAGAGTCTAAATCTCTGCTGAACTTCTTGTTAGTTAAATTAGCACCAATGTCGATTACAATTAAGTTTTCGTAGCACTGCTCAATGGCTCTTTCGTTTGCAGCGCTGTTACTCTCGATATTTGCGGCCATTTCTTGTGGCGTTGTTATGTAAGCCTGTTAGTTTCTATTAGAAAATTAAATTATAAATGAGTTAAATTACAAATATAACCCCATTACTCATCTGTTGGAAATATCAAAACAGCTGTTTTCCAGCTTGTCAGTGGTACCAATCCGCTGAGAAAGCAACTATTTTGCCACATCTACAAATAAAAGATTCCCTAAATTGTGGATTTATCTGAATAAATAGGATATTTATTCAAAGGGATTTATTGAAATTTTTTTAAGATCAAGACTACAGTCCTACAGTCTTCTTGCAATTTTTTAATCCCCTGTTTGTCATGGACAAGGTCTAGGCATGCGGAGTACCAGGTACCGTAGACACCAGGGCTGTATTAGTAATGAAGCAGAAGAAGCGATCGCTTCTATTGTAAAATATTTAAGTTCGGTAAATTTTGTGTAAAAAACAATTGTCATAGAAAATAGCTATTTATGCAACAAGTGCTAAAAGTCTACGTTTATGCACGAGACATGAAAATTATGAAACGAAGCCGAAGGCTGAGTTTCATAACATGTCTCGTGCTTAAACGACTTGTAGCACACGTTGCATACAATATTTTATCTACGACCTATATTTTACCGTTGTTAATCCATAAATATCGATTTAACAATTGTTTGCATCTACGACACTTCTAATTTATGTCATAATAAGTAGTAGACCATGCGCGGGCGAATGTTTGTGAAGCCAGTGCTGTCAAGGTCAGTTACGAAATGTAATTATTAATACTCCACATTTGAGTGTATTCATTACATAACGCTTGAATTATTTCAAAAACACTTTACCTGTAACGCAAGAAGCAACTAGAATAACTTTACAACTTCACTTCCAGTTCGAAATTGTAGTTTTATAACCTCACTTCACTTTTAGCACTAGAGCTAAAAGTAAACAGCTGATTTCTTTAACCACGGTAAACTATAAAACGTCACTTTTAGTGAAACAAGCTAGTGCTAAAAGGCCTACTTTTAGTAGTGGTCGCAGATAAATTATGTTTATGGCTTATGGGTAGTTCCAACGAGGGTATATCCTCTTTGGGCAGTTCGAAAATCCCAATGGACGGTGATAGCCTGAGAGCGGACTACCGCCGATGTGAATTACCACCACAGAACAGTTATCACTAGTGTTGCCAACTCGAGGGAAATTTTCCTTTTCTAGGAACATTTTAAGGCATATAAGGGATAATAGAAGCGTTCCACATTCTAAGGAATTTTGATAAAATGCTCAGCTTTCGATTCGGAGAATGCACATTGGTTTAATTTAACTAGGTTGACAATAGTTATTGGAAAAATGCCAATTACCCTCCTGTTGTTAATATTAAATTATTATTAACTGTGTTCCTCTAGTAACCTTAAGTAAAATTATAAGGGAATAAAGTACCATCAGCTGCATAGAAAACTGGTACAACAAAAAAAATCTGGTGTGATACACGCACACAACTTCCTTTTATAGTGATCTTATAATTAATCAAAAATTTGATTTAAAATTTTTAAGCATTTGTCAAAAATTTTCAAAAATTACAAATTCTACAAAAACAGTACAAAATAGAGCATTAAGTGAAGAGACAAATTTTCTCTAGAATTTTAAGCTGAATTAAAAAAAGTAATAATATACCCGGTGTTCTATTTAAAATACGAGTTAATGAAAAAAAAAATAGAAAAAAACAAAAGAAACCCATTTTAGAAGTATTCAACTGGAAAATCATCTATCTCACATCAATACACATTAAAAATGTGAAGTTTGAAAAAGTCGATACAGCCGTTTTAGAAAGAATCGAAAAAAAACTGAAAAATCACAAGAGTAAACACCTACTTCCGGTTATGCGATTTTCTTCAAAAGCTTGCTGTCGCATCTACAAAGTACACAAAACTTATACACTGTGACCACATTTCCATGCTCACCATTGGTATCTCAGTTATTAGAAGACATAGAGGAACGGTTAAATAGGGAATGTTTTGCAGAATTCAATACTCGCAAGAAATCTCATTTCAAATTCACCCTAACTTTTTAAAATTTTGAGATAATTTGAAAAAACCAAAATTTGCCGATTTCAATGTTCCTCAAAAACTCGATAACACCTAATGTGACCACTTCCAAAGTGTTACAATGTGGAGACACTTTTTTAAGACAATTTTTTTATGTAAATAGAAATCCCCGATTGTTATTTGTTTTCAAGTTATTAGTGCTATCTTTTGTTTTTCATATGGCAGTCATATTGGATTTTTGGTTAGTTAGATAGTCTTTGAAAAGAGCTTTTCAACGATGTATAACATACCTGAAAAATTTTTATTTGTAAGGGAGATATTAACAAAAACAAATTAATCTGTAATATGAAATTAGTAGGCTATGAAATTAAACACCAATGAGAAATGAAAGTGAAGAGGTATGCTAAGTAATACTGTAACATAACGAAATGATAAGAAAGGTCATAAAATAAAAAGTAAAGAAAGAGTACTAAAAGTTCAGATTCACTTAAAGAAACTGTTCAATATGACGACCATTCTGTTACACACACTTTTGAGACCTTATTCTAACAGAATTACAAACTCTACGAAGTGTGTTTTCATTTAATATCTATTTTTAAGCAAATGGTGCATATAGGGAAAACGAATAAACATTTTCGAATAAATTCATTCGATAGTTGGTACTAGTCATTTAGTAAGTAGTGCCCATCACTAACCTCACTGTAATAGGTATCTTTTAACCATAAGAATTATTGTTTATTTATTGTGAAATTGTTTATGTATAGCAATGCTAATAAAGTTATATTCATAAAAACCCCCTCTTCGTTCGAGTAATCGTTGATTTTATACAGTAAAAACTGCTGAACTAACTGTGAATGTCATCAAATAACAAATTAATTTGCGTATTGGGAAGTGAACTGAAGGCGGAGCTTAGTTAAATGGCCGCTCTTAGTAGGTACGATTCTTAAAGCCTATGTATTTCCCTACTTAAACGCTGATTTTAAATGTTTTTTAGTATTTGTTTAAATAATTTTAGGGGCATAATATTGGGATATTTTAAGCTTTCATGGTATGCACTTTAATTAAAGACGTGTATACGGAATTTTAATAGGGCTGTTTTACCATAAATAAATAATTTAATCAGTAGTGCGTAAATATGCCAATGCTGCATTTAACAGATTTCTAGTATTTTCTGAAATAATTTACGGGCCTAATATTGAGAAATTGTAAGTCTTCATAATATGCATTTTAATTAAAGATGTTTAAATGGGACTTTAATAGAGCTGTTTTGATAGAAATAAATAATTTCACCAGCCGTGAGTACATCAATGGCTATTAAGTCATGCTGCATTATTTACAAAGTTTCTATTTCTAGTAGGTAAGTATTTGTTACACACAGCAACTATTGGGGAATTTTAAGTCTTATGGAATGCAGTTAAAGATGTTCTAATGATACTTTAATAGTCACATATTAGTCATCAATAGTACAAATAAATAAGTTTGTTACACGCGCAGAAGTCAGTCAAACGGTTGGTTGTAAGTAAAATGTCGTGATAAAGTGATAATGGCAGATAGATTAACTATGCTGAATATTTGCAATTATGCACAAGCAACATTTTCTTCTAGAAATTATATTGAAGGGGCACAATTAATTAATTCTGGACTTGTTATTTATTGTGGGTGCAAAAGTCAAGAAAATGTTAAAACAAGTGTCGTTGCTCTTTGCCTACAAACTTCGGCGTTAAAAGAAGCACTTGTTTTGCGTTTACGTCTTGTGTTATTGGTTTTGCATTATAAATTTTAATTTATATCATTACGATAAGTATTGTACTCACCAGGAAGAATATAATCTTCTTTTTTAAAATGCAGAGAACAAACATGCATACTTTCTGTAACTTTTTTCCCCATTCTAAGTAAACAAATCCATTCCTTTCGCCGATCTGCTTTCTGATTATTAATTTTTACAAATTCTCCTTCAGGAAACTTATGAAACCGCACAGTTGTATCGCGTTTTGATAGTGATTCACAACCATACACGCAACAAAACCGTTCGATTTATTTGGTACAGGAGAAAATCTAGCTCCCTCACGTTCACGATCCATTTTTACGTTAAAGATATGCCGTTATTAAAAATATAAACAATAAATTAATAAATATAAACAAGACACTGAACTTCAGCAAAAACAAACCTAGTAAAAACAAGAACAAGCAAGGTAAATGTAGGCATGTACCAACGTATTACAGCTGCGCTCAAAAATAAAAGTAAAAGAATTTAAATAGTCATTGGCGGGGTAGGTCTGAGTCAGAGGAGAAAGTTGCCAGAATAAATATTCCCTAGTATAAAGACGTTTCTCGCATTAGTAACATTGTAATAAGCCAACAAATAATTAGCTTAAACCATTTAGCTCAATGCGAGTTTAAATTTCGACCTCATTGGCACAGTTAAAAATTCTACCGCATGGTGGCGTAGCCCTTGGATTCAGTTGCCAATGGGCGCGTTCAGACAACACAGCTGCTGTAAAACAGTAGTAATAAACGCTGACTACACTGAAAGTAAGCGGTTACCGATTTTCTGAACAAACCGCTGTGATGTATCATAAAACCACATAAAACTGAGTAAAATCTAGTTTTGTGGAAGGTCCTGCTTAACTTCACTTTTAGATAGCACTACTGACACGAAAATCAAGAATTCCAAAAATATTGAACGTGATAGATTTTAGGTTATAAATATCCAAAATACGTTGCCACCACCACTACCGTCCGAACCGCTGGGCAAGTCAGCACAAATAATTTCCGCTGGGAATAATGAGCATTGCTGGAAGTCAGCGCATAAACAGCGGAACTGTTCAATAAACACCGCTAAGTCAGCAACTCAGCTGCTGCGGTCATCTGAACGCGCCCAATAGCTGTCAACTGTTTTCAAGTCAAGGCAACTCATATTTAAAAAACATGAAAACTTGATTAATATTATTCAATGAAAATTTACAAAACTAATTTAATTTTTGATACTATTAGATGCACAATAATTTTCTCTTTCCATTGATTCCAAAACATTTTCTGTGGGTTGAATTGGCGAGCAGGAATTCATGAAACTGTTAAATACAATGCTAATTCCCTAGGTTGCAGTTTGAAAGTGGACATAATAATAATAATAATAATAATAATAATAATGTCTTTATTGAACTATTTACAGTAAAATATCAAATCCACAGTAAATATGCAGCAACAGGGCGGAGTTCAGCATGGAGCGTAAGGCAGATGTTGCTCTTCCACCCAACCCTGTGCCTATTAATTACATAAATAAAGAAACATTGAGCCAGTATGGTACTGTTGACGAGCCAGACGAACTCTCCAGGTGCAGAGGTCACTGCAATTAATATAATAGTAAGAATCATTCTTAACAGTGAGTAAATAACTAAAATTACAAATTATAAATGAGCTATTATTGAAAGATTTCCAGATAATAATAAATTCCTTAAACGTGTTTTAAATATTTTCGGCGATAAAGATTTTAAATCATAAGGAAGTGTATTATAAATGCTTACAATATTAAAAGAGAACGACCTCTTAAACATTTCTGTGGAGCGAATAGGAGGTGTTAATAGCCCCTTATGACGTAGATTTAAATTATGAACGTCTGTACGGAAGCTTAGTTTGTTGTATAAATAAGGCGGACAACAACTTAGAATAATCCTGTGGTACAAACACGTCGCATGAAATAGCCTACGTTGGCTCATATTTAGCCAATTAACCTCTTTTAATTTGTATGAAATACGTTCATATTTTCTGACACCAAAAATTAATCGCAAACATGCATTTTGTAAAGTTTGGATCTTGGCGGAATCAACAAAGTACAAACAAGGACCATAAAGTACATCGCAATAGTTAAATTTCGACAATACAAGAGTTTCACACAAATTAACCTTTAACATTTGGCTAAACAAATGCCTATTTTGAAAAATGAGTTTCAAACTTGCGTAAGCTGCCTGGATGCATTTTGACACATGACGATCAAACCGAAATTCCTGATCTACAAAAATTCCCAAACTTTTTACAGTTTTAGATAGGGGCAGGCGATTGTCCTGAATTTTGATATTAATTTCTGCAGTTAACTCTAGCAATGTCACTACGCCTTCCTAATAATATGACAGCAGATTTGGAAGCATTTATTTGTAGACAATGTTCCGCAGAGATATGAAATATAGCTTCAAGGTCTTTATTTACAAGTTCACAGGCTAGATGTACATTGCTACGATTAAATGAATGATATATCTGCGTATCATCGGCATAAAGATGATATAAGCATGATTGTCGAACAGAAGGAAGATTAGATGTATAAATAATGTACAACAAAGGGCCAAGGATGGAACCCTGTGGTACTCCAGCACTTACATCACGGAAGCTAGATACCTGTCCTGCGTATCTCACTGCTTGTTTGCGATTCTTCAAGTAATTAGCGAGTAGTGCAATTGAACTATCACTTAAACCAGTAAAATGCAATATAGCGAGAAGAATTTTATGGCTTAAAGTATCAAAGGCCTTAGAATAATCCAAAAGCACTAACAGTGTGAGTTGACCCCTATCAGTAGACTCAAACACATCATCAGCTACTTTAAGTAACGCTGTGCAACAACTGTAACCTGATCTAAAACCGGATTGCATATCAGGTAAAATGCTATTACTGTGTAAGTGAACTTTTAGTTGTGTTGCAACAACTTTTTCAAAGATTTTTGACATAGTGGGCAGAATACTGATAGGGCGCAGATCTTTAAAATTATTAGGTGTAGAAATTTTAGGAATAGGAGTCACATAAGACATGCGCCAGAGATCTGGAAAAACTGAATTAACTAAACAAAAATTTATTATATGAGTGATATGAGGAAGTAAGTACGGTAGAACTAATTTGATCATTTGTATATCAATCTGGTCAACACCTGTAGCACGAGTTTTAATGGAAGTAATGATTTTTAAAATTACAACTTCATCGACAGGCTGAAATTCGAGTATTGAATTAACAGATTGCTTAATATTAGTATTGTAAAAATTCAACAAGTTCTGATTATTAGAAACGATATTTGGAGTAGATTCAATAAAGAAGTTATTGATTTTTTCTGGGTCTGCCAATTGCTGGGGTAACAGTAATTGGTTTTTATTTTTAGTTATATTTAACTGTTTAAGTTGCTTCCATATGAACTTTGAATCAGCACTGCGAAAACGCTTTTCATAAAAGACTTTTTTTTTTCTGCGTATGGCAGTAGTGACTAAATTCCGCATTTGTTTATAGAAATTCCAGTGTTGAGGAGCTTTAGTTCGTTTAAAACGGCGTAATGCATTATCACGCTCGGACATCATACATTTGATGTTGTAAGTAAGCCAGGGAGCAGGAGATTTCGTAATTCTAGACGTGACAACAGGTGCAAACAAATTAAATATGAGAGTCAAACTAGTGTTAAAAAAGTTCAATTTATCGTCTATATTATCAAGAGAATATATATTGTTCCAAGGAATTGAACGTAAGTGCTGATTAAACGAGTCATAGTCAAAATCTTTGAAATCTCGATAGGATATTATACGAGGTTTACTTACAGGCGTATTAACTTGGATTTTACAAAAAATAAGTTCATGGTCCGCAACTTCGTCGGCATTCTCAGTTCCAGAGTTGATAATCAGGTCATTATTACTACATAAAATAAGATCCAAAAGAGTTGCATTTGTGGCAGAAGAGAGATTATATAAAGCTTTAGAATCACACGAGTCAAAATTTAGTAAGTTTATATTAAAATCGCCTAGACAGAATCGCTCATCATGTGTGGGTATAATGATAGACAAAGTAGTGTCAAAAACATCCAGGAAGTTAGCATAATAATAATTAGGAGGCTTGTAGACAACTGCTACAGCAAATTGTTGTTTACCAATACTCACAGTTAACCAAAGCTGCTCGATCATGCGACTCGTTTGCAGCACATGAAATTTAATTGTAGACCTTACATAAATACCAACTCCACCTCCTATTGCTTCACGGTCTTGTCGTACAAAATGATAACCATGTATAGCTACCGAGTCTGAAGAATGATTCTTTTTCAACCAGGTTTCGGTGACGCCAATTACATCAAAATTTTTGTGTAAAACCAGCTCTCTAAAATTCAAAAAGTTTGCAGTTAAAGATCTTACATTTAAGTGTGCACAGTTTAAGGAGAAATTCATCTAGCTCAACAACATACTGTAATAATTTCAAAAAATAGGGTAAATTAAATATGAAAAAAAATCTAGATTAATAATAACAAATAACAAAGAAATTATCATAAACAAAGTAGCAGCAGTGAGCAGTATAATTATCTAACGATTCAAAAATATATCTCACTTAATTGGTAGTGTAGATAACTCAGCGTCACTTTCAATTTTAAATATTCTGCCAAGGTGTTTGATAACGATTAGACCATCCCAAGTCCATACGTTTCTTGTTCCATGTTTCTGATAAGCGGCCCGGAGGGTGTTCAGTCTTGCATATGTTAAATCCTCTTTAATGGAAAATTTAGAACCTTTCAGCTTTGATTTCGATCTAAAAACCTGCTGCCGGACATTATAAGAAGTAAATTTAAGTATAAGCGGATTGGGCTGCCCTTGTTTTCTTCCCTTCACTCGATGACTTCGATCTATGGCGGTTTTAGGCACCTCAATACCAAGGTGGTCCAGAAAAAACTTGATTAAGACTTCATTGCTGTTTTCATTTACGGCCTCTTCGATTCCGAAGATCCTTAGATTATTCCGCCGGGAATACTGCTCGAGTCTATCAATTTTCAATTCATGATTATTAAGAGTTTTTGAAAATACTTGTGTTTTTTCTTCAACTGCACATATCCGGTCATTATGTTCAGCAAATTTCTTGTCCATATGTTCCTGGATTTTAGATAAAAACGAGTCCATAAATGTGCCAGACAGAAGGACCTTTTCTACAACGCATTGCACCAACTTATCTTCACTATCTTTTCCATCGTCGGATTGTGATTGTGTTCGACTACCACCACGCAGATTATACTCGCCGCCGGCCATGATTAACAATTAATGTATAATGATTTACGATTTATAGGATTACAATGAGATTGTAACTTCACAATACTGCACGCTGCACGCTACAATACGTCTATAGCCGCGGCAACAGCCCATACTAGACATCCGTATGAAAGGAGAATCAACATTGTGGTATGAGATGGGTTGATTCTTGTAATTACTGCATTGTTGTGTTTTTCTAGCTTATTCCTGTTGTTTTAAGTTTTTATCATCTCCAAAAAATTCTGACTTTCTGGACATGACATAATTTACTAGTTGGGTACCCGGGTTGACTATTACCCGGGTAACCGCCAACATCCCTAATTTTGATATAAAATAGAAATTTAAAAAATGTATAATAAATTTCCAATCAAATGAAAATTAAAATAACGCATTTTTGAAGCGTAATTTTGAAAATCGTAACACATTCTGAATTTCTATTACTCCCCTATATACTGGCTACTACTGCAAAATAACAAAAGCTCGAGCGTATTAGATATAATTTATTGTTACTGTACATAATAAACTAAAGTAGTTTCAATAACATATTGAAATGAACAATATTATTGTTGCATTACAGTTTGTACTGTTTTTAAATCACATGCTACTCTCTACCACATAAATCGACACATTAAGTTGTCCAAAATGAATTCGCACAAAATTCAAAGAACCGGTTAAATAAAAAAGATTATTATTAACAAAATAGAATATACACAATTAAAATTTTACAGCAGCATCGCTGGCAATGTACATTTACAGGTCTTAATGTACTAACATAACCCTTAAACTAAAGTATCTCAAATATTGAGAAACAGATGGAAAAGTTGTCTACAGCTACGAGAAATCGAATCAACAGAATGGTGCGATGGTGTTTCAGACGTAAAGAAAGTCGGACTCATAAGTCTTGTATGGATACCTTACTCCTTGTTTAAACAACCTGGAAAAAAGAAAGTGTAAATTTTTTCTATAAAAAAAACATCAAAATCATATAAGTTTGCCCACTTGCTTTTTTACATTTTCATAATATAACTCCAAAATAAACATTGGCAATACTAAATTAATTTCATTATAATCAAACACAATTAATTTGAGATGTTTTCAAATAAAAATATAGCAGAGAAAATTTATAGATAATAAAAAAGAACAGGACTGAACTTTTGTGGATGAATTATAATGGTTTTACCTAAATAAAGAAATATTTTTACCACTGTGTAACAAACACCACCTTTATCATTTACAACTAATTTTAGTATAGTATCTACAAAGTCTTGTGGTGTAAGTAATTCCATATTTCCACAAGCCTATGTTTTAATTCCATTATGTTTCAAACAGAGCAACTTCGGAATTGATTTTTTATGCCGTTCCAGTGTTTCAATCGGGTACAAATCAGAACTGCAACAAGTCTAATCTAGTACTCTAATAGTATTTTCTTCTATTCAAGACTTCACTAGTTTAGCAGTATGGCATGAGGTGTCACCTTGCTGAAATGTAACCTGCCCAGACATGGATCCCACGCAATTACAGAAGCAGGATGCTTTGCTCTTTTCTTAAACAGTTCGTTTGATATGCTTCAGATTTTCTTCGCATTACCCTGCTTCGAAAATATATCACATAAAGCTTAGATCTAGCTTCATCGCTAAATTACCTTGCTCTTTCATTCAGTTTTTGTGACATTTAACCCAAACTAGATGATTTTTCTTTTGTTTCTTGGTTGGTAAAAGTGTTTCTATTCCATAGGGGTAAAAAATGTTTCAGAACTATAAACTTACATTGAAACAATATGTAATTGAATGACCTTTTACAAAGATGGCAAATTTAACCAATGTTGAACTTATCGATGTGGTTTTAGGTTATGGCACTACCATGGGAATTGCTCAAGAAGTCCAAAGAATCTATAGGCATCATTTTCAAAATCGCCGTATACCTGACGCATGTAATTTACTGAGACAATTCAACGTTTAAGAGACCATGGTACATTTTCCAAAATTGCTCGCGGGCCCGTAGGCCGCCCGTTGGACAGTCCTGGGATACATGAAGCAGTTAGTGTATTCTACACCAGTAGAAACTGTGGAAAATTTAACGGCATGCATCGAAGACGCTGTTGCTAGAATTTGACAGCATGTAGCTCTCTTCACACGTGTTTGGTAGTCCAAAATGCATAGAGCGCAAATATGTGTTGAAAATGGAGGTTTACATTTTAAGCATTTTCTGTAGTTGTTAATTTTTTTTGTTAAACATCACACTGTGCTGCAAAATAAAAATTGAAAAATTATGGTTTTGTGATTTTGATTAGTTCGATTAGAATAATACGATAACCCAATTATTTGTATTTAGTAGTTTCATTTACAAACCACTGAAAAGCACGCATAAGGTATGAAAAAGTAAATAAAAATGTTAAAAAACCAAGATAGTAACATAATGATACACCTGTTGTAGACTGAAAGACGGTATTATCCATTTACTTGACATCCGCACTGTCAGTGTCAAATTTAAAAAAATTTCTTGACTATGCTTCCAAAATTATGTGTTTTTTTTAGACTGTACATTAATTTAATTGTTAAAATGTGAAAAATAGCAGTGATGCCAACATACTGTCAGTTTGACAGTGCGGATGTTAAGTAAATGGATAAGTGCACTATTTGATAACAAATAGTTATTTAAGCATTAAGGGAAGTAAGTAGCTATTAACAATCGAGAACGAGTTTGCCAGCCCGAGCGAGCAAGGGCTGGCAAAGTTCGAGACTGGTTATAGATAGTTACTTCCCGAGCATGATTATAATATTTTTCTCCATGCTCAACAAAAATTTGAATAATTTTCCCTTAATAATTCCACGTTAATTGATAGAAAATTAAACTATTACAAACAAAGCAAATAGTCACCTAGTGTTGAGTTGCTTAGTAGCAATTGTTTTTCAGTTGTTTCTGTCAATATAAACAATCACTTGTACTTGCGTTTCTTTTTACTTACTTCCCTTGGGGAGTAGGTTTTAACTTACTTCCCTAATGTCATGACAACCGTAAACAAACAGTCAAATCAGGTTACCTGCAATGGATATGTCAAAGTAAGTGTAACTTACTAGATGGGCATGGAGAAAAATATATTTTTCTACGATCGTGCAAAATGACAACTTTTTGCACAGTCTCTAGTGTCAAAAGTTATTTTTGTAGCACTCTTAATAATAGCGCCTGAGTTACGTCTCTTTTGCACGTTGCCATTGGTGTCGTGTATTAATACGGGAAGCTCTAATGGAAACTCAAGATATCCGATATCAAAGAAACTTGTATTTAGGGCAGCTTACGAAATATAAAGAAGAAGGACGGCCAATTATATACAGTGTGTCCCCGGATTGAGTTCACTATAGGTATAATCGACAAAAAAAATTACAATTTTATTTTAATGTTTTGGGATTCCGCCCTGTTTGGTCTGAAAACAATTTTAAGCAGTTTTAATTTTTAGAAAATAAGTCGGCCATGAAAAATGTGAAAAAACTAAACCTGCCCTTTTTATTCATGATACAGCAAAGTTTTACCAAGAAAAGTTGTTCAGAATGATAAATTATGGCCCTATACAAAATTGTAGTAAGATCTACTTCCTTAGATTAAACCGTTATTTGTAGATTAAACAAAAAAAATTTATTTTCTTTTCAGGTAGACTACCCTTTTTGTTTATAATACGGCAAAATTTTACTAAGAAGAGTTGTTCAGAATGGGAAATTATGGCCCCATACAAAATTTCAGGAAATTCTACCTACTTAAATCAAACCGTTATCTATATACAGGGTGAGTTAAGATAGCGGCACCCCTCTGTTAGTTCATTTAATATTGATATTAGAAAAATAATTTGTTAACAAAAGATGTTCAGAATTATATGCTCTATATTATTGTACATTTATTTTATTTCATGGCCTACTGAGGTTTGAGCAGTGACATTCAACTTTTATTTTAAATGACACCCTGTATATTTTTTAAATTTTTTTGAAAGAACTACCTTTTCTCTAACGGTGCTATAAAAATATTGTGGTGTTAGATGGGAAAATTACGCCGTTAAAACGCGATTAAAGTTGAAAAATGTCCAAATTTAGCAACCTCACATGAAAGAAACTAGATCAAAAGGGTATAGAGCAATTCTAAGGCATAACAAACTCATAGTAAATGACAAAAGCTACACTATTGAACAAATAGAAAAGCAAACCGATGAAAATAAAAAAACTAGGAAACAAAGCAATTATAGAATAATTGGAAACATGAGAGAAGAAGAAAGTAAGAAAAATGGCAGAACCGTGAGCCAGAGATCGCCGGCAAATGGAAATGAAGAGCAAGAAAATATGGAGAGGCCGAAGAAGAGTAGTTACTCAAGAACAAATTAAAAAAACTGGTAAATATAGGAAAAGGGGATGGATTGAAGGACGACGGCAACCGCAAAGGAAAAAGGCAATGCAACAGAAATTATGATAAAGCAAAATATGTGACAGATACACACAAGATTAAGCACAGAAACATAGAAAAAGAAATAAAAAATAAAGAAAATGGTCGGGGAAATTAAGAAATCTCAATAGGAACGTGGAATGTAAGAAGCAGTATGGGGAAAGAAGAAGAACTAGTAGAAGAAATGATACAATATAATATAGAAATACTCTGAATTACGGAAACAAAAAAAGAAGGGAAAAGGGCTAAAGAAAATACATAAAGGATACTGGATATATTGGTCTGGAGTAGATGAGAATGAGAGAGCTAAGGAAGGAGTTGGATTAATAATCGCTCCGAATAGACTAAGAGACATGATACAAGAAGAGTATGTAAACGAAAGACTGTTAACTGTAAAAATAAAGCTAGTAGACGAAGAAATATGGACCATAATTATAGCATACGGGGAAAATGAGGACGCAAGAAAAGATGAAAAGGATACATTCTTCGGTGAGTTACAAAAGCAAATAGATAGAGGGGAAGAAAATCTAATAATAATGGGAGTTTTAAACGGACGAGTTGGTAATAAGAATAGAGGAAAAGAAGAATATATGGGCAAAGAAGGAGAAGAGACATTAAATAACAATGGCGAAGGAATAATAGAAGTATGTATTGAAAATAATTTAATCATAACAAACACAAAATTCAGACATAAGAACATACACAAATATACAAGAATGTCAGAGAGCAGGAATGAGAAATCAATCATCGACTACTTCCTGGTGAGTAAAAATAAATGGCAAAGAGTAAAGGATATAAAAGTCAAAAGAGAAGCAGAGATAGGAAGTGACCACTACCTAGTGATAATAAAAATGAAAAGATTAAAGCACGAAAAAATAGATAAAAGAAGGAGAAAAATAAATGAAAAAATAAAATGTTTTAAATTAAGATAGAAAAAGTACCAAAAGAAATACCAAAAGTTACTAGATGAAAAATTAAAAGATAAAGAAAAAAACACAAACATAGAAGAAAAATGGGAATCCCTCAAGAAAAGCATATTGGAAGCATCGGAAGAGAGTTGGGGCAAATTGAAAATAACAAAAAACAACATGAGATAAACTGAATGGTAGACAGACGAAATACGGAAAAAAATAAAGACCAAAAAAGAGATGTGGAAAAAATATTTAAGTACAAAAAGAGATGAAGATTACGAGGTATACAAAGAAAGAAGAAAAGAAGTTAAAATAGCAATCCAAGAGACCAAAAAGAATTCATGGGAGAAATTTGGACATAAAATGAGAGAAAACTATAGAGAGAATAAAAAATTATTTTATGGTACACTAAAAGAACTAAGGAAAATAAAGGAATATAATATGCTAAATATAAAAGATAAGGCTGGAAATATAATAACTAAAGAAGATGAAATAATGGAGCGATGGGAGAGAATATTTTGAAGAGTTAACAAACGCGGATGCTCAAAACCAAGAGGAGAAAGAAGAGGCAAAAAATGAAGAACAAGAAGTAGAAGTTATAAGAGAAGAAGAAATAGAAGAGGCAATAAGAAAGTTAAAACTGGGTAAAACACCCAGACAAGACAAAATCATCCCGGAAATGATAAAACACATGGGAAGAGAAGGAATACATAAACTAATGGAAATAATGAACGATGCATTAAAGAACGCAAAAATACCGAAGGATTGGAAAACAGGTATCATTCTACCGATATATAAGAAAGGTGACAAAAGAAACTGTACCAACTACAGACGAATAACACTCTGCAGCATTCCAGGGAAGGTATTTGCAAGAATAATAAAAAAAAGAGTAAGAAACAAAGTAGAGCCAACGTTGGAAGACACGCAATGTGGCTTCAGGAAAAACAGAAGTGCACAAGACCTCATATTCATAATTAGATAAACAAGTGAAAAATTTATAAATAAGAATAGAGATATATATATATATGCGTTATAGATCTAGAAAAAGCTTTTGACAGAATACGAAGGGAAGACATCTGGGAAGTACTACAGATACGGGGAGTGAATAAAAATATCATAGAAGTTATAAAAGACATGTACAAAGGAAATACAAACAGAATAAGAACAAATAACGAAGAATCTAAAGAATTTGAAACAAGACAAGGAGTCAAGCAGAGGTGTGTATTAAGCCCACTTCTATTCTCAATGGTACTAGATGGGGCTATAAAGAAAGCCAAGAATAAAATGAAGAAACTAACACTGGGATACTGACAAATGAGACAAACACAGTTGACAGAACTGATGTTCGCAGATGAGAGGCCTTGATAGCAGATACGAAGGAGAACTTACAATACAACCTTAAAGTAATAGAGAAAGAACTGAAGAAAATAAATATGAAAATTAATATCGGAAAAACAAAAACAATGATAATCTCAAACACAAAGAAAACGCATGAAATAAAACGGAAATCAAATCGAACAAGTAGAACATTTTAAATATTTAGGGGCAATAATAGAAGAAAATGGAAAATTGGATAAGGAACTAAACAATAGAACGGGAAAAGCGGGAAGTATATTCAATACAATGAAGACAATGTTTCTAGGAAAAGGAGAAGTGCTGAAAAAGATAAAACGGAAGTCGTAAAAAAAAGGGGTCAGGCCAACAATCACATATAGCAGCGAGTCATGGACACTAACTGAAAGACAAAAAACACGAATTAATGCAATGGAAATGAGATTTCTGAGAAAAATAGAAAATAAAACAAGAAAGGACAAAATAAGAAATGAAACATTCAGACAAAATCTGCAAATAGAATCTATCAATGACAAAATCATAGAAGGACAACTCAGATGGTCATGTGTGTAGAATGCCGGACGACAGACTTGCAAAAACAGTGTTCGAAAAGCGAGTGCTGGGGAAAAATAAAAATGGAAGACCAAGAACAAGATGGATCGACAAAGTGAGAGAAGCAGAGAAAAAAGGAATAACATGGGATGGAATACGTAATCTAACGCAAGATAGAAAACAGTGGAGACAAAAATGCAAGACTCAACCCCCCCCAGCATTACACCTAAAGGTAGAAAGGCATAGAACTAAGTAAGTATATTACTTGTAGGAGCGAAGTCGAGTGATTAGCACGACGATATGAACTCAACTAATTTTATGTACTGGGTAAACAAACAACTCCTGCCTAATCTCCCTTTGTCTTCTGTCTTAGTAATTAACAATGCTTCTTACCACAATACGACTCTGGAGAAACATCCAACATCTGGAACTTTAAAAAAAGACATGATACAATGGCTAACGGTACGAGACATTCCTTTTGATGAGAGTTTCGCTAAACCAGAGCTGTATGAATTGATAAAATCCACAAACCTCGGCACAAGGTTTACGAATTAGATACCCAACTACAAGAACATGGACATAACGTACTTCGTTTACCACCATATCACCCAACACTGAGCCCAATCGAAAAAATGGGCCTTGTTAAAAAACTGGGTTGCCAGTTGAAATATCACATTCAAATTAGATGTGAAAGCACTGGCAGTTGAAAAATTTAACGCAATTACACCTGAAGATTGGGCCGCTGTGTGTGAAAATGCAGAGAAATATATGAAAGAAGCCCATATGTTCGAACAAGCAATAGAAACGATTGCTTTCACTGTGAATACGGCTGATTCAGATGACGATAACAGTGAAGACGATGGTGTTGCTCCTTTGTCAGACAGTAATTAATGAATTGATTTTATTTTTTTTCTATAGCAGATAAAGTGCTACTTTATCAACTAAAATAGTAGCTAAAGTAGCACTTTAACATGAAGGGTAGATAAAGTACTTTAATTTTTTTAATTTATCCTAGCAACCCAATCCAGCTACTGACATTTTGAAATGTGATTGACTTTCCTTATTTTCTTTTGAAATTGTTAAAGTTCTTGCTATGGAAAAAAATATTGTATTATACACGACAATAAAGTTATTACTATCCACTCTTGAATCATAAGTTTCAGCTTTGTCCCTACGTTAAACGATTCACTCGTGGATAAAATTTAACTTTATCGTCTTGTATAAAAATGACTATATTTGCTATTTGTATGTAATGAATTTACATTTGTTTATTTTACTGAACATATTTTACATTAGTTGTCAGTGAGGTATTACAGTATCAAGTTTAAGTTTTTATATATAAATTAGTAAAAGGAATGTTACCGTCTTATTTTAATAAATATTTAGTTTATTATAATGAAGTTCATGATCATTATTCTAGAAATAGGAATACCTTGTATGTGCAAACTGCAGTTACTAGTGGAGGGGTTAATTCAGTTTTTAGAAAAGGTATTGTTTAATAATTTAGAGGAAATATTAAGGTTTCAAATAGTATTAATATTTTTAAAGGTAAAGTTAAAAGGTTTATTGTAGTAAAAAGTAGAAATGTTGAATAAGTTTATATGAAATATTATTAGTATATTATTGAATTTATGTATAATATTTAATTATGTTGTTGTATTTTAGCAAAATGCTAAATAAAGAAAATATTATTATTTTTCAAAATTCAGATGACGTCTGAACTGTCGTCATTATAATGTGAAATTATGAAGAGGTAACAGATTTTGACCAATTATTTAAAAAAAAAAGGAAAATGATTTAAACGCTTGTATTTCTTATGACATGCTAATTTATTTAGCATTTGAAACCAAAAATAAATCAGCATGAAGTTTTCCTTTAAAATGGGAATTTTAATTTGCCCCCCCATTGCTACGCCACTGATACCGGCTATTGGCGCATAACTGTAGCCACGCCCATGTACTTATTGTTTTGAAGCCACTCTAGCAAGGGATCTTTTACATGCTACACATCGTAGTAACATGGGACTCACGGCTCTACATCACTTTCGAATGATGGCATTCTGTAGAGGTTTTCATCATCAGAATTTTTTATTTTTAAAAACCTCACCGGGGTCGGGGATCGAACTCTCGACCCTTAGATCAGCAGCCAGAATGCTTAACCACTGAGCGATGGAGCCCGGCGTCACCGAACGAAATTTTTATATTTGTTACGATAGTAGAAAAAATAGCGTATGATACACATGCATAAGTACCATTACAGCACTCCGCTTTGTGTTGTACTTTTAAACTCGTCGCACGTGCTTTAAAGGCGTACTTATACACTAGTATCATAATATACTATTTAATACTGTTTGGCCTTGTAGTAAATAATTTATTTTTCTTGAAGACAGCGGTTCTCAAACAATACTTAAGGTTTTTAAAATGGAAAATTTTTAAATTAGAGGATTTTGAAAAACCAAACCTGCCATTATCTTCTAATTACCGCAATCTATCTCATCTTTAAATTTCTACAGACCTTTCAAAACTCACCCCTTACATGAAAATATGTGAAATTAATCAAATTTTCAAAGGAGCATACGAGTTGTTACATTCCAGTTCCGATAAAACGTCTGTTTTGACTTTTAAAGCATTAAGCCAAAAAATGCATTAGGGCAAACTCATGTGATTTTGGGCTCGTAGTATATGTCCTATGCTTCTGGTGGAGTAACAAGTAAGGGAGAGTGTGCCAAAGGAATATACAGGGTGAGGCACCTAAAGTGTTACAGAGCAATAGCACTCAAACTATTGATCACATCCAAAAATGTTTCAGACAAAAGTTTCAGTGTTCGAGAAGGCCGTCATATTGAATCACTCTATTTTTTTATCTGTGGAGGCGCTGAAGCTACGTCAAGGTCAACTCCACTTTTTTAAATGAAACCATGTATTTTTTTTTGGATGAAATTATTACCGATTTGAAGACAAATTCAGCGACCTGCAACACAAGGTCATTCTAATCACGCAAAGTATGAAAATAGTCGAAAAATCGAAAAATGCAACAGTGCAACAAACACGAGTCAACACGACGGTGCACCACCCCATTATGCTATGTGTTTAAGACAAGTACTAAATGAGATTTTTGGCGAAAAGTGGATAGGAAGAGGCGGTCCTGTAGCTTGGCCACCTCGTTCGCCAGATCTAACATCACCAGATTACTTTTTATGGGGTTTTGTCAAAGATCGCGTAATGGCGGTAGCACCTACCACGCCTGACGACATGAAAGACAGAATACGCCGAGCATGTACCGAAATTACACCACAAATGTTGGCTGAAGTTAAACGGTCTTTTCATCAGCGAATTAACAAGTGCTTACAAGTCGAGGGTCATCACTTCGAGCATCTTCTGTAGGTAGACCCAAACCAAGGTTAGTGGATCCTTTGAAAGTGATTATTCCAATATTTTTCGACTATCTTTATCTTTAAACTTTGCGTGACTAGAATGACCTTGTGTTGCAGGTCTCTGAATTCGTCTTAAAATCGGTAATAATGTCATCGAAAAAAAAATACATAGTTCCATTTAAAAAAGTGGAGTTGACCTTGACGTAGCTTCAGCGCCTCCACCGATAAAAAAATAGAGTAGTCCAGTATGACGGCCTTCTCGAACACTGAAACTTTTGTCTGAAACATTTTTGGATATGATCAATAGTTTGAGTGCTATCGCTCTGTAACACTTTATGTGCCTCACCCTGTATAAATATCCTCTTCATATCAACCAGAACGAAACAAAATTAAGTCTGGGGCCAATAAAAAGTACTTGGTACGATCTTTAAAGTTGCTTGTCTACAAACTGTCAATCAAATATGAAATTTCTTTAAAGCACAGGATTAAACTTGTTTTCGCACAATGCATATTTTAAATTTATAATCTCACTGAAGGCAACACACCTTCATCAGCAAAGTTAGTGATAACTGGACACTTTTATTTTCTTAGATCTTCGTGGCTGGACAGAACTGTCAGTGTCAGACGTGTCCGACTCAGTTTCATTGTAGCTGGCCTCCTTTACATCCGAGGCATCTAGACTAAACGTGCCCGTCGCTTTCGCCTTCTCCAACGTCCGAACTAAAACAAGAGAGTTTAGTAGGTGCAGGCTGCAGGTGCCAGGCTTACTTTGAGCTTCCAGTAGGCTATTCTGCCGCTTCAGGTCCTCAATGTCCTGCTGATGGGCGTTGTTCTTCTTCCGCATGAACTGGATGTATTCGGCAGCCTTCTTTAGTATTTGAGCACGGCTGGCCTAAAAAGTGTCACCGTGAAAAGGGCCAGCAGAAGTGATGGAAAGTTTACTTTAACTGGATTTACCTTTTCACCGTTCAGGGCGGGGACTGAGTCGCGCAAGCTACTGAAGCTGTCCTTTATGTGATCGCGGCGCTTGCGCTCCAAGGCGTTGTGGTGGGCTCGCTTTTCAGCCTGCAAGACAAGAAAGTCATGTATTGGTTCAATTATTGCACAGAATTTTTGTAACTGTCTATTTTGTCATAGTTGTGAATAAAAGTGTAGAGTTGCTTGGATTTTCAATCTAAAAGTTGCATTTTAGAGTCAAATGAAATTGTACTATATGAAGTATTATATCACATTTGAAGATATAATCCACTAGTACGGATAAGAGCTGTCGACACAGGGGTCAATCTTAGCAGGAAAATATTTTTTAAATATGAAGAGCTTCAAATCTAGCAATTACAATACAGATTTTATACATCTCCAGATTTTATTTAACTCTCATAGTTTTAGAAATATCCCCCCCCCCCCTCGTCACTGGACCATTCCCTTTTTATATACTAATTAAACTGTTCGGTAACTGCCATTAAAAAAATCTGTAGCCATTTAATGATCGAACGAATCCTTCTCACTCTTACTAAGGAATAATGTTCCCCTTTGCTCTGATGACCGTCTGGATACTAATGGTATACAAAATATACGCACTTCCTGGCTTTACACACAATTTTCAGATAATCCGTTGTGGATATTCTTTCAGCACTTGTTCATCATGTCAAAAGAATCTCTATGACATATCACGCTTTTGCAAAAACAACTTTTTTCACATATAATTTTGGAGGAATACTTGAAGATCCATCAACTTCTTTGCAAATTTTACAATTATTCATTTGAAGAGATCTTGAACGATTCTGTTTTGAACTTGATGCTCCTTTAGCTGTTGCTTATAGACCTGCTAGACTTAATTGTTCTAATTTTGCACTCTTTTATTTTGTCTCTTCTTCAATATAACTTTTTTATTGGTCTATAATATTTCAGTGGAGTTATAACATTTTAATTTGACTCACTAGTTAGTTAATTGCTGACCTACAGCAAGAGCAAGGGAACGTGTTTTGGTGTAACCCGTGTGTTATTTGATGTAACAAACAACATAAAGTAGTAAATTTTATAATTTTCGTGCTAGCTTCTTTTCTTCTCAAGAGCAAATGTCTTTAGTAAATCAACAATATGTATCCACAATTCCCAATTCAACTATACCCTTAGCTATTTCATCAAATCAACTCTTCTTTATCTTTTCCCCTTAGTACCATTACAGTGTCGGAGTATCAAATCAACTCTTGTCCCCTAACAGCTTATACAAATAATATAATTTCGACAACACGATTACCTTTGTATGTGTATTATAATAATAATAAGTGGCTATCAACTAAGGAAAATGATGCAGACTTCCAGCTAGCAAGTTCTCATGACAGGCAGTTAGTGAAAAACATGGTGTGCCGATTAATTAATAATTGTAGATTTAATGTACCCCTTGTTTCAAATACAAGCTAATGAAAGGAAATCTTCATTGTTTGAAATGATACGGGGAGGGTTTAACTTGGGCACTTTTACGTTTTCATGTTCCAAATGATAATTCATTAAGTAGTTAAGGCTGTCTCAATTGGTATAACACAAATAGTGGAATTTTAAAAATGCATTTTAATTTTCTATCAGATTACTTTCTTAGAAAACATTACTCCATGTTTTGTATTGCAGATACAGTCATCAACATTATTTTTCAAAATACAAATTGCTTGATTTGCAAAATTTTAAAAAGCAACATATTTTAATCTCAACATAAGTCTGAAAAATGTAGAAGAGCTAAAATGTGCTAGAAATCACTATATAACTACTGTTAACGAAGCAGGATAAAAAGCCACCCTGCAACTAACAAATATTAAAATTAACAACCCCAACATTCCAAACAAAATAATGGAAATATTGAAAGAAAAAAGATGAACAAGGGCTAAGTGACAAGGCACGCACATCACATGTAACAAAAGAAGATCCCATCAATTAAATAATCTCACAAACAAACTAAAATCAGTTCACAACAAATCCTTTCAAACGTATGTTAAATCATCTGTTTATGATAATTCAACTTACAAAGCCACTAAAGTCATATTTTTGCGTAGTTACCACCAAGGAAATTGAGAATGAGATAAAACTAATGAGTAATAGAAAATCTCCAGGGCAAGCCCTAATAACAGCAATTACACTCATACAGTTACCTGAACAAAAGATAAAATTCCTGTAAATTATCTTTAAAGAAAGTCTGACTACCATATTGGCCGTTACAACTCAAATTTGCACAGACGATCCTTATTCCCAAGCCTGAAAAACCCCCAACAAAATTAAATCCTATCGTCCTATCAGTCTACTTCTAATAGTGTCCAAGTTGCTTTAAAAAGTGCTTCCCACCTTAGAAGAGAATCTATGTGCAAAATTCAAAATGGACAGAAACAGAGCTGTCAGAGGTACCTTTCCGAACGCAGCTATAATACAAGACTTCAAAATTCCAAAGGCATCCTTGATGAACTTTCGTTTTGCTCAGACGATAGATTATATCTTAACAAACACCACGAGGCTAGTGAGAGATGTAGACATTATGAACAGTTTTTACACTGGCAGCAACCATTGACTGCTTAGAGCTAAAATCTGCCTTGGTCATAAACTCAAAAGAAAAAAAAATGAATAAAAAGTCAAAACAAATAATCAATACGATAAAATTGAAGAAAGACGCTACACGATACAAAGAACTAATAGAACTAAAACTTAAAAGAGAATATACAGGAAAAGAAGATGACATAATAAATTAGTAGATTGTAAAAGAGGCCGCATAAGAGACTCGCAGGCAGGAGAACAAGAAAATGTTAGAGAAAAGACCACAACTTTTAACAGATGGAAGACATACAATCGAGGACCTCAGAAGATGTAAAATAGAAATGATTGAAAAATTGTTAGACACCGATAGAAATAAGCTGTTGATTAGAGCAAAGGAATTCTACCAGAACCTGTATAAATCAAAAGTACAAGAACACGTACATATAAAGAGAGAGGAGATGCTATTCTAAATCAAATGATGAAAGGATATACAGGGTGCTTCTAATTTGAAGTCAACCATGGGGTTCTGTTATTATAAATTATATAGGGTAAGTTTAAATTTGCCAAAGTTGAGGGTTTTTAAGCTGAACAAGATGTCATTGAAAAATCAAAAAAATCTTATTTGGTTTTTGAGATTTTTGAAGAGAACTGAATTCTTAAATTTTATAGTTCTTATGGGCGCCATTTTAGATTTTTACACCAATTGAAGGGAAATATTCTCCAGATTTCAAAAATGTATAAAATCTATGTTTCGCTCATTAATAAAGATGGAATTTTCAATTTTTTTTTTACAAGCAAGATACCATTGGAAAATTAACAAGCAAACCGCTTTAAACTGTCAAAAAATTTGTTGTTGCATCAGGTAATAAATTGTTTTGAAGTCTTGTGTAAAACGCCTTTCTCTCATGCAGAGAAATGTGATATGATGCGCTTGCAGTAGAAATGTTAGAAACACTTCCTATTGTTTATTCGCAAAGTTGACTTGAAAGGCATCAACCAAATGAAACTTATGTTTTCAAATTACACCGGAATTTACCAGAATATGGGAGTTTCGAAAAACCTAGACAGACTTATGAAACAAGAATTTTACCAGAAAATAGAGATGCGGTTATTAGAAAGCTTCTTTTTTAAACTTTAAACTGAATATTTCGTTAATTAATGTTTATTTTAGATTACTGAAATTTCTGAAAATTTAAATGTGCCCCAAAGTACAGTTTGGAAAATATTAAAAAACGCTAATATGAAACCCTTTAAAATACATATCAGCCAAACGTTACATGCAAGTGATACTGAGAGACATTTAAATTTCTGCAATTGGTTATTGGAAGGAACCAATCAGAAGAGAAATTTTTTAAACCAAATAATCTGGACTGATAAATGCCATTTCTCAAATGTAGGAATGTTCAACTGAAATAATGAACATTTTTGGTCAGTTGATCCTAGGCAGAACAGACAAATCAGAAACCAACACCGATTTGGATTTAACGTGTAGATTGCTTTATGAGATAATACAATTTTTGGACCCCACATTTACCGGAAAACACTAAATGCACAGAGATCAATTTCTAAGAGGTCAATTGCTAGACTATCTTGATGGTATTCCAAGATTTATGGTTGCAACAAGATGGTGCTCAACCACACAACTCTATAATGGTGAGAGAATATCTCAACCAGATTTTCCAAAATAAATGAATTGGAAATCATGGTGTAGTTGAATGGTCTGCTCGCTCGCCTGATTTGAGCCCCTTGGACTATTTTCTGTGGGGGTTGCTGAAAAATGTAATTTATAAGAACCAATATGCAAATGTTGATAAGCTTCAAGACAGGTTAATAGCCGCTTGCGCACAAATTCCTGCAAGAAGTATTAATCGGGCCATAAATACTTTAACAAAAATGGCTCGCATATGTGTCGATCAAAACGGATCCCTATATTTTTGTAATATTTTTATTTGTTGTTGTTGTTTTCGTTTAGTGAAGCACTTTATAAATAATAACTGACGGTTTGTTTCGTATTTAAAATTTATGACCGTCGTCATACGGTTAAGAAAAAATGGCAGTGAAAAAGTGGTTTTAGTTTTTCCTAGCTTGCCAAATAATAGCAATAAAAAATAAAAACAAAAATTTAAGAATTCATTTTTTTTTAAATCTCAAAAACGAAATAAGATTTTATTGATTTCTCAATGGCATCTTGTTCAGCTTAAAGACGCTTTGCCAAATTTAAACTTACCCTCTATTATTTATAATAACTGAGATCCCTATGGTTGCCTTCGAATTAGAAGCATCCTGTATACTTCATAGAGAATTAAAAAAACTGTTTAATCAGTGCATTAAAAAAGCTCAAATACCAGAAGGCGGGAGAATGCAATAATAATACTACCGTATAGAAAGGGAGATGCTGAGTGAGATACTATAGAACTACCAGTCTATTAGTTTGCTGTCGCATATACAGTGGAACTTCTATTTGACGAAGTCACTAAACCAGGAAAAAAATTTGTTCAACAGATATACACCTGGTTGTTTTAAAAACAGCATTGTATGTATATGAACAATTTATTACCTATTTTTTATAACTAGCGCTTAAACTGATGTAATTTAATTGAAAAAAAATCGCTAAATGGAATTTTATTTTATAAAATAAGGCAAAAATCATGTGATAAAATATTTGTACTGCAGAATCTCTTTAAAAAATTCGTTACAAAGAATTCTATAAAACGAAAATTCATTAAGAAGTTCCAATGTATATAAATTGTTGACAAGGATAATTCTGAATAGAATAGAGCGTAAAGTAGACTATTGGCAACCAGTAGAGGCGGCAAATATCATTGAACAAATTTATAAAAAGCAACAATCCGAATTAAAATGCATGCACCGACTGAGAAAGGAACGTTAGAGAGAGGAGTAAGACAAGATTTATTATCTGTGAAACTATTCATAGTACCATTGGAGGATATATTTAAAGAGTTAAAATAAGGGGGCATAGACAATACGGTTTACCGGAAGGCAGGCCTTCCGGCTTACAATCCGGAAGGCCAAACCTGTACCCTCGGCGCAGGCATACACATTACGTTTTCTCGCAGGATTTTGGTCGGTCTTAAAGTGCTCAGTATAGCGAAAAGGTCATATTGATAATAATACGATTTCGGAAAATGATTTTATGTTAAAAAGATTGGCAGTTGCATTGCTGCTGAAAAAAAAACAATGAAAAAAGATGAACCGCACACATTCAAAGAGAGTGAAACAGTGGTTAAGAAATTGACAAGAGCAATCTCATATCTACCTAATAAACGAATTACGATTGGAGCCGGTTTATTTAAATAATGCTTATTTTTTATATTACACAAACAAGGCAGAGACCTGTATAGCTCAATAAATTCATAAATTCATGGGCCCACGTTCTCATATCGGTAATTTTTTATTAAATTATAAGCAGATAATTGAACAAACCACGGCAGAATGAATAAAATTGCACTGCCATCAGCGTAACTCTCGGCCTGTACCCACAACTCGCATATACACGTTCCGACTTGTATGCGATGGGCAAAGCCGGCACGCAAAATTTCAAGTGTTGACAGTTTTTCAGGAGGCCGAGAGTTCAGGGCTCGCCTTCCGGCCGATGTATCCACTAACGATACAGTTTGCCTTCCGTATTGCAAGCCGGAAGACCTGCCTTCCGGTAAACCGTATCGTATATGCCCACCTATAGGAAAATAAAGGAATACTACTAGTGGAAGGTAAGCGGTTAAACAATTTAAGAGTTGCAGACGATATAGTTCTCACAGCATCGGCAAAGGAAGAACTAGAAATCATGCTAAATGAACTACATACAGCAGCAAAAAGTGTAGGGCTCGATATGAACTTAAACAAAGTAATGACAGTTTTCCTCTCCTACAATTTCATCTATTATGTATATCTGAAACACACCTAATACTGAATCATATTTGCAGGGTACAACTTAAGAGGCATTTTTTAAATGATCAAAAGCTTATGATATTGTGTCAGCTTGCAAACAACCCAATATTAGATATTTATTATATGAGCGGTTAAAATGAAGTTTTAATGAGCGAGTTAAACCATCATTTATTTTAACTGTGAGTGTAATACAACAATTTTGCCTTATAAAATCTTCAGTTTGAGATTCTCTACATTTTTTAAGACAATCCCATCGCCACGATAGTGTGGTCTTGGCAACACTGACATTGTTTAAAAATTAAATTAAACCGCCAGAGGTATAAACTTTTATTCTGCAGTTTTAATAAACAACTATTTTAATGGCTTTACCAAAGTAAATAAAGAAGCTAAAAAACATAACACTACTGTGACTCAGGCCAAACTCCTACATGGAGTGTAGTGCCACGAACTTTACAAGCAACATATGTACCTGCCATTAAGAGTTGATTAGATCATCTGCCAATGCTACTGTCTCTTATTAACCCCCCCCCCCCCCCCCCCGCAAAGAACTACACAACAACTAAAATTGATTAATGGATGAATAACAGGGACATGTTCACACAGGTACTATAACAAAAGTTTAAATTTCTAAAACTTATGTACGACTTAAACACCTTAGCCACTATAAACAAAAAAAAAGAAGAATAAATGTCAACTCTAAAATAAAGACAAATATATGACAAGACTTTGGCAGACAACTCGTAGCCTACAACTATGACCATTTGGATTTTTTTTTACAGTTCAATCAATACGAGGAAGACAATCAACTCTTCACAGACCCAATAGAAAAAGTAATTGAAACTGATTTTCCATCCCATTGGAAACATTTGAACACATGATACCTAGTGAAATCCAAGAAATAAATCGTAAGCGTCCTACAAAGAAAACCCCAGAATGTGATCGAGTATCTATTAACCCCTGCTGGACTGCTGACTTCTGATCTTTGTGACCATTTATCACAAAAACCACATTTTGGATAATCAAGTTGAAAACAGGCTGGAGCACCATAGAGATCCATACTAAGCTATAATCACAACATAAACACTGCAATTTACATTACAAAACAGTTTAATTAGAGTTACTAACTAGTTCATCAATAAATCCTGTATCCAAAATATTCACTTTATGACTGTTAGCAAACCATTCAAAATTTACCTAGGTATCGAGATCCTGAAACTTCTCATTAGAGGACACAGTTGATACCACACACTTCCATTTTATTCTATTCGCGAAGAACTAGATAATGTATATAGCAATAAATAAAACTTGACAATGCAAAAGAACAAACAAAAAGAAGATGTAAGAGAATGTGGAAACTTTAGAGGCATCTTAATCCTGAGCATGCCGAAACAATTTTAAAGCAAAAACTAAGTAAAAAGTTTAAACTAACAAAATCCTGTACAAATTTAAATAGAGACGAAGAATCCTGGATTATCCACCTTGAGGCATAGAACTGAAAAAGTCATAGCATCAAACAAGTACATATAGACTACATTAATTTAGAAAAGGTGTTCAACAAAGTAACGAAGGTGGACATCTGGAGGCGTCAGGAAAAGAGGAATTGAGAAAAATGTAACAGAAGCGGTCATAAAGTTTGTACCTATGCCAGTGGTTCTCTGTGCCCCTCCCCCTAAGGGGGCGGGTGATATCTCGAAGGGGGGCGCATAAAAATTAGAAAGTAAAAAATCAATTTATTGGATAAAAAAGAACCAGAGAACAGAGAATATTAACTAAATCACATTCTAATAAGTTTTCGTGCAGCTACGAGAATCTCAATACCACGGAACACAAGAGGCATCAGCAGTAACAAAGACACCACGGCGAGTATTCCTTTTTGTTCTTTAGCTTTGTTCCGTGTCGATACTGTGAGCATTTGCGGCAATTAGAAATTTTTTAAGCTTATGCATATTTTTACGGCGCGGATGACGATCTATGCTAACGTAAGTGTAGTAATTTTTTCATTATGCAACACATTTTTTTATTTTTCAAAATTCTTTGGGACAGTTACGTCTATTTTTGCAATTATTCCACTTTTCGTCACTGCATTTGCATGGTGTTGTTTTCAACTGTTTCATACTAGTGTTTTACAGTTATCTAAATCGTATTGTAAAGTAGTATTTGTTTTCCTTTAAATTGTGTAGCTATCTCTAGCCTCATTTCGCTTATAAGTAATTTGTCATTATTTTGCCAATGTTTTTAATTTTTTGCTGATCATGTGATCTACTTGGTTTCAAGGTAAACAATATATTGTGACTGATCCTATTGCGTTAGAGCAAAAAGACAGAAATAATGAGTAAGTAGAAAACAACAAACTGATATGGCATCTGAAACATGCAAGAGATTAATCACTGTGCTTTTATAAACCATGATAAACTGCGTCAATAGCAGTGATTATTCACTATAAGATCTGCCAGCTGGAAATGAGTCTGAATTAATTCAAATAAAAGGTAAAACATAGAAGAGTTTGGTAAAAACTAGGCAACCTAATGACAAAAACAAAGAATACACAAAGAATAAAAACATCAAGTTGACATAGACAATGAAAAGCCCTAAAACTCTGATTCGTCCATTCGAACAAATCCGATTTGTACAGCATTGACAAAACATGTTAATTTCTTACATATCATTACAAGTTCTCTGCATCAGTTCAAGGTTTAGTTGACCATAGAATACTTCATATACATAGAAAGAAACTTAATGATGCATATAAGTATAAACCCATCGCCAACTGTAGCTCTTAAAATGAACAGAATTATAAATGGAAATCTAGTTTTATATAGGTGGGCTACGGTAAGATATTAATGAATTACATGAATATCGATCTAAAAAAACCAATGCAAAAGTATCATTATTTTAAAAAATCAGATGTAATATTTCAATGAATGATTTGTTATGCCATTATCCATTTGCAGTGGACCCTTAAAAATAATTTTTTGTATATACAGTGAACTCTCTCTTATCAGATATATTTGTTTAACATAATTTCTCTTTTACAGATGACTTCGTGCACTCCCAATCTAATGGTGTTTTAATAGGGTAGAAAGATTTAAATAATTTCTTTTCTCTACAAGAAACACATCGTAACATCTTATTAAAAATTTCAAGTTTCATGACTCACTGGATGCTGATAATGCAGCATTGCTGATAGCAATTTAATACTTTCTCGTTATTGCAACACATATTATGATTATGACTGTGATTACTGATTATGTATGGCACTCCTAACCAAAAAGTCACCTAATAATAAAAGTGTAGATCTTGTCGCAGATTCAACAGTTTTTGAGTGGTTTTCCAGAGCACGAAGCAAAAATCTGTGTATTTCTGGGCCTATTGTACAATAGGAAGGCGCTGAAGAAATAGAATGCGAAGATTTTAAAGTGACATAACATTTCTTACAAATCAAGAGTCGGATGAATCCGCCCGTGTCGATAACAGAATTGTGACAAAACGGAATTAAAAATTATCATCTATAATAAATGTTCATGAAAATGAAAATATTTACAACATAGATGAGACTGGTATATTCCTGAGAGCTCCACCTAACGAAACTATGAACCTAACAGGTGAAAAATGTGGTGGTAACATTTCCAAAGACAGATTTATGAAAATGCATTGCGTTAACATAGCTGGCAGAACAGGAAAATTGATAGTCACTGATAAAACAGTTACGCCCCACAGTTACTAAAATATTCATATTAAGAAACTATTTGTCATGTGGCTTAAGAAAGCGTGGATGACCAGTGACATTTTTAGCAAGAGGTTACGAGAATTCGACAGAAAACTGGTACGTTGGATAAGGCAGCTTGTCATATGCATTTATAAACAAATTCTACTGAAATATTGATTGTAAAAGTGAAGATCCCGTTTTCCAGAAACGATTAGGGAAAAAATGACCATGCTAGATGCTATTATCACCTAGATAGAGATACTACAACAATAAACTGTTTCTTAAAAGTAGGATTTAAAAGAAAACAACCAGGTGAACAGTCCGACTCTGAAGATTGCCACTTTCACAGTTGTGAAAATCATTTCTTAGCAGAAATACATCAGATGAATATGATGTGCCACTTTCATTTTTGCGGGAATTGTTGAATAATGGTGGATATGCTGCAGTAGATGCATCAGAATTTGATTCCATCGATGCGAATGATAATACAGAGTTTGGTAATATTATACAAGAAACAATTTCGGTTGGTGAAGAAGTAGAAAACGGTAGCAACAACAATGTCCAGATGGAGGGAAAGGAGGAAATTGAATAACAAAGCTATTACTGTAAAATAAAATAGTGATGCTCATAAGCAAGTAAAAGACGAACTCTTTTTTATTAAAACTGGTAATAACGATGCTTTTAATCTTGTTTCTTCATCACAAATTTTGTTAGATCAGATGACAATGAAATCAAAAATTTGCTAAAACAATGAACAGATTATTTCAGTAAATTTCACTATATTTATGTATATATTGTAATACCTATATAAATTCTTAATAAAAATGTTTTATTTAACTACGTCATTAGAAACAGTAAACCATTATGGACGTGAAAAATATAAGACAGGGGCAATACTAGCTGCTTTGTTCAAACCTTAGGTGAGAGATTTATCATTGGAGAAGATGTCGATGCCAAGAACACACACTGGGGAGCAAGATTAAATTTCTTCGTTTCAAGAAAAGTACCAACAAATTTTATATACATAGACAGTAGACTTTGAGGATCTAATGTCTGATCATTCACCAATCTTGCCAACACTAAGTGAAAACAATAGCCAGAGAACCTAACCTGACATTAATAGATTTACAGATTGTACCAATCCACACTGAAGGGTACTATTGGATATTCAGCATGCAGCATGGAATAATACACCATAAATTGAAACAAAGACAACAAGGCATGGGCATAGCCACGGAGGGACATTTACAAAGAGCAAAATATTACTATTTACATTTGTACAAGATAAAAAAACCAAACTATAGTAGGTTACACATATGAGTCTAGATAAAAACAAACGAGGAAGAAGCACTCTCATAGGACTCAATCCACTGTATACCGTACCATCGACCTGTACAGGTTACAACAAGGGTATTTTGTTCTGGGATAAGTACTACTCCTCAACTCGTATCCGTGACAAGAGCGTGGTTCAAAAGTAATGAAAAAATTATAAATAGATATATTTTCAATTCGACAAACCAAATTCAATGACCGCCAATTAATGGGTAAGTATACAGGGTGTATTAAAAATGGCGCATAATCTTCAGGTAGAGCAATTCTTTGATTAATTCTGAGTCGAAAATCTTAATACCAAAATGTTAGATTGGTCTTCATAAGCCCTCAGATAAAGTACCTTTTTTGTTCTAAATACGTCAAAATGTAAAATTGTGGTCCCATGTAAAATATCAGAAATATCGGGCTACTTTTGTGAAGCCGTGTTACCACATCAGTACTTCATCTTCATGCGACCATAATTTTACATTTTGAACAACTTTGCTTGACGATACTTAAACATATTTGAAACAGAAAAGGTACTTGACCTGAAAAAATTATGTTTTTTATCTACCCCGCGTGAGAGCTCATGAAGACGAATTCAATATTTTAGTATTAAGATTTTCAACTCAGAATTAATCAAAGAATTGCTCTACCTGAAAATTATGAACCATTTTTAATATGCCCTGTATAATGGGCTTACAAGCTGGTATCATGACATTCAGTAGTAGCGTAGTAGCGAAAACCTTCACTCGCATTTGTCCCTTAACAGCCATTTCTGAATAATGTAGATGTAGATGTAAATACACACCAAATATCGAACGAGCACATTTTTGTCCCACTTCCCAATATCTTTGTGTGTATGTGTGCATTCTATTCTGAGGTAAAAGTTCGATAACCTGCTATGACACTTGAAAACTTTACAAAATGCACAAAGTTATTTTATGTAATTTTAAAAATCAAACGTGATGCAATGTACAATCCCTGGAAGGATAAAGAATAATGTCGAAAGACCGTTCTAGTGGAATTTTGCTACTAAGTGTACACAAATAAAATGATACTGGGAAAAAGGTAGGAGGTAGAAGATGAGGCCATAAAACTATCTGCAGCAGATTTGCGAAAACTGATGATAATTTAACTTTTTTTTTTAAATCTAGTAGTTAATAGTAACAAGAGATCAAATAAATTTACAATTAGAGTCGCCTGTGATGTGTTATATGTTTGGCAGTACTGAAGTGTATTGTCAGTCTATGTCAAATTCGAGATTTGCAGGTTAAGTTTTACAACACTCTGTGTCAAACAACAAACAAATCTTAACCTACTAATCTCGAATTTGACATAGACTGACAAACACTTCAGTACTGCCAAACGAATAACACATATCACAGCGACTCGAATTGCACATTTATTTGATCTCTTGTTAGTACATAGTAGTTAATTGTGTAAATACATTTTTGCCCTTCTCTAACTGGAATCTTGGCTACGCCCTTACAACAAGGATTAATTATCCCGAACAAATTAGAGATTTAGTAAAAAAAAAAGAACTAGAAAAACTTGGTCGAGATCCAGAACATGGGAAAATAAAAATAGATTACATACTCTCACATTACAGCTTAGAAGGGAATTCCAAAAAGTTAAAAACAAAACATTTAATACCTATCTTAAAGAAATAACTGAAGATCAAAGCACTGACCACTCATTTTGGAAGGCCACTAAAAGAATTAACAGGCTAATAAAACAAATTCCACAGATACACAAAGAAACAAACAAAAAGCTGATTCCATCCACTAAAAAAAAAGGCCCCGGGATATGATCTGATCACCAGGAAGATACCAAAACAGTTACCAAGGAAATGTATTCTGAAACTGACATACTTGATAAATGCAACATTCTGACTCAACATCTAGCAATTTTTCGGAAAACAGCTGAAGTCATTATGATACCTGAACCTGGAAAACCTAGTTAACGATGTAAATTCCTACAGGCGAATATCATTGCTACCTATAACATCAAAGTTGTTTGAAAAGCTGTTGTTTAAGAGAACAAAAAAATTATTGAGAGAAAACTCATCCCATCGCATCAATTTGGTTTTCGCAATAAACTTGCTACAGTGTTTGGCATAAGAGTCTACTGATACAATTAAAGACACTTGCCTACTCAATGTATTCACCTCATGGACTCATATTTAACAGACCATACCTTCAAAATTAAGCGAGGAAATTAGTATTTCGAACTCAAAACAATAAAAGTAGGTGTTCCCCAAGGAACCGTTCTTGGGTCAGCACTATACCTATTGTATACATACGACATCCCAGAAAAAGAAAACAAAAGTAGATAGTATATAAACAAGTATTGCGAGCAGTAGGTATGGAGTTATGGCATCCAGTTGTGGGGCTGTACTAAAAAAAGCAATTATGCTTGCCGTCAGAAATTTCAAAACGAAATACGGTAAATGCTGTTTGAGATAGGGATCTGCATGAGAATTCCAGGTGAAGATGGTCGACGATTTTATCAGGAAGTTTGCAAAGAGCCATGAAGAAAGGCTCCACAAACATCTAAAACCAGAAGCTCTACAACTTCTTGACAATCAAAACCTTGTCTGTAGGCCTAAAAGGACGAAACCCTTCGAGCTTGTGTAGTGCAAAGTGTAGCCACAACAGAGTTTGTGGGCACTAGGGTGAATCAATGAAGACATCTGAATCAACAAGTAACTTAGCAATTTCGAACAAAAGGTTTATCTATAGAATTAGATGCATGTCCAAATTTAAATCGAAAAAAGTAAATTTAAATACAAAAGAAAAAAATTTGTTCATTTTGTATATAACAACCAGTCCTTTATAACTAACAAATGTTTTGTCACATGGCCCGTTAGAAAAATTTCACTGTTTTTGTTTATATAGCTTGCCTTTTCTATGCGATTCTAGTAGCCTTTGGATTTTGTGTATTTTTAAAGTGTACATCGTTGTTTAACAAATGTTAATCAAATGTCATTTATGACCGTCAACATTACTAAATAATAATAATTTAGTCTGTATGGAAAAATTGGATACAATAAAATATTCTCAAAATCACTTCAAATTGGTTTTCTTGTAATCATTAGAATTTGACTGCCTAACTAGTAACTCCAGGTTATTCTTGTAATGTCAAAAGTGGAGTGATCTAACCTATGTGTATATTATTGACACATTGCTACACTGTTATAAAAATTTCAAGGATGATCCCCACCTACTCTGAATTACATAGACAATGAATCAACTGTATTTATGACAGAAGCACCCATATTTACTTTAATTCTCCATTAAACAGGCAACTATTTACTAGTTAATGATTTCTGATTTGCGTTTAAATATAAAAGTAAACCGCAAAAACCTTGAACAAAGTAAAATGTAATAACGACATGAAGACATTTTTTAAGACCACTGATATACATTTGTCTCCCTCGCGCTTAATATTTATTCAAAGCCTACTATGAAAAAAACCACATTTTCATTTATAACCTAGTTAGAAGTTTGTTGACATATGCTATAATTAATTTCTAATTCAGAATTTAGGTAAAAAAGTAGCTTTATAATGTTAAAAGTTACTTAAGAGTTATCGCCAACAATAACAAAAAAAATACCTTTTTCAATATATACGCGTGTCGTAATAACATTCGAAGTGCTACACATTTCATGTTAATGCAGCAGTCTTTATCTCATACTGTTTACGAGATCCGCATAAATTATTTAACAGAAATTAAAAATTCGGTTCCTTAAATTCAATATGAAGTAAACGGTAATGTGTATTCGTACTCTCGTTCCAGGAATCTGGCAACTTAAGAAATAAAAAAAAGCCTAACCCTCCAGAAACAAAACAATCCTACCTACAAACCACAGAACGCTAAACATTTTGAAAAACGAACAAAAATCGGATTTATTAGTATTGATGAACCCAGCCAGTGTCCTTAACCGGAGTGCAATTATCAGTTGGTGTTTGTAAACAAGCCCCACATGTGAAATTCGCATGGGCTGGGCTTACTGACCTGCGAATAATACTGACTGTTGGGTGTCTGCCTTGCACCTTGCTGGCGAGAGTCCGAATCATTCCCCTCCTGAAAAATAACAGGTACACATGCTGCCGTTTAATATTGATCCGTGCGATGTTTACGTAAATAGAGGAGCATACTTACGTCGCTCTCGACATCGATATCTCGATCATCATCGCTCATGGTAAGTCCAGCACCCACTTTGCACGGAAACCCGATTTCACCTACTGCACCAACATCACCTACCTGCCCAAAATAACACAACAATCGCACGTTCAAGAAGCGGACGACACGATGTGCGTGACTGTCACGCTGTGCTAGTTAGAGTCCGTCTCAAACCGGGGCACCGGCCGGCGCTTTGTCCGCGTTTCGCGATATCGTTGGGAAAACGGCCCCCGCGAGGCTTACGAGAAGTGGCTCGGCGAAGATGCGCTCGCTGGCTTTCAAAGATATCCACCCTTGGCTGGCGGTTATCGGACATTTATAAATAGCCCAGTCGTCGTATCTGAAACGGTTTATACATGACGCAAAACAGAGACGCCAACTTTGCCGACCGAGCCGCTACAACTTGTTGGGTTCCACGTGGTCAAGCGCACGTGACGCAAAATTTTGGAGCCAAAATATAAAGCGTTGGGAACGTCAGTTTCTAAACTGTTGTTATAGATGGAGTCGACTGAAAATGAAATTCTGAATTAGTCCTCTAATGCGACTAATGCAGTAACAGTTTTTCTCCGACAATTATAGAAAGTCGCATATTTCGCATAGGCTACTTGGCAATTTGGCATTGGGGATGGGGAATGGCAGTGAGAAATTATTTCTCCCACTGTACGTATACGCGTAGTTAACGTATATTCACGTTTTAGAGGACAAGTGAACTGCCGCTTGTTTGTTTTTTGATTAATTGTTCAGTTTGCATTAATTGGAGGAGTGTATAGTACATTTTTCCTTACTGAAATGCAATGCAGACGTAATTCTAGGGAAAACCATTGGCAACAAGCATTGAAACAATATATTGATAATTTTATAATTTGGTTTTAACTAGGTAAATATTGCACTGCGGAAAAGTTCAGTGCATAATAACCAGAATTTATGCAATTTAACATATAACCAATATCTGAGATAATATGGGTAATGAGTGCTATAAATTTAACAAGAAAATTAGTGGCATTCTGTAGAAAAAAGAAAGCGATCTCATTTTAAAGCAAGTCATTTAGGTAATTCTGGACAGAAAATGTCTCTTCGATTGTTTTACTATCTCTCATTATATCTTGGTTAACTTGATTTTTCTAATTTATTTCACTGTTTTTGAAAAAAAATCAATTTAACTGAATTAGAAAATCAAATTTACCAAAAAGCTATGAGATATACCAAAAAATCGAGGAGACGCTTTCTATCTAGAATTAAATGATTTACCTTAAAAGGGCATCGCTTTTGATTATCTAGACGGTGTTACTATTTTTTTTTTTTTGTTAATTTATGGCACTCATTACCCATATTTCCGCCACTGGTTAATTGTAAAGCTTGATAATATCACATTGTAAGGGGTTCTATCTAGTGTACCTGTATAATACAAAGTGTTATACAGGTACACTAGTTCTATCCAAGAGTACTATGTACCAAATTTGGTGCATTAATAAGGGAATTGTAAGAAAAGGAAATATTTTTTAAAAACTTTTACACACCTTATTTCGAAGACAATAGTAATTTACGATATAAGTGCGTAAATCTAGTCTTTGGTCGCGAGTGTGACAATTAAAACGCGAGTGAGCGATTGTTTTATTAGCTCCGCGAGTGACTAAAGACTAGCTTTACGCATGTGTATCGTACAATATTTCACATACGACAGAATCCATAAAACACGGTAAATATTAAAAAAATATTTAAATGTAAATTAGGATTACTAGCAACCGGTCGTAATTTAGCGTAGTTAAAAATTTTAAAACACTTGCTACTGACGACGTGAACTAATGAAAACATGTTATTAAACAGTCGTTTTACAAACTTAAAACTGCCAACTAAAATTTAATTTTATACACTGTCGTAAATAAAGAATTTTTGGACACGTGTTTATAAGAACTTTTTTTCTTAAAATTACATCGGCTTTCATCTGCCAAAGTTTCTTATTAAGCTAGTAAATCAACCTCTATAAGGGGTGTTTGTAAATCGCTAGACAGATCGTAACTTCGTTAATAATAAAGATATCGAAAATTTTTGTTTTAGTAGTGTAGCTAGGGGTGTTCTGGACCACTTCTGACCTTGAAGTCTTTCAAGGTCACTTGGAGAGGTAATTAACCTAAAGGTCACGTGGTGACGGCATATCTTTCAAGGTCATGTGGTACGGTTTCACTTCGGGTTCCCACGATGAATTTTGGGGCTAAAAGTCTAATTTTGAAATGTTTATAAGATTCCCACGATGAATTTTGGGGCTAAAAGTCAAATTTTGACATTTTTTACAAGATTCCCTCGCTTATCAAAATTTTTCCCAGGCTCAACCGGATGTGAGTCATTGTCTGGGAATGCAGATGTCAGACTTGTTGAGACTTGTTTAAGCGAATGCGGGCGTCTGACCGGATCTTATTGTCTGGGAATTTGCCGAATGCAACTAAAATAATTGTATGGAGTCATTGTTTTTGAGAAAATGCACGGTGCGGGGATTGACTGTCTCATATGGATGAACTCGAATTAAGATACATATATAACAAATTTATTTGCCAAATTACAAGTTCATTATCGACTTTATCAATTGGCCCTGATACCTGTTTAATGGAAACATTTTCGTGAATTTTTCGCTAAGGAACATGGAATCACAAGATTGGAGGCAACAATATATAATTATACTATTGGAGATTATCATAATGCACACATGGGTCCCGGGTGGTGTAACTTGAACAAGCGTCCACTTTCGATCAGTAGAGTTAAGGAAAACTTTTTCTGGTCAGAACCTGGATGGGAATTCCACGGCTGCATCTCTCGGCCCCTCGTAGTACGGCTGCCACGGAAATAGTTGGTCCCGGATATCATACCATCATGACAGTCGTTAGTGGGGTTGGAGGTCCCCATAAAAATGTACAGCGACGGCTAATGGCTGTTGGCTGAGTACGAAATAAAATAAATAAAACGCAATGTATTTGATCCTTTAAAAGATTGTTTAAATTTATTGGAAACTAGTAAAATGTGCTTCTAAGATGCTCCAATATATTCTGCCTCAATTGCTAAAATGTGGTCTAAATTGACTAATATTCTGCAGAATAGTTGTGTTGTATTTAATGTCTTACAATATGTTTATTGGGGAAATAGAAACACAAGAAAGTTGACTGGATTACAAATTAAACCCGATAATCTAAAAAACCGAAATAAGATGATAAATTACCGGATTGTGAGGGAGATCTCATTTCTCGGAATTTGTAGCAGATGTGAGTCTGGGAATGTCAGACTTGTTGAGACTTGTTTAAAACGGGTGTGGGCGTCTGGGAAAAATTTACACCGGATGTTATTGTCTGGCAGACGTCATTGTCTGAAAATGTGCACCGGATGCGGTTAATGAGGGGGTCAATGACCTCCATTATCAGTGTCTGCAAATTTTTGACGAGGAATAAATATACCACAAGCGCCTTAGATTACTCGGCCAACCTAACATGTTTCTGTAACGGCTTTAAACAATTGTAAATATAATTTTATTTATTTGTCTAAAACGTACATGTATAAAATTATTAGAAATATATTATGCGTCAAGCAGTTATTGTGCTATGAAAAATCTATTAGAATTGTTAGCTATTGACTATACGTATAAGTAATTCAGTAACAGATTAATTTGGTTTTAAGAACGTTGAGGTGATAGGTGATAAAATACTTAAGGATTTTAACACATAATAAACACAATGCTTGAGTACATTACATAAAGCAAGTTGAAGAATTTATAAATGAAACGCCAACTCAGTAACAGAAATAAGTCCTATAACATTAACGAAAAATAAAATTCCTGAAAGACCTTGCTGTTGATCATATTTAACCACCCAGCATCTTTCAGTTTATAAATTCTCCTGTCACAGGAGTTAACAAACAAATTGGTGGCCATATTATCGACTTTATCAATTGACTCCGGATATCTGTTTAAAAGAAACAGTTTCGTGAATTTCTGCTAAGGAACATGGAATCACAAGATTGGAGGCAACAATATATAATTATACTATTGGAGACTATTATAATGCACACAATGTATTTGATCCTTTAAAAGATCGTTTAAATTTATTGAAAACTAGTAAAATGTGCTTCCAAGATGCTCCAATATATTCTGTCTCAATTGCTGAAATGTGGACTATTTGACTAAGACTTTGCAGAATAGTTGTGTTGTATTTAATAATGTCTTAAAATATGTTTATTGGGAAAATAGAAACACAAGAAAGTTGACTGGATTACAAATTAAATTATCCGATAATCTAGAAAACCGAAATAAGATGATAAATTATGCACTTTCTGCTTTTAGTTTTAATTATCTGTCAGTTAATAATGTAGAAATTGTAGAAAATGATGTGAACACAGGGGACATAAATATTTGGCAAAAATGTTATATTAAAGCTGGAGAATTTTAACACATAATAAACACAATGCTTGGATACTTTACATAAAGCAAGTTGAGTCGAATAACTAAGGTTAGGTCAATGACCTCACCACGTGACCTTGAAAGACTTCAAGATCAAAAGTGGCTAAGAACACCCCTAACTACACTTGTATACAGGGTGTCCCTCAAATAATGGGACACCGATTAGTCATAGATTCGGGGCTATGACACAACGCCCACTGGTCACAAACCCCAACTCAGAATTTGGTCATAACGCCCAACTTCGATTCTGGTCACAACGCCCAACTTGGTCACAACTCCCAATTTTTATTTTGGTCACAACGCCCAAGTTGGTCATAACGCCCAAAAACGATATTGGTCACAACGCCCAACTTGGTCACAACGCCCAATTTCGATTTTGGTCAGAACGCCCAACTTGGTCACAACGCCCAATTTCGATTTTGGACAGAACGCCCAACTAGGTCACAACGCCCAACTTTGATTCTGGTCACAACGTCCAACTTGGTCACAACGCCCACTTTTAATTCTGGTCACAACGCCCAACTTGGTCATAACGCCCAAGCTTGATTTTGATCACAACGTCCAACTTTGATTTTGGTCATAACGCCCAACTTTTTTTGAAGCACATTTTCATAGAAATTTCGGGCTAGATTGAAGTTCATAGCTGAATACGTGCAGGCACCCAAGTAAGTGTGCAGACCCTATACTTCCATATATGTATGTGGTAATTGAACACTGTTGAATTTTAATTATTTTTATTGCATTCCCGGTTTAGCTTTCAGTGCATAAAGACGTACGGCGGTCTGCTTCTCTGATAACAGTTTAACCGAGCGCACTGACCTCGGGGTCAAGTGCAAACGTTTACTTATTTATACATATTTGTGTGTTTTATATCTATAAACCGTAAGTTACTCAAATTTTAATTTACTTGTGTTCAAATTATCCGGAGGCCGCTATAGCCTTCTATTATCCAAACCCAACCGCTACGAAGCCGAACGCACAACATTACATTCCCATGCAAACAGATCAATCCCAATCGATGCAGATGTTCCAACAAAACTATCAATACGCCAATCATTTTCCAAACCCTAATCAAACTAACACATATATGGCCGCACATGATACATTTAAATCCCCCAACATACCAACGTATCAGCCACAACTGCCTTATCAGTTGCACCAATTTTCTTCATCATCACACAACACAGAATGGCAGCTAGTTAATCACAAAAAACGCGGCCGAATAAAAAGCGCTGATACCCAGGATAATCCAAACAAGCCAACTGAATCTACAACCTATTGGCTGGACCCTGAAAATCGTTTCAGCCTGCTTAATAAAGAAATTGCGAAGGGGCAAGAAACCACTAAAGCAGAACCAAAACCACCTCCGATATTTGTCTCGGGCGTCAAGACCATCGAACCGCTAATCTCATTTCTAGACTCAATAGCTAAGGACGAGTACTCGCTAAAGGCTTTAACAAATCACGAAATTAAAATAATACTCAAAACATCAGAAAAGTATTCACTAATAACCAAAGGCTTAATTGATAGGAACACCGAATTCCACACATACCAGGTTAAACAAGAACGTAGCTTTCGAGTTTTCCTAAGGAACCTACACCCATCTACGAGCATCGGCGGTATAAAGGAAGAACTTAAAACGCTTGGTCATGTAGCAGTCAATGTATGGAATGTAAAACAAGCAGGCACAAAAAAAGAGCTGCCCCTCTTTGTGGTAGACCTGAAACCATCCGACAATAATAAAGAAATATATAACGTTGATAAACTCATGCATACAGTGGTAAAATTCGAACCCCCCAATGCCAAACGCAATATACCCCAATGCTCCAAATGTCAGAAACACGGGCACACAAAAAACTTTTGTAATAGGTCTCCTCGATGTGTGAAGTGCACTGCTTTGCACTCCACATCACAATGCCAACACAAAGAAAAATATCAAGATGTCACGTGCGTGAACTGCAACGGGAATCACCCTGCTAGTTACAAAGGGTGCCCTTTCTACAAGGAGCTCCATCAAAGAATGTTTTCTCCACTACGACAGAAGTCTCTACCAAATACAAAATTTTACAAACCAGGGCTAGTTTACGCACAAGCTGTAAATGGCAATAACCAACAATCCAACACAGCTATCCCCTTCCAACACAACACTGGACCGACTAACAACTCATCAGACATTGCCGAACTAAAGCACATGCTAAAACAATTAGGGCCGGTTGCAGAAAGCAATGTTAAGTCTGGTGTTAGCTAACGCGACGTTAAAGTGAACAAAAACGAATCAAATCTCAAATGTTTATGGTAACTAATACATTAGTAAACAAGATTTGATGCGATTTTGTTCACTTTGACGCGACGTTAGCTAACACCAGACTTAACATTGCTTTCTGCAACCGGCCCTTAATGGAACAGATGGTCACAATGCTAAACCTTCTAACCACGATTGTAACCAGAACATCTAATAGATCATCATCTTAAAATAGCGATATGGAATGCCGACGGACTGTCACAACACAAGAATGAACTCACCGCCTTCATAACAAATCACGGTTTTGACATAGTACTAATCTCGGAAACCCACTTCACGCAACGCTCCCATTTTACAATCCATAAATTCACAACCTATGGAACAAATCATCCGGATGGCGCAGCTCATGCGGGCTCTGCCATAATCATCAAAAACTCAATTAAACATTACGTACTTCCCAACTACAGCCAACCTCATCTACAAGCCTCATCTATAGTTGTCGAAGACTGGCATGGCCCTCTCACAATATCAGCGGCATATTGCCCACCCCGACACAACAACAAGCAAGAAACGTATGAACACTATTTCCAAACACTAGGCAACATATTTATCTCAGGAGGCGACTTCAATGCCAAGCACACCCACTGGGGTTGTAGGGTAACTTCCACCAAAGGCAGAGAAATGCTAAAAGCAGTAAATAACATGAATCTGTCGCCGTTAACTACAGGAGAACCAACATACTGGCCCACTGACCCCAACAGACAGCCAGATCTACTTGACCTATGTTTTATAAAAGGAATTAACGCTAACTTATTTAGCGCATACTCCTGCCTAGACCTCTCTACCGATCACTCCCCGATTTTAGTGACCTTGGGCACAAATATAATCATCAAGGAAAAGCTGCAAACACTCACTAATAAATATACAAATTGGACACAATTTCAAGAGTTGATCGACATATCACTACCCCTAAAAACAACCACTGACCTAGATGAAGCAGTGCTACATTTCACTCAAGTAATCCTAGAAGCAGCCCGTCAAGCTACCCCGGTACCAACCCAACACATCAATCCAACTCAATGCCCAATCCTTCTCAAACGGAAAATCGCCGAGAAACGTCGTTTAAGAAGAACATGACAAACAACACGTCATCCAAACGATAAAAGAGCATTAAACCATGCCACCAGTGAGCTCAAAATCCTACTCTCCACCATCAAGAACCAAAGTGTTCAAAACTTTCTGAAACAACTCTCCCCTTATGAAGCAGATGACTACTCGCTCTGGAAGGCCACAAGGTATCTCAAACAACCACAACAACACAAAGCCTCGATTCGTACAGTTAACAACGACTGGGCAAAAAGTGACCAGGAGAAAGCGCTGGCATTTGCTGATCACCTAGTTACGGTCTTCAAACCATTTCCGGCAGAACTAGACAATGAGGATGACATCCAGAACACTCTAAATATGCCGTATCAAATGAGCTTACCGCCAAAAAATACAAAGTTCACCAAGTGGAAAACACCATCCTGAAACATGTAAACGCCCACAAAGCACCGGGCCACGACCAAATCGCTGGCCTAATTCTCCAAAACCTGCCCAAAAAGGCTTTCAATTCATAACTCAACTGTTCAACGCTATCCTAAGGCTTCGTCAGTTTCCCAAACCATGGAAAACTGCTGTAATAATCCTAATTCCAAAGCCAGGTAAACCACTGATCAACCAGCTTCTTATAGACCCATCAGCCTATTACCGACACTGTCCAAAGTCTTTGAAAGCATGCTCCTTTAGAAGCTTTATCCAATCCTCACAGACAAACACCTTATTCCCGACCACCAGTTCGGTTTTCGTAAGCACCACGCAACAATCGAGCAAGTGCATCGCGTAGTAGACAAAATTACTAAGGACTTTTATGAGCATAGGTATTGTGCAGCAGTATTCCTCGACTTAACACAGGCCTTCGATAAAGTCTGGCTCGATGGACTACTTTGTAAAATAGAAAAATCTCTACCTACGGATTATTTTGAACTCCTGAAGTCATATCTCTCCAACCAGCACTTTCTCGTCAGATATGACAGCGCCCTAACACCAACTTACCCCATCAATTCCGGTGTTCCACAAGGGAGTGTACTGGGACCAATCCTATATCTCCTATTTACGGCAGATCTTCCGACCACACCTGGAAATATGGTTGCCACCTTTGCGGATGACACCTTTGCGGATGACACAGCAGTACTCTCGTCGCACGCTGACCCAAACCTAGCTTCTAAACATTTACAAAGCCACTTAAACGCAATCCAGTCCTGGTGCAAAAAATGGAGAATCAAACTAAACGAAAGTAAATCCGTCCAAGTAACTTTCACACTTAGGAGAGGCACCTGTCCACCGTTGATGCTTAATAATCACCAGATCCCGCAAGCCGATAGTGCCAAGTATCTTGGCATACATCTGGACAAGAGACTGACCTGGAGGACGCACATCTGGTCAAAACGAAAACAAATGGGCCTCAAACTACAAAAGATGTACTGGCTGTTAGGGCGCCGCTCCCAGCTGTCCTTGGAGAACAAGTTACTCCTCTATAAAACAATGCTCAAACCCATATGGACGTATGGAATTCAACTCTGGGGCACCGCGCGTACCTCCAACATAGAAATCTTAAGAAGATTTCAATCAATAGTTTTAAGAGCAATGGTAAACGCCCCATGGTACATCCCAACGAAACCATTCGAAGGGACCTAGCAGTTCCCACAGTGTACCAAGAAATACAACGTTTTAGTGCGCGATACCGAGATCGAATCAACGATCACCCAAACACCTCAGTGGAGTGCCTAAAAGAATGTGTCGATGCCGTGCAACCGCGTTTAAAACGATTCAAACCTTTCGATCTTATAAACAGATTTGTATAATCAGGAAGTTTTGCATGTTATTTACTATAGGTAATTAGTACTGTTAAACTACTTAATGTTTAAAATAGGTGGGCATCACTGGATGCACAACCTTCACGACAATCATGTAATCATGTTTATTAAATAATCTACTGAATGTCATTGTATGACAGATTGTAGAGTCATTAAATAAATTTAAAAAAAACAAAAACAATTTTTTTTGCAACATGATTGACGTGGTCGGGTTGCAAGTCAAAAAAATATTAGGCAAACATACATTTTGAAAAATATATTGTAGACGAAAGTGTTAATATTGTTGGAGTCGCGGTCTTTTTGGAGCGTTTGTCCAGTAATATTCTTATAAGCTCGGTCGGCAGCGGAGTGGTGCCTACATTTTTTTCTACGACCACCACTAAAAGTAGGCCTTTTAGCGGTAGCTTTTTTCACTAAAAGTGACGTTTTATAATTTAGCGTGTTTAAAATGAGATCAGCTGTTTACTTTTAGCACATGTGTTATAAAGTGAAGTGAGGTTATAAAACTACAATTTCGAACTGGAAGTGAGGTTGTAAAGTTATTCTAGTTACCTCTTGAGTTAGAGGTAAAGTGTTTTTTAAATAATTAAAGCGTTATCTAATGAATAAACTTAGATGTGTACTATTATAATTACCTTTGATAACTGACTTTGACAGTACTGTATTCACAAACATTCACCTGCGCGTCAAGGCCATGTTTTTATTATGACATAAATTATAACTGTCATAAATGCAAAGCTTTGTTAAATCGACATTTAGGGATTAATAACAAAAAATTTAAGGTCGTAGAAAAAATATTGTATGCAAACTCGTGCTAAAAGTGTTATTGCACTCGACATGTTTTTTTCATGTCTCGTGCATAAACATCAACTTTTAGCACTTGTTGCATAAATAGCTATTAGATACACTTACGTTTTTGTTATCTGTTTCCATATATTTTCTCAGGAGAATTTGGCTATAGCAGTGAAGTAATTTTCTTTTCCAATGCCTATTTATAAAGCTGTATTGTATTTGAGCAAATCTTTATCTCTCGTGAGCTAAAGTTTTGCCCTTATGGATAAAATGCCTATTTATTCAATTAGACCATACATAACTACTTTCCACCACCTACCTATAAAGTTGTAAGTGCTTTATCCACTAAAGCCACGTTGCTAGAGTAACACTTTATTGATAATAGTGGATAAAATTTACTTTATCTTTGCAATTTACATTTAAATATTGTTATCTACGACCAATACTAAAAGTAGGCCTTTTAGCGCTAGCTTGTTTCACTAAAAGTGATGTTTTATGGTTTAGCGTGGTTAAAGAAATCAGCTGTTTACTTTTAGTCCATGTGCTAAAAGTGAAGTGAGGTTATAAAACTACAATTTTGAACTGGAAGTGAAGTTGTAAAGTTATTCTAGTTGCTTCTTGCGTTACAGGTAAAGTGGTTTTGAAATAATTAAAGCGTTATGTAATGAATACAGTCAGATGTGGAGTATTAATAATGACATTTCGTAACTGACCTTGACAGTACTGGCTTCGCAAACATTCGCCCGCGCGGCATGGCCTACTGTTTATTATGACATAAATTACAAGGGTCGTAGATGCAAATCTTTGTTAAATCGATATTTATGGATTAATAACAGTAAAATTAAGGTCGTAGATAATAGTATATTATGTTATTAGGAGCAAAAGTTATATGTTATACGGCGAGGCTGGACGGGTTATCTGCTTAGCTTGCGATAAGTACAGCCGAGCCACATAAAGATACTTTTGCTCCGAATAACATATAGTATTTTTTCTTCAAACGTTTTTATAACAAATTATTTACAACTTTGTGAACAAAATTCGAAGAAAATTACTTGAGCTCGTCAGCGGCAGATACTATTATCTGCCGCTGACGAGCGGCAGATAAAGTTGTCAGCGGCAGATAAAGTCGTCAGCGGCAGATAAAGTCGTCAGCGGCAGATAATAACTTTTTCTGCCGCTCGTCAGCGGCAGATAATATTATCTGCCGCTTGGCAATAAAGTGACAGTTTAGCATCATCAATCCAGCAGTATAATGCCATATTTTACTACCGTTTGAAGAAAATAGTATATTATGTTATTAGGAGCAAAAGTTATATTTTATGTGGCGAGGCTGGATGGTTTATCTGCCGAGCTTGCGAGGCAGATAAGTACAGCCGAGCCACATAAAGAGCCTTTTGCTCCGAATAACATATAGTATTTTTTCTTCAAACGTTTTTATAACAAATTATTTACAACTTTGTGAACAAAATTCGAAGAAAATTACTTGATCTCGTCAGCGGCAGATAATATTATCTGCCGCTGACGAGCGGCAGATAAAGTTGTCAGCGGCAGATAATAACTTTATCTGCCGCTGACGAGCGGCAGATAAAGTCGTCAGCGGCAGATAATAACTTTATCTGCCGCTCGTCAGCGGCAGATAATATTATCTGCCGCTTGGCAATAAAGTGACTGTTTAGCATCATCAATCCAGCAGTATAATGCCATATTTTATTGCCGTTTGAAGAAAAAATATTGTATGCAACGAGTGCTAAAAGTTGTTTATGCACGAGACATGTTATGAAACTCAGCATTCGGCTTCGTTTCATAATTTTCATGTCTCGTGCATAAACGTCGACTTTTAGCACTTGTTGCATAAATACCTATTCTTATATTTACGTGTTTTGTAGATTTTATCGTAGATAAAATATTGTACGATACATATGCGTAAAGCATCTTTAGACACTCGCGGGGCTTAATACGCTCGCTCACTCGGGTTTTAACTCTGCCCCACTCTTGACTATAAAGACTAGCTTTACTCACTTGTATCGTAAATTACTATTAATCACTACCGAATAAATTATTGTGGTTTTTGTAAATAAAACAACATAGGAAATAACACAGTGTACTTTGTTGAGTTTGAAAAGGCTATTTTTGTATTAAGTGCGCGAAATTAATGATTTTAGAACGTGAGAATCTTACTTCTTTTGACGAGGCGATAGCCGGGTCTAAGAGATATTGCGGAATTTGTGAAAACACATTTACCTCTTTTTACCCCCTTAGGGGCCAATTTTTCAAAATTCACCCCGAACACATATTAGCACCTTTAGGAGTTGATTAGGGAAAAATCCTGAAATACGTTCCTAAGCATTTGCATTGAAAATCTTTGCAAGTAAACACCGGTTGTAAGAGACATTAAGGAATTCGTAAAAACCCATTTTACCTCTTTTCGCCCTCTAATTAGGGGTTGAATTTAAAAAATTCCTTCTTAGCACTACCTTACGTAACAAATTGAACCTTCCACCCAAATTTATAAAGTTCCTAATGCATACAAAGTCCATAAACTGTATTCTAGCACATTTGATTACTTATGTTCACCTTTTCCGCCACCAATCTGTATACAGATAACTAGCAATTTAACCAATTCAATTCATTTCAATCCAACGTGCCTTCCCCGAGAGAACATTAGAGGCATTAAAATTCCGACGGAAAACTCAATGGGTGGAAATTCAGAATACGTCATAGACATTACAAGACGTAGCAAATTCTTAACATTCCGATACCTACAATAGCTAATTATCGTTTCTTTTACTTAGCGGGTTCAAATTTATTTTTCTGAACAAAGTGTACAGGTTGGGGAAATTTCGATGTTTTCATAGGGAATCTCGATAAGTATAGGAGATATGGAAAAATGGACCCCCATCCTCGATATTTTTTCGAGAAAAACTTAATGGTGCAAACCAAAATGGGCTACCGTCTTTTGTTTTCGAATTATAAACAAAATTTTTTTTTTCGATTTTTCGTTTTGTGACCATATCTCGCATATTTATAAAAATAGATAAAAGTAATTTGACGTTCTTCTGGCACTTTTTCGATACGAATGCAGTGAGTAGTCAGTTATTAAAAAAAATGTCTGAAATTCGAGTTACAACATAAAGCTGTATTTTTGTATATGGAACCCATAGTTGTATGTGGTATCATGAGTAAGAGGATTTTTTCCCGTTCCAGTGATATATATCATAATATACAGATTGGTGGCGGAAAATGTGAACATAAGTAATCAAATGTGCTAGAATACAGTTTATGGATTTTGTATGCGTTAGCCATAAACAGACCTACATGCGATTAACATCTAGCATCCGCAGAATCAAAAGGTTTTGTTTTTAGGAAACACTGAATTCTAGGATACTAGATTTTAAATAATATATGTCTACTTCTGTCTAACGCATACAAAGCCCATAAACTGTATTCTAGCTCAATGGACTGCCTATGTTCGCATTATCCACCACCAATCTGTATAATATAACATATACTGTCCTTCCTAAATTTGTAACACATGGAGTTTTTTATCATCCATTTATCAGAAAGTTTTATTCCTGATACAAGTTTCTACATCTCAAACTAAAAATTCACTTGCCAAAATCTAAATATATTCTGTCGTATATGGGAGAGGTTCAAAAATATGAAAATGGTTGAAGAATAAAGTATTCTTATTTTTCAAAATAGACAAAAATGTTATTTGAAGAAGAATTAAAAGTAGGTGTCAAATATAAAGTCACAGTTACTTGCTTCGAAAACAATTTTTTTTGGGCTCTCCTATTTTTTCTTACCACCCTGTGTATTACCAAATGAAATACTTCAAAGTTAACTTAACAGCGGATACGATAAACGTGTACTGTCAAACCTGAGTTTCCCCTCACTTAGCAACCAGGATATTACCTGATTCGAAATGAGTGCTAACAAATTTCATTTTTGTGTCAAATTTTTAAATAATTTAATAACAAACGGAGCAGATAACAATTTAAAGTCATTTATAATTTTTAATAGATATGTTATAACACATACTTCCAATTAACACTTTTGTTTTTTTGAAAAATAGGGGTATTTATTTTTCAATCAGTTTCATATTTTCGAACCTCCCTCGTATATGAAGTAGGATATTTAAATTTTTGCAAATGCATTTTTAATTTGAGAAGCTGCAGATGTTTTAATGGACAATAAAATGTTCTGATAAATGGATGTATGAAGGACAATACATATAATATTATAAGCAACAATCAAACGTGATTAATTCTGTCAATCAAACGGTGGTATTGTAATAATCCAAAAACTTTGTTTAACCGCTTATATTCTAAATGGCAGAAGCCTTCAACTAGAAAACGACGAAATATTAAAAATTGTGAATTGTTATTATAAAGTAGTGAAAATGAATAAATCGATCCCATCCGACATATGTCACTGAAATGGGAAAAAAATCCTCTTTCTCATAATGCCACAGCTAACTATGTGTTCCATATAAAAAATACAACTTTATGTTATAATCCGAATTTAGAAACTCTTTTGGACAACACACTACGCCACTGAATGATTATCAAACATAATAGTATATTAAAGTATGAGTGGATAACAAGTTCTTTAAAACACGCGCGAGTTTTCGAGCACAACGGCGTAGCCGGAGTGCTCGAAATAGAGCAAGTGTTTTAAAGACCAGTTATCCACGAATACTTTACGCTATTTTTTATTATACCTCCAATACTGGAAATAAATTACGCACTAAAAACTTAGAAATAATTTTTGTGGTGATAAATCGAGAGGGCATAATAATATTGCTACTATAGTTACGAGAATTATTTACGTATTTGTCGCGTCCATGTGCGTTGTTGCATTCAGTCGTTTCCTTGACAACCTTTAAAGCTCGGCGAGCTTTAATCGCCTATATTCGCACGCTCAGGCGTGCTTTAAATGGCGATTCTGATGCAGGTATAATAAAAATAGCTATTAAGGCAACTAGTGTTTTACAGAGGGTTTAAAAATCGAGGTCGATCATGTTAAAATTCGAGCGAAGCGAGAATTTTATGATCGACCGAGATTTTTAAACTGTAAAACACGAGTTGGCTTCAATATTTTTTCTACAGCCGAGGAGTTTGTTAGCTTAAATGCCCTCGGGGCTCCACCCCACTCCAAGGGGGCCCTTGGGACTCCGCTCCTCTCCAAGGGGGCCCTCGGGGCTCGGCCCCTCTCCAAGGGGTCCCTCAGGGCTTATCCCCTCTCCAAGGGGGCTCTTGGAGCTCCACCCCTCTCCAACGGTGCCCTCGGGGCTCCGCCCCTCTCCAAGGGGGCCCTCGGGACTCGGCCCCTCTCCAAGGGGGCCCTCAGGGCTCGGCCCCTCTCCAAGGGGGTTCTTGGAGCTCCACCCCTTTCCAAGGGTGCCCTCGGGGCTCCGCCCCTCTCCAAGGGGGCCATCGGGCTCCGCCCCTCTCCAATCGGGCACTAGGGGCTCCGCATACAAATCGGTCCGATATAATAACTGTACTTTTAATCTTCACAAATAAGGTTTTATAAACTCTTAAAGTACTCCGTGCTTTAAATGGAATGGCGTGTTTTATAGACAACATAAAGCACGCCGCATATGACCCTTGGAAACAGTTTAAAATTACGGCTGTAGAAAATAATATTAATACTACTTACGGGAACTTGAAAATTTTGCTACCTCACCCTAAAAGTTTAATTTATTATTATTTATTTTAGATACACATTTTTCTTACTTTCTGTGGCGCCTGGGCGATATGACCAAAATCAAAGTTGGGCGTTGTGACCAAGCTGGGCATTGTGACCAAAATCGAAATTGGGCGTTGTGACCAAGTTGGGCGTTCTGACCAAAATCGAAGTTGGGTGTTATGACCAAAAAGGTGGTTTCAGTGGCGTCGATAGCTCTCTCCTATAACAGGCGTGGGTGGGCGTTGTGACCAATATCGTTTTTGGGCGTTATGACCAAGTTGGGCGTTGTGACCAAAATCAAAATTGGGCATTGTGACCAAGTTGGGCGTTGTGACCAGAATCGAAGTTGGGCGTTATGACCAAATATTGAGTTGGGGTTTGTGACCAGTGGGCGTTGTGTCCATGCCCCAATAAATCGACTAAACGTAATATACCTTAGTACAAAGTCCCTTCAGTAAGAAGTTATAGGGCCTCGAAGTTAAATTTTTTATTTTTTATTTTTTTGTTAATTTACACAAATGTACAGATGTCGATTTGAATTTTGGTATACATGCTTACTATTTTGTAGTGCACTTATAGGAAAAATTTCATAAACTAGACTTGACTGTAAGAAGTACTTTATCTATTTTCAAAACTTTTTTTAGCTCTAACTTCGTTATCTGTAACATTTTTCAAAATTTTAGGTTATTATTTGACATAGAATTAAAATACACAAAAATAACGTACTCTTAGTTCATAAGTGTAAAAGCAACCGTTTAGCTTAAAATGGTCATCAAAGGTTTTTGGGTGTCATTAAGACGTGCAATTATCAAGTAGCCATGAGCACAAAAACAATGGGTAATGATTGTAATCTAGTAAACAACAAGAAATCAATTAATGACGTTGGTGACATCAGTTGTTTGTCTTTTGTGCTTACGAAAATGCTGCAACATAACGAACCCTTCAACATTGGAGAATTAGTTATGTAGTGGCATTCTCTTAAACATAAAAGAACAAATTCGTATGTCACTAATGTCATTAATTATTTTAATTATTTTTTACTAGATGACCATTGTTTTTGTGATCATGGCTACTTGATAATTGCACGTGTTAATGACTACCAAAAACCTTTAATGGGCATTTTAAGGTAAACGGTTGCTTTTAGGCTTAAGAACTAAAAGTACATTATTTTTGTGCTTTTTAATTCTCTTTCAGATAATAACCTCAAATTTCAAAAAATATTACAGATAACGAAGTTATAATTAAAAAAAGTTTTTAAAGATAGGCAAAGTGCCTCTTACAGTCAAGTGTAATTTATGAAAAAATTTTTGTTAATGCAGTACATAATAGTAACCATGTATACCAAAAATCAAATCGATATCTCTACATTTGTAGAAATTAACAAAAAAATAAAAAATAAAAACTTGAACTTCAAGGTCCTATAACTTCTTACTGAAGGGAGTTTGTACTAAGGTATATTAGGTTTAATCGATTTATTATAACGTAGTAAATCTATGACTAATCGGTGTCCCATTATTTTAGGGACACCCTGTATATACATACATATACAAGGTGTCCCTAAAAAGGAGGTCAATGCGTTAACCATATATTTTTTGAGCAACAATATGATGATTTAACTCAACTTACCTATATACAAAGTTGCTTAGATTAGCCGCTAGAGGAATTTAAAAACCATTAACTTTTTAAATTTTTTTAACCCCCTGTATAATCATTACCAATTTTTTTTCTGAATAGTTACTTTAATTTAGAAGCTATTTCCTCTCTTACAAAATTTTAGTCGGGTAAACGGTTTAGCCACAAAAATAGCTATTTATGCAACAAGTGCTAAAAATTGACGTTTATGCACGAGACATGAAAATTATGAAACAAAGCCGAAGGCTGAGTTTCATAAAATGTCTCGTGCATTCTAGAATTCATTTAAGATTTAGAAGAAAAAACATTTGTAGTCCGTAGGAAGAACGGGTATCTTGCTAATATACTATAATATACGCCCTGCAATTTGAAACTCTGCACCCCTTTGATATTTTTCCCAAAAGTGAAGATTAACGGAGTCGCCGAATTTATGCCTTACTTAATTTTAGTGATGGGCTTATTCGAATGAAAAATAACCGGTTATCCGGTTATTGAAATAACCTATGTAACTCGCTTTTCGTTCCAAGTATTTGAATGAAAAATAACCTCATGCTGATACGTACTACGATTTGAATATAAAACCTCTATTCAAAGGTACTTCGTGCCGTATCTCAGCGACCTACGCAGTGCTCAAAATTATGTAAATATAAATACGTCATAACTCATAAACAAAGCAGGTTGTATTGAAAACACCATTTGGTTATCGCGTAACTACCTCGTATCATAAAAAATATCAAATTCTGGGGACCTGAAACCTGAACGCCTAAAAACTGCAAACGCATCAAGCTATAAAACAATTTTTTATTTGCTTACATCTCCAAAAGGCCTTTAACCCGCCCGATCGATAAAGATAAACGTTTTACCACGATTAGCAAGCAGTCCCGCATATTTCTTTCTTTCTACACTTCTTAATAAATACCTCTTAATTTCCAATACATAACACATAATGTACGGTCGGCGCCTTAGAAATCGGGCACTACACACTATTATGATATATTTTGCATGTATTTTTTAAGTGTATAAACTGGGTTTTTACAGTTATTATGGTTTTAATTGTTACGTCCGATTGTTTATTGTTTGACAATTATGAAATGCCATCTCACATTAATCAAGTAACCGGAGCAAGAATAATCCAAAGACTAGAAGAACATATTACGTGTTCCGATTTCTAAGGCGCCGACCGTACATATTATGTTTTGGTTCCTCTGCTATCTGCAAGTTACGATGTCGATGCAGATGACGGTGAACCGATGTTGATGCAGATGACGGTGAACCGCCAACCGGCAAACCGGCTGACTTAATCGAAACGAATCGAGAGCCAAAATTTATTCGAATGATTATTCAAATAATCATTCGGTTATTAATATCATTCGAATGCAAATAATTCGGTTATGAAAATTGTCCGGTTATGCCCATCACTACTTAATTTCCACACTGTATACACTAATGCTCATTTATATTAGTCCACGAATATTTTACTAAGATTAACTACATAAAAATTAGTGATGAATTTTCAAACATTTTTTTCCTAAAAGGCAAAATTTAAAAGGTACGGCTCTGTAAAGTTGAATTAAAAGATTAGATATTTTTAATATTAATCGGAAATCTGGGACCATAAATTCAATCATAGGGTGTACACTCGAAGATGTAGTTAACAAAACGTACACGATCTAGAATGACCTTGTGGATCTAAATGGGCTCCATTCTGGTTGCGATTGAAAAAAAGACAAAACGATTTTTTTATTACTGAAAATTGATTAATTTTATGCATACATCGCATTGAAAAACTTATTTTTGAATATTTCTAAATGATTTTTGAACAAGTGTTCTTTCTAGACGATGTCAAATTTATCTCGAAATTGCTTTTCTAGACGACCACATGTGAAAGTAACATTATCGCGACAACAGCTAATTACAAAAAGTTGACAATTTCATACACTAGCACGATATTATACCGTACTAATCATATCGTAACGGCACAAAGTTATTCAAATAATCCAGACGCTTTTACTTTATTCGTTACTTAGGTGTACCAACTATTGCAACCTACCTTTGAAGGCTCCCATAACTACGACTAGCTCAATCTTCGGCTGCGATATGCGTATGATAAATGTGGGAGTTTTGTTTCCTTCATTTTAGCATAAAGGTTTTAGATTCACCAAGAAAGAAGTATTGGGCGACAACAACTTTATCAAGTTGTTATTTTTTTCTATAATATTTATGTATACATTCAATCATATAATTCATGGGTCATGTTAATGGTTAATTATGAGTTTAAGATAATAAAGGTTTATCTACTATGGCAGTTTCTATATGATACTTTATACGGAAATATCGAATTAGAGTTCATATCAGTTTGATTTAAATTGATTAATCAATCGTGAGTTTTATAGAAAAGTTTTCTTCCTTTTTCGGAAATTCGGCACCTTTAGGTAAGATAAATTTAAAGAGCTCTTATACCCACTTAACCTATTTCTATTCGTAATGAAAGCGGTTAAATGATTTATCAGCTAATTCAATTCACATTTCTAAAGTATAAGAAATTCCCATTATTTGACAGATACCTGATATAACATTAAACCCTAACTGACATTCATAAATATAACCTGATGGCTATCTATTTGGTTCGTTTTACCATTGCTATTGAAAAGGTAATTAATTAAATATTCTTATTACATTATTATGAAGTTATTGAAGGTAAATCAAATGTTATGTGTACATTTTAAACTTGTAAATTGACATATTTTGGGTTACGGCTGAACTGAATAGTTTATATAATTTGCCTGTAGTTTAGGACTTAGAGGATATAAATAAAATTGATATCTTCTAAGGGTTTAGGACTAACCTAACTAAAAAGGAGGCGATCCTATGCTGCCAGGAACTGCTGTCTTGCATATCGAGATGAACTCTTAAGTAGAGTTCATCTCGATATGCAAGACAGGAAACAATTTCGTCACCAGACTAATGAAGCGGCTTTTTGGGCTAGAAGCTCTTAACAAGATTTAACTATGGTCTAACATTGTCTTCTAGTTCCGTTAGGCCCTCCCAGAAGGTTTCAATGAGACTTCGGGCGACTCTATCCAACTGAATCATAACGTCCCGTGCTCAAATATAGCAAAGAATAACAGAGGAAGCAGAAAAAAGCTAAACCAAAGACCCTTTATCAGAATATGTACTGATTGCCCATGTAGGTACCTACCAGTTAATTTGTAACTGCTTTTTCTATTAAGAACACACCAAATAAATTAATTCTATTTGCCTGTAAAACCATTACTCTTTAATATAATGTAGAATTAGATTAATTACAACCTTACAGATAAGAAGTTTCCAATGTTTTATCCTTGTAAGCTGGGAATCAACTCCTAATTTATTTGCTGCTGGACGCTATCAAGCCCCAATCTGTTTTTTATTCAAAACAGGAAGTGGTTTTCTCGTTTATTTTTAATTTAAGAATTCTCAAATTAGTTTTCTATTTAAAATAAAAAAACTACATGAAGATTATGCAACCAATATTTCTCCCAAGTACTATAAGTTGCCTAACTTTCAAGTTTTGTGATAATTCAGATTTATTATATTTTAGTAGTTCGACTGTGGAATGTTACATGTGGTCTTCTAAAAAATAGTGTTTATAACTCGCTTGAAAGTGCAAATATCTGTGCTCGTGTTTTAGATCCACTCAGGCTTCGCTACGCTACGACCTCGTTTCTCTAATCGACACTCGCGCCATATTTGCTGCTTGCAACGCTTGTTATGAAAATAACTATTAACAAATGCTACAGAAATTGTTTAAACCAAGCGTACCCCAAAACCCAGTATACGATTTATTTTCCACATAGCACAGGAAATAAAGGGATACCGTCGGGAAGAATTAGAAGGAAGCTGAACTTTGGCCAGTTGTTACCACGACAAGAGATAATTTTTTCTTGTGAATAAAAATCTTCTTTTGAAATTTATGATCATTAATTTCGATACATGTCTTTGAAATTGTTTCATTCTTGGAATTGGATTCGGATAAAATGCGTCTGAGGGCCAAATACAATTTATACATCTCTATTCTCTCTATTCGCAAGAAAAAAATTGTAAAGTTTTGCGTTGATTTGTATAAAAATACCACATTCCTGAAAATTGCCAAATAGTTGATACGGATTTAATTGTTAAAACGAGTCGTCAGAATCGTTTAATAAGGCCGAATTAGCTAAATAGAGGCTTAAAATTCCATTTAGGTCATACTAAACCACCTTTAGAAGATATCGTTGCCGGCATTGGAAGTTCAATTATTGCCACTTTAGACGAACAGTCTTGTAGCGGTCCGAACAGTAGCACAATTAGTAGCAAATGAGATCGCCCCACCGCTGCGACTGAGCGTGCAATGTCTGCGCGGAGTCGAGAGCCAGCTTTGATGGCATTGGTTAAACCCCCGCTCTATCTTTGACGTCATTGGTCGAACCTCTGCTTGGTCGCCTCTCGAAGGGTATAAAAGAAAAATTTTCCAGACCAAATATGTTGTATCAGCCAGTGTTGCTAATAGCCTGGTCGAGACTCTGCACTCTCAGCCGGTGTTGTTAATAGCCCGGCTAAACTAAGCATCTTGGTCAGTGTTGCTAATAGTCTAACTAGAGTATGCAATCACAGCCAGTGTTGTTAATAGCCCGGCTAGGCTAAGCAATCTTGGTCAGTGTTTCTAATAGCCTAACTAGATCATGTTTTAGGATAACCTATAAATACTAAGGAAATTGTAGAGGCTGCGGAGACCAGCATACAATTTCAAAAAAAAACGGTGCACAGGATCGCTCTGGGACGCATTCTAAACTTACGCTCTCTGGAAATTTCGCATACAATTTCGGGCAAACGGTGGACGGTATTCTGGTAAACACATTCTCGCCTTCGAGCTTCGACTATTCGTCTACGATCTCCTGTCGTTATCCGGTTTTACGGTGGCAGAGAGCACGCTCCAAAAGGGAGATAACAGGGATAGCACTAGCAAACATTCTGGCATTCTAGCATTCTCACTTACATTCATTAATTTGCAGGCGCACCAGGTGCTTACACGGATACCTGCAGATATTCCGGCGGACGAGACATCAGGGTTGTCTCGGACGGACTGTGGACTACGGATTTCTTGGGACGGAAATCGGAATTGTCTCGGACGGACTGCTAACTACGGACTCTACGGACGGGACATCGGGATTGTCTCGGACGGACTGCGGACTACGGATTTCTTTTCCTGGAATTCTTCTGGCATTGCAGAAGACGATACTACGCGGGCGGTCCGTAGTATTGTCGGCAATTTAGCTAAGGCACCTCGGGGACGCAAAATCCCGTACCAGCAGTAAAGCCGCTGGTCCTTGAGGGTCGCAGAGGGACTTTCTGGACTAGACAGGATCTAGACAGGATTTTATTTGGAGGGGACAGGAGCTGGACGGGTATCTGGGAATTTTAGACTGGGACATCTCGGTTTCTGGGCTCTGGTAGATTTCTCTGGGCGGCTAGGCTGTAACAGGTTTTGTGCATTATTTAAATCACAACAAAATTTACTAGTTATCGGTATTTTACCGAGTTTATCGGTATTTTACCGAGTTTATCGGTCTCGGGTGCCATCTGGACACAGGAGCTGCATGTGCATGTTTGCTAAACTATGTATATATCTGAGTTCAGGTTCCTGCTCGGACACGCCATTGTAATATCTGACCCTTCTCATAAGGGTTGTTAAACTCTACGCTCGTCGGGTAGCTCAAAGTCGTAGGGGGTTCCCCTCAGATATATGATAATTTAGCAAACCAAAACACCATCGGAATACATTTAAACAGTTTAATATATTTACCTACGATACATTTCAGTAATAGATATTTCCAAAGTTCATTTACACAAGAAATGACACCGATAAGTCCGTGTGAACGGCCGCAGCTGATAGCCGGCGTCCTTATCTGCACGGAGCGCCGGGCGTGGCACGTGCGGTTAATAATGGTCCTTGCGAAGTAGCTGGAATCAAAACAGAGTTAAACGGTCTGCCAATTATACAATAAATCATATCACGGCTCTAGAGATTTTACTGATAGTGCAGGGGGTGAAGCCCGCCTCTAAATTCATTTAGGGATGTCCGGAGACGGTTAAGCTAGAAAGGCCGCATTGCGTTAACAAATATGATTTTAAATTCAGAGTCCGAGCGCCGACCAAATATTGCCGCTTTTCCTCCAAAGCGGGCCGGGGAAATCTCGCGCTCTCGGACTATATTACGACTGGCAAATTTAAATTACAACGACTGCTAACTTTGAGCACGGACGGTTTCAAATATGAATCAAAATACAAGTCTAAAGCTTGAGTGCGGGCTGTTTTGATTACGTCTGGAGATTATAATGAATGCTAGTTTAAAGTTCAAGTGCGGATTATTTTAATTAGGGCCGTATATTTCGGCTGGGGAGAATTGATGACATCTAGATATTTATTTTGGCAAGCCACTAGGTCAAACCACGATAAACAGAGGACAGTCAGGCGGGTTTTCACCACTGAGTCGAATTCTGTTTATTGGCGACTGCGAGATGTTTCCCAAAATAATTCACCAGGTCAAATCTACTCTCGGGGAAGTTAACTAATTAATAAGTTATTGACATCCAGGCGGATTTTCACCACTGGGTCGAAACAACTTATTAGCTAGCTTGCTAAGTTCGGTCGGGCGAAATCTCCTTAGTCGGACGGGGATTGGGGATCAGGGACTGGGGAAGTCGGTCTGGAAGGTCTTGGAGTCGGAAGGGAAAGTCTCGTGGAATCTCTCTTGAAATACGCTCTGCAACTAGTTTTATAGGTCTTGCAAAGTTTCTAGGAGGGGAGGACCGGCGCGCGTCTCGCCTTTATTCGCGCTGTTGTCACGGGCGGAACTTCGGTCTGTGCTATCTTATCTGGCTGAAACACACCGAATTCTAGATAACGCGAAAGGTCGGCGACGTTTAAATTTGCAAATATTATTTAATATTAAATTACTCAAATTGAAACGGGAGCTAGCGTTACAATACAATCACAGCCAGTGTTGCTAATAGCCTGGCCTTGTGTTACTATAGCCGAGGCACACCGTACGATGTACCATGCCATGCGAAATACGTCCACCAGGCCAATTCCAGGAGACATCCCGCCAGAAGCCACGGAAGCGCAGACACCGCAAGAACGCGTTGAGGGATTTCTCCAGGCTTCCACAAGTATTCTGCCACTGATGCCGCCTTCGCCCCCGAGACCAGACACCTGGGCCCACCAACATCAGAAGGAGGACATGCGCCGCTCGCAGACAGTGGTCTTGTCATCGTAATTTATTAATGTTGTGTGATCATGTAAATATGTAGTATAAGTGTGTAAATAAATAATGTAATTCGACTAACTCTCGTCAACACACACATCAAATACAGTCTAAAGGATTCGTTAGAAGAGCTTATAGAATTGAAATTTTGGAAAACCTCAGTAATGGAACACGTAAAACCACCGAATCGATTAACAAAGACCATGAGCTTATTAAGGGATTGCGTAACAAGGGATATTTTTATCTAAAGGCGGACAAAGGTGAAGAGATTGTTATTTTGAATACTTTAATAGAGTAAGTACATTGCTTAACAATGGACCCTACAAAGAATTGTAAAAGACTCCCCTAAGGAGCATGATTGTTAAAACACTGCCCCACACTTATTACTCCAGCCCTTCGATATAAGCTGACTCTTTCTAGTCCAGAAATGCCAAAAATGTATTGTTTACCTAAGAGACATAAATCAGGTAAAACGGTGAGACATATTTTTATGTTATTAATTCTCCAACTTACCTCCTATCTAAATGGTTAACAAATGAATTTAGAAATTTAGCAATACCTGAAAATAATGTTTTGGTGGAAAACTCGTTGGAGTTAATAAATAAAATTAAAGATTTGGAACTTGGTAAAAGCGAGATTCTAGTTTCATTTGATGTGTGTTCATTGTTTCCAAGTGTACCAGTCCCATCACAAACCATACTTACGCATAATAATTTGGATTCAAACAAAATTGACGAAGTTTGTTAGATTAACTACACATTGGGTGTCCCAGAATTGCTTTCAAATAGATGGAAGATTCTATGAACAGCACGAAGGAACAGCAATGGGAAACAGCTTTTCCCCTTTCGTTACCAACCTTTTTATGTCTAAATTCTAAACCGATTTTAGCAATGCAGTGTATATCAAAAGATTTGGTCCAGATATGTGGACGACACTTTTGCTGTTTTTGGTTTATCTAAATGTACGATTTATAATTTATTGAATTACTTAAATTTTAAATTTCCTAGCATAAAATTCGCATATGAAATGGAAAACGAAGGACAACTACCATTTCTGGATACCTTAGTACGTAATAAGAAATAAAAATAAGTTGGAATTTGATGTTTATAGAAAAGAAATCAATGTAAACAGATTCATTGTAGCAAGTTCAAATAATATTGTTTTCAGCACAAAATGGCTGCTCTATTTTTTTGGTGCATAGACTGCTAACCTTTCCTTTAACCAAAAATCGGTATAACATCGAACTTTAGACCATCAAAAACATCACTGTATGCAATGGTTTTTCTTCTCAACTTATCGACACATAGATTAGGAAACAAAAAAATAAAATTGCATATTGGAAATTCCGCTACTCTGGTCAGTCTTAGAAGTCAAAGACCCAACGAAAAGTACATCAAAATTTCGTTTCACCCGGCTATAAAGATAAAATTTGTAAAGATGCAGGCTATAAAACTGTTCAAACAACATGTCAGGTCATTTTGGTATTTTAAATAGCCACCTAGGCTTTAGGGCAGCGTGCCCGTACGCTAAACCCTTTTAGTTCTTTATTTGGCTCCATCGCCTAATTCCAGAATCATGATTTCGCACATATTTGGCCCCAAACGCAGCATTTCTTGTTGGTTGGAGCCCCCCTCTGATGGCGCTTTGGCAGCCGAGCGTATCGCTCGCAAGAATTCCGAATCTTCTAGAAAGCACGCCGTTGTGGCGTGATACCAATGTTGCCGGCATTAATTTGTTTCATTTTATCGCCCCGCGATTGGCTGCCGAGGTTTAGTCACGTGGGGACGCGATCAAGGTGACCTGTGCCAGCGCTTCCCTCTGGGCAGTTGACCGCAGCCCGTTGCAGAGAACGCTTGTGTGGTGGTTGTGAGTGTAAGTTTCGAATTGTCTTCGGCGTAGCGTGGGTGCTCTTTGAGCCCAGTTTCCTGCTTCCGTAAGAAAGGGGTCGTGCCCCCTTCATCTCGACCTTCGAGGATCTGTCCAGCAGAACGAAAGTGGCCCATTTTTCGTCGTCCCGTTGTACGCGTCCTGACGCGTCTCACGTCGCCATTGTGGCGGATGTGCACTCATCCCTATAGCCGTCGAACATCGAAGGTACCTGCCACCTAAGACTGCAGCCTGTCGCAACTCAACTGTACCAGGCTCCCTAACCGCCTACATATTAAGGTATGTGTCTTTGAACTGATTACCGCTGTGAACGCGAGCGAGCCGTCACATCTCTTGTGCCTACAGGCACTGTCGTCATATTTGTCCATGTTGCGAGTGCTAATTTGTTCTTTACTGTTTGCTGCATAAGGCGTCGCGCCAGCATATTTATACATTCATTCAAAATTACATATTAAGACTGTCCATGTTGCGAGTGCTAATTTGTTCTTTACTGTTTGCTGCATAAGGCGTCGCGCCAGCATATTTATACATTCATTCAAAATTACATATTAAGACTGTCCATGTTGCGAGTGCTAATTTGTTCTTTACTGTTCGCTGCATAAGGCGTCGCGCCAGCATATTTGTACTCATTACTGCTCATTACTGTTGATTACTGTTCATTACTGTTCAACATCTGTCGCTAAGTTTAGAGCGCGCGCCAGCTGGTGTCCTTAGTTATAATCCATTTATAGATATAGTGCGACGCACTCTGCTGCACCATTGTAACCCGTTAGTCAATACATGATTTGCTAGCTAAGGGAACTATTGTTTTGTTTCGACTTGTGCATGTTCTGTTACAGATAAGCGCTCCCTTCAGTGTACTGATTATTGTGCGACGGAACGAGGGAGCTTTGAGCGTACAGGTGGGTAAGACAGCTGCGTAGTCGCGGTCGGATTGACACCTAATTACAATCCTTGCATAAGGCAATCCCGAAATTGTTATTCGACCTTGCATTTCTTGAGTAATCCTATCGGCGGAGTATTTTGCGTGCTTCGCTCCTGTCTAACCGTCCAGGCCCGGTTAGCCGGGTTAAGACAGGCTTGGTGGCGCCCTCACAATTTCGACATACCCTATATATATATTATGCCACAACACGCTTGCCTAGAACGTATCGTGTGACTCACGCCCGACTCCCTGAGCGTTCCAGCCGTGGCCTATTAGCCTATTTCGAACCGATTTCAGGGCAAGTGTGCCAGTTTTTCAGGACTGACTCCGTGGTGCGATGCTCACCTTGGGTGGGTGTCGTAAAGTTCTTTTAATACCGTAACAGGCTAATTTTGGCGCCCAACGTGGGGCCTGTTTTTTTCTGATATTCGTCTTCTCGTTAAGCCCCTTCGTTGTGCGTCTTAATTTTGGCGCCCAACATCTGGGGCATTGTATGTTTGTTTTTCTTATTAAGCCACCCGTTGGCTGCCTAATTTTGGTGCTCCGACGCCTGGAGCCTATTGGTGCACGACAACGTCCGACCTCATTTTGGGGTTTTCTTTTTTTTTGCGTTGTGTGTCTTAATTTTGGCGGCCCAATTGTTGCTTGTTGCTGTTATTGGACTGGAGTAGTCTCGTTAAGCCCATCCGTTGTGCGTCTTAATTCTGACGCTTTAACGTCTGAGACCTTGTTTGTTTTTTTTCTCGTTAGGCCACCCGTCGTCTGCCTAATTTTGGGTTAACCATTGTTGGTCGGTAGTAGGCTCGTTAAGCCATTCGTTGACCGCCTAGTTTTGGGATTTGCTCTTTTTTGCTTATGTTCGGTCTTTTCGCAAAGAATATGGACAGATAGTCCCGTTAAGCCATCGGTCGTGTGAAAGGTAACAAACCACTTTTTCCCGATTTCTCCCGTCTTGTCCGTCTACGATTTGGTTCGGATATCTGACGTAACTGACTTACCAAACACGCGCTAACGTTTTCCTTTTTATACGACGTATAATATAAGTCGTTCCTTTCCCGTTTGTAAACATGGTGCTAAAGCTACATATTGAACGCCTGCTTCGCGCGGAGGCTGAATACGAGTTGAGAATCAGAGGCCGTGATGCTTCCGGCACGGTTACCTTGTTGCGCTCCCGGTTACGCGACGTATTGAGAGAGGAGGGACGCGCAGATATGGATACGCGACCGACGTACCCGTATACGTTCGAGGAGGATCTCACGGCAGTGACAACATTGATTGGCGAGTTAGAGGAAAAGATTCAGGTATATTTAGCTAACCCGACTAAAGAAGTAGCGGCTACGATCGAAACGAAGTTTTATCACGGAATGAGCCGTCTGACGAATAGTTCAGCTATAACGGAGGAAGAGCGAGCGCTTAAACAAAAAGCGTTCGCGGAATTATCACTCATACGTTCGACCTACGAACTTAACCAAGTAAAGCTAGGGTCGGCTACGACTACGGCTGAGGAAGAAAGCGCCGTAACGCTGCCATCGACGTCCGGTGTCGCACCTACCATTACCGTCGCGACGACGACTACGACTACGACGGCGGCAACTATGTCGACTCCGAGTTTTGTTTCGCCGATGTCGCGTACGATCTCATTTAAGGCAACCCCTGTTTCGAAATGGAACATACAATTCTCAGGTGACCCGAAGGTCTGTCGGTCAACGCTTTCATCGAGCGTGTTAACGAACTCAGAGTGGCCAGAAACCTTACCGAAGAAGAGTTGTTTATGCAGGCCATCGATTTGTTTTCGGGCAACGCATTGCTATGGTATCGCGCGAATAGAGCGACCCCTAACACGTGGCAACAGTTAGTCGATTTATTGCGTCTAGAGTTTCAGCCTGCTAATTATGATGAACGGTTGTTGGACGAAATTAGACGTCGCACGCAAGGCCCTACGGAAAGTATGGGCATTTATATCGCTATCATGCGCACAATGTTTTCGCGCCTGACCGAAGCGGTTCCCGAGGAGAAACAGTTGCGTATTTTGTTGCATAATATTTCACCATTATACCAAAGCCAGTTGGGATTGACGGAAGTCCGGTCGATCGACGAGCTAGCGCTATACGGACGGAAGATTGAAGAACGGCGCTATGCCATTGAAACTTACGTGCCACCTTCTAGAAAGAAGTCTGACTTAGAAACAGACTTGGCATACGTCGAGGTCGCGCCTATCGCGGAAACGTGCCCAGTTGATGTTGTCGAAACGCGTGACGTTAATACTCCCGAGAGGAGGAACCGAGAATCGGCACCCAAGTCAAGCATGCGGTGTTGGAACTGTAACGAACCAGGCCATAGAGCCAGTAGGTGTCCGCGACCCCGCGGCAAGAAATTCTGTTACCGTTGCGGCAAACCTGAAGTGACCGTAAACACTTGTCCTCGTTGTCGAGCAAGAGATAGGGGACAGGGAAACGACCCCGCGAGACGCTGAACGGTCGAGCAGTGTCCTCGCGCGTGTTTAGTAATTCGACTAAATTTATGAAGGGACTTATCGAGGAGCGCGAGACCAAATTTAAGAAAAATAAAGTCATTCTCGATTACGTATTAGAAAGGTCATCTGATGACCGTCGACCGCATGTGACTGTTGAAATCATGGGTTTCGAGTTGTTAGCTTTGTTGGACTCAGGAGCGAATCGAACGATCTTAGGAGCTAAGGGTTGGGACGTGTTGCGTACTGTAGGCCTGCACATAAATAAGAAGCTGAGACTCGTTTGCTCAGTGGCGAATGGACAGACCGTAACCAGTCTAGGTACCCTGCACTTACCTATTCGTTTAAATAACAGAGTAGTAGCTATCGATGTTTTAATAGTTCCGGAGGTTCCGCACACCCGAATCCTAGGGATAGACTTTTGGAAGTCAGTGGGAATAGTCCCAGACGTGTTTCGAGGGGAGTGGGAATTCTCAAAACCCGGCTTAGCGGCCATTGATACTCCTACCGGCAATTTGCAGTCTATGTTCGACCTGAACTCGGATCAACGAGCCCAATTAGACACTCTCGTAAACCGACATTTTACTATCGCTAAACCCGAACTCGGCTGCGCCAAGTACGTTCAACATAAAATCACTACTAAGGCGGCACCGGTTAAACAAAGGTACTATCCGGTCTCTCCCGCAATGCAGGCGCATATCGATGCTGAGTTGGACAGTATGCTTAAATCAGGCGTTGTGGAACGTTCTCGTTCAGCCTGGTCGAGCCCGATTTTACTAGTTAAAAAGAAAGATGGAACCTATCGTTTCTGCGTTGACTTTCGTAAATTAAATAGCGTCACCGAGAAGGACGCCTACCCGATACCTTACGTGTCTTCGATTTTGGATCGCTTACGCGATGCCCGGTTTATGACGTCGCTTGATATCAAATCCGCGTACTGGCAAATTGAAATGGAATAGAAATCTAAGAAACTAACGGCTTTTACAGTACCCGGGCGCGGTTTGTTTCAATTTACTCGCATGCCCTTTGGGCTTCATAACGCGGCAGCGACTTGGCAACGTTTCGTCGACCATGTGTTGGGTCCCGAATTGGAACCTTACGTCTTTGTCTATTTAGATGACGTGATTATTTGTACCCCGACTTTCGAAAAACACGTCGAGATTCTAGACGAAGTATTGCAGCGACTAAACGACGCTGGTTTAACACTGGGTCGTGATAAATGTCATTTTTGTCAACCGGAATTACGATACCTGGGCTATGTCGTTAACGCCCAAGGACTTTTAGTCGACCCCGATAAAGTTTCGGCGATTCTTAACTTACCGCGACCTAGAAACGTTTCGGAGATACGGCGAGTAGTCGGCATGGCATCGTGGTATCGGCGTTTCATACCAAATTTCTCAGCCATTATTGCTCCGCTGACGTCGTTATTGAAAAAGTTTCAGAGGTTTGAGTGGACCGAGTCATGCGAAGTCGCATTTACAACCATCAAAAATTTCCTAGTTTCGGCACCCATTTTGTCGTATCCCGATTTTTCTCTCCCGTTTATCGTACAGACGGACGCTTTCAATGTTGGTATCGGCGCCGTGCTGACTCAGACCGTTGATGGCCAAGAACAGGTCATCTGTTACATTAGTCGGACTCTTACGAAGCCTGAACGTAATTTTTCGGTTACGGAACGCGAATGTTTGGCCGTCCTGTGGGCCATAGAGAAGTTACGTCCGTATTTAGAAGGCGCTCATTTTACAGTCATTACTGACCATCATTCACTTATCTGGCTAAATAATCTTAAAGGACCCACCGGGAGACTCGCCCGTTGGGCTGTTCGTATCCAACAATACGACTTTACGATCAAACACCGGAAGGGAAAAGACCACGTTGTCCCGGATGCGCTATCCCGTGCTATACCCGAAATAGATGTAGTCTCAGTCGTCGATTCTGGAGAACCCGAGGCCGGCGTTCAGGCGCCGGACGACAGTCGAACTGACCGTTGGTATAGGCGCATGTGTACGCGCGTCGTAGAAAAACCACTCAAGTATTCGGCGTGGAAACTATCGCGAGGGAAATTGTTTAAACATGTTAACGTAAAATACCCCGAATTGGACGAAGGCACGAGTTGGAAAGAGGTGGTTCCGAAGCCTCAACGTGCCGAGATTCTTCGCAAAAACCATGATGAACCTACCGCAGGCCATTTAGGCATTTATAAGACCTACGGCCGTATCGCTCAGCAGTATTACTGGCCTAAACTTAAGGCGGATGTGACCCGTTACGTTAACCGTTGCGCGACGTGCCTAGCGCAGAAACCCGAACAAAAACGCCCGGCCGGCTTGATGTGTCGTCACCCCGTGGTGGATAAGCCGTGGCAAATGATATCTATCGACATTGTAGGGCCGTTGCCCCGTTCAAAGAAAGGCTACGTATATATTCTGTCCGTGGCTGACTACTTTACCAAATTTACCCTTTTCTTCCCGTTGCGTACCGCCACCGCGACCGCGGTGACTCAGAAAATTGAGAACGATGTTTTCTTGCTCTTTGGAGCACCTCAGTACGTCTTGGTTGACAACGGCGTACAGTTTCGCAGTAGAGAATTCCGACAACTTACCGATACGTATAAATCACGAATTATCTTTAACGCGCATTACCATGCGCAGGCCAACCCCGTAGAACGCGTTAATCGAGTATTAAAAACTATGCTAGCGTCGTACGTGAAAGACAACCACCGGTAGTGGGATAAATATTTGTCGAAAGTCGCTTGCGCAGTGCGTACCGCAGTACACGAAGTCACCGGCATGACCCCATATTTCGCCAATTTCGGCAGAGAGATACAGTTAAAGGGGACGCGCGCCAATAACCCCGAGGAGGTAGATGTTTCGGAACAAATACGAGTAGAGGGTCGCGAAGACTTGTTACGACGGACTCCCGCGTTAAGGTCGGTATATGAAGACATAGTCAAACGACTAGACGTGGCGTACAAAGCCTCCAAGGCGACATACGATTTGCGAAGGCGCCCGGCTCAGTTTGCCGTTGGCGATACCGTCTGGCGACGAAATTACGTACTTTCCGATGCGGCGAAATATTTTAACGCCAAGTTGGCTCCGAAATTTATAGGGCCGTTTTATATCAATCGGCAAGTTTTGCTTGCCACTTACGAGCTGTCCGACGAGACCGGTGCCCCGAAAGGCACTTGGCAAGCGAAACACCTAAAACCCAATCCCACGGACGTTTAGTCTACTAGCGCCCGTTTTCCTTAACCCCCCTTCCTTTTTTTTGTAGGCCTTGACGGCCATACCGCCGGCTCAGAGCCGTATCTTCAGTAGTACCTGCCTTTCCCCGAGCTTCCTTGTTGTGGGAACCCCACAATGCGCCGATCCCGTGACGCGCAACGTGCCCTCTTCAGGTGGCTTGTGGGACAGGTTGCGAGGGACTTACCCTTCTTCCCCCCTCCCCATGTTCTTTTGGAACGGTTGGTCGGAAGTGTGCATGGGAGTAAGACATTCTATTGACCCGATCTTGACGAGCGCTAACCGCGCGTTTTTTTTTTTGATATTTTTACGGTTTCAATTTGGAACCCCAAACCCTCCTTCTCTATGCTCTATCTTTACCTTTCTTTTCCCATTGTCATTACTATCTACCGTGTCCCGGCGACAACTACCCAACCCCGTTGTTCTCTTTTTCTTTCCACCTTCCAAAACCGCACTGTTAGGCGACCGTCATAGACCCGGTGTTAAGGTCCAGTCGGCGTTTCGTGGCCGTCGCCGCAGGGCGTGCCACACCCGTTTCGGGTCTGGTCGGTTACCTTTTTTTTTTTTGATCGTTTTGGTGGTCGATTATCGACGTGGTTTTGATAACCGTTGTTGTGGCACTCCTATTTTGGGAGGGGCAGTCGAGCCGGATCGGCGAGACTGTCCTCAGTCTGCCTAGTCTTTGCCCGTTTGGTTCCCCGAGGGAGCCAGACACGAATCGTTTTGTGGACCCCTGGCGGAGCGCCACTCGTTTGGGACAGCTAGTTTTCTTGTCGCCCGTCTTCCGTGGTCCGGGGAGTGAGTGCTAGCCATCAGCGAACCGCCGGGTCCTACCCAATTTTCGTATTTCCACTGGCGTATCCAGTCTTTCTTCTTCCTCTTCTCTCTTCCCTCCTGTCGTACCCTATCTGGTGGCCGGTGTGCGTAATTCCTTTGGGGGTACAGCTATCGTATCAGCGTTTCCGGTCGTTTGAGTGCTCGTGGCGCCGCAGCCAAAATGCCCCGTTGTTTTTAAGAGACTTCGGGGAACTCTATTTCAAGTAAGGGGAGTGTCAGGTCATTTTGGTATTTTAAATAGCCACCTAGGCTTTAGGGCAGAGTGCCCGTACGCTAAACCCTTTTAGTTCTTTATTTGGCTCCATCGCCTAATTCCAGAATCATGATTTCGCACATATTTGGCCCCAAACGCAGCATTTCTCGTCGGTTGGAGCCCCCCTCTGATGGCGCTTTGGCAGCCGAGCGTATCGCTCGCAAGAATTCCGAATCTTCTAGAAAGCACGCCGTTGTGGCGTGATACCAATGTTGCCGGCATTAATTTGTTTCATTTTATCGCCCCGCGATTGGCTGCCGAGGTTTAGTCACGTGGGGACGCGATCAAGGTGACCTGTGCCAGCGCTTCCCTCTGGGCAGTTGACCGCAGCCCGTTGCAGAGAACGCTTGTGTGGTGGTTGTGAGTGTGAGTTTCGAATTGTCTTCGGCGTAGCGTGGGTGCTCTTTGAGCCCAGTTTCCTGCTTCCGTAAGAAAGGGGTCGTGCCCCCTTCATCTCGACCTTCGAGGATCTGTCCCGCAGAACGAAAGTGGCCCATTTTTCGTCGTCCCGTTGTACGCGTCCTGACGCGTCTCACGTCGCCATTGTGGCGGATGTGCACTCATCCCTATAGCCGTCGAACATCGAAGGTACCTGCCACCTAAGACTGCAGCCTGTCGCAACTCAACTGTACCAGGCTCCCTAACCGCCTACATATTAAGGTATGTGTCTTTGAACTGATTACCGCTGTGAACGCGAGCGAGCCGTCACATCTCTTGTGCCTACAGGCACTGTCGTCATATTTGTCCATGTTGCGAGTGCTAATTTGTTCTTTACTGTTTGCTGCATAAGGCGTCGCGCCAGCATATTTATACATTCATTCAAAATTACATATTAAGACTGTCCATGTTGCGAGTGCTAATTTGTTCTTTACTGTTCGCTGCATAAGGCGTCGCGCCAGCATATTTGTACTCATTACTGCTCATTACTGTTCATTACTGTTCATTACTGTTCAACATCTGTCGCTAAGTTTAGAGCGCGCGCCAGCTGGTGTCCTTAGTTATAATCCATTTATAGATATAGTGCGACGCACTCTGCTGCACCATTGTAACCCGTTAGTCAATACATGATTTGCTAGCTAAGGGAACTATTGTTTGGTTTCGACTTGTGCATGTTCTGTTACAGATAAGCGCCCCCTTCAGTGTACTGATTATTGTGCGACGGAACGAGGGAGCTTTGAGCGTACAGGTGGGTAAGACAGCTGCGTAGTCGCGGTCGGATTGACACCTAATTACAATCCTTGCATAAGGCAATCCCGAAATTGTTATTCGACCTTGCATTTCTTGAGTAATCCTATCGGCGGAGTATTTTGTGTGCTTCGCTCCCGTCTAACGGTCCAGGCCCGGTTAGCCGGGTTAAGACAGGCTTGGTGGCGCCCTCACAATTTCGACATACCCTATATATATATTATGCCACAACACGCTTGCCCAGAACGTATCGTGTGACTCACGCCCGACTCCCTGAGCGTTCCAGCCGTGGCCTATTAGCCTATTTCGAACCGATTTCAGGGCAAGTGTGCCAGTTTTTCAGGACTGACTCCGTGGTGCGATGCTCACCTTGGGTGGGTGTCGTAAAGTTCTTTTAATACCGTAACAAACAATATTAAAAATCGATTAGGAAATCCAAAAGACAAACTTAAGACTTTACAGAAATTTGGAATTTAGGAAATTAAATGTTCCCATTGTGATTCTAAACGCCTCGCAATTTTGGTACTAGGTTTAAAACTCACTTTAGATTGAACAGATTCGAAAAATCTAGTATTTCCTAACATATTTACTAAACGGGCGATAGTATTACGAAAACTGGCCTAAAATTGTAAAGGCGTTAACTTCAACAAAGCACCTAAATTATCTTGAAAGTTTGACCATTTTTAAGACTAAAGATACTAACATTTTGAACATAGATGAAGGTCCCATCTCCTACTCTAATCTTCACGCTCTCTTGACACCTGATTGGTCGCATAAGACACACCCTCCGGGGCAGATAGTATAAATAGCATTAGAATGTGTGGATAGCAGCCCTCCCCCAGTCGGGGGAATTGAAATAACCCTGGACCTTTACCTTACCTTTTGGGAAGTAAGACAGTCACAGTCTAAGGCACGTGAGCGTATTGCATGGTTCAAGCCTGATGATTTGATCGTTATCGCTAATTTTTGTTTAACATTTATTCAGTGTTATCAAAAAAAAAATTTTTTAGCTCTCTCCATCCATCTAGTTGCCGGTGCGTGTGGTTTTGATATACCACCTTCTATCAAGAGTTTTGTGAGGCTCTCCATCCATTCTGCAGTATGTACGTGTGGTGTAATACCTTCATTGAGAGCTGTTTCAGGTGTTCTTCCTCCCCTTCTCAAGCCTGCCCCTCGCAGCGTAGACGGGGGCCCAACTTTTAAAATATCGCCCACACGCACGGCCTAGCCGAAGGAATCTTCATCGACGTCCCAGCCAAAGCCCCCGACCACTGCTACTCTCCAAAAGGTTTTCCCATCGGATTCAGCCAACAAGAGCACAGCAAACGCCACCACCGTCGCCTCTCAGCGAGGCCCATCTATCTTTGCCGGGTCCCGGGTGGTGTAGCTTGAACAAGCGTCCACGTTCGATCAGTAGAGTTAAGCAACGCTCTTTCTGGTCAGAACTTGGATGGGAGTTCCACGGTTACATCTCTCGGCGCCTCGTGATACGCTGTCACGAAAATAGTTGGTCCCGGATGTCATAACATCATGATAGTCGTTAGTGGGGTTGGAAGTCCCCATAAATGCTCAGCGACGCCTATAATTGGCCTAACGGCTGTTGGCTAAGTGCGAAATAAATAAATAAATAAATATCCTAGAGACAGACCCTCTCCAAAGTTATCATCATCGACGAGGACTCCAGATGGCCAGGTATCCGGTTTCCTCTTCCGCTGAAGTCACCGCATCTCCTCCTGTCTCGATCCAAGACGCCTCCAAACCCCACTCCAACCCCTGGACTGTCACCTCCAGCAGGCGTCGCACCAGCTCCACGTCTTGCAATAGCTTCACTGGCCCAGCAACCGTTAAAACTATTAATTTCTGGTCTCCCGAAGGAAGCATCCACTCCAAAAGCTCGTGAAGCTTACATTAGGAAAATTCCCGGGATTATCATCAATAAAATCTCCATCTTCAACAACTGCTCTGCATGTGTCAGCTCGCCATGCCCCGACTTCGGAACCATCTTGGAATTCCTTTCTCACCAGCTTGGCCGCCCTTTAAGAATTTCTTCTCACTCCGGCCCAGATCGCTGCAACATCGCTTCTCGTCTTCCTACGTTCTCCAGCGGATTCAAGTTAGACATTTTAGCCGAAAACGTGAAGGAAACCCTCCGCCAAGCTGGCCTCCAATTCAATAACACCTGGCTCATCCGCTCCAAGGCCACCGACCAAGAAATCAGGTTCTTTCGCACCAGCTCTCAATCCACCTTGGGCACCCTCCTCCTTCAATCCTCCAATCCTCCCAAACCTCAACCAATTCAATGTGGCAGATGCCTTAAGTTTTACCATTTAACCTCCAGTTGCCAAGAGAGGAAGTCTGTTTGTCGAGTCTGCGGACGGGACTACAACACTGCAAACCCCATCCCACGCCCAAGTGCAGAAACTGCAACGGTGACCATGTCGCCTTTTCCGCGGAATGCGTCAATCGACCTGCCGAAGCCACAAAAGTCGACTCCACTGCTCCCCTGAAGACAGCTGGTGCCGCCCCATGCCTGACGATTTTTCCAAAGTCGACGACCCCACCGTTCATAGAATCATCCGCCTGTTTATGAGCACCCTCGCCAACCCATTCCCAGACCTCCGCACTAGAATTTAACAGGTCTTAATGCCACTAATTTTTCAATTCTTTGGCTTGTAGTTTGCGTCTTTCTATGTGGGCAACTGGCTGCACGTATCCCTGGTTTAAATTGTTTCTTTTCCATGTCCACCTCTCACATCGATTTCGTTTATGGATCTATAAATCGCCACGATTAACAGCAACAGCTGGACCAGGAAGCGTCCTCTTATCGAGAAGCTGGTCCAAGCCGAGAACATTCACGTCCTGTTCGTCATAGAGACTGTAACATGCTGCCACCATTTGTGATATATGGGTTGTTTCGAAACCGCAGACCACTATGTGCACTTAGGGGTTGTAACGCATCTGCTGACCACTAGTGTAACGTAGGGGTTGTAATGGACCGGTTGACCACTATTTGTCCTTAAGGGTTGAGCTATAGAGTTTGTATTTCAATAAAACACCCAAAAAAAATGAAAACGACATATATTAAAATAAGCCAAAACTGTGGTACAATTACGCATTTAAGAACTTCAGTTGCTTATGGAATAGGGTTTTTATCGCTTTATAAAATGATTGATTTGATTACACTTAATTTTGGAACCTAATAATAATAACACACATGGAATGGGGCTTCATTATTAATATTTATTATGTATTTGTAATTAATATGTATTAATTATTAGTTTATTATTCGTCTGTCTTCGTCTTCATATTTATTTGGAATTTTATTAGAAATATTTATTATGTATTACAATGGTAAGGGAAAAGGATGGTGCAACAGAGGCTACTGTTGCAGGCGTGAAGGCCTTCAAAGTAAACGATAATTAAAGGTGGAAAACTGTATAAGTGGTTGATTTTACTTAATGATGAGGTGAAAATGTTATCTTCCTTCTTCGTTTAATAAGGTTTGATTCGATGTTTTATTTATTTGTGATCTTCTGCTTTTTATTGGTACATTAGCTGAGCCCTTTGTCATAGGTGGTGTCTTGTAGTAATCCCATAATATTTTTTTATAAATCGAATTTACACAATGACTGTTGTATATTCGCATAAAATTCTTGAATTTAAGCTAATTTACTTTTCTCCCCATTTTACTGTAGCATAATAATCTTTCGTATTCCTTTTTATTGCTGCAGTTACTATAACTTTTGACTAAAGGTGATTATCCTCATTTTCATTTGGCGTCTTCGGTTACTTCACTTACTACGCTTCATATTGCTGTAGTAGTACCATTAATTATAATTTTTCTTAATACTTCATTATAAATTGTTATATATTCGTATCTATGTACGCTTCGTCATTCTTCTTGTCTTGTTGCTTTAATAACGGTTCTTTGACCTTCGGCTACCCTTGAGGACCTTAAATGAATCCCACCGCTGCCACCAGTGTAACGTGCTGCCACCATTTGTGATGTAGGGGTTGCTTCGAACTCACAGACCGCATTTGCTGAACACTTGTGTAACGTATGGGTTGTAATGGGTCGGCTGACCACTATTTGTCCTTAAGGGTTGAGCTATGGAGTTTGTATTTCAATAAAACACCCAAAAAGAAATGAAAATGACATATATTAAAATAAGCCAAAACTGTGGTACAATTACACATTTAAGAACCCCAGTTGCTTATGGAATAGGTTTGTTGTCGCTTTTTAAAATGATTGATTTGATTACACTTAATTTTGTAACCTACTAACACACATGGAATGGGACTGTACACTTAGAGCCAACTTGCATTTAGTTTGTTAATAGAATACCGTAAAATTTCTGACCTGCTTCTAGAGCCGTCGCTCGCTGAATGTGTTTTGTTGAATTTTATTTTACACGGTCGCCCGAATTATTCAATGAAGTTGTTAGGCTGAAATTTGGGATGCCCCTGGCGTCCTTTTTCTATCCTTCGGATGGCTTGGCACCACACTAGTTCACATACGGTTCTGCCTGTTTTTTTTCGTACTTCCCCGTTTTGCCAAAATATTGTAAGTTTGCTGTCCGCAGCCCGTTTTCTTCGAAATCTTTTGCCAGTCAGTTAAGATCGAGTTTCTTTGACTTCCTCCCACGTGCCGGATGCAATTTAATATTCAACTGCAACATTGTAGTGCATTTGTAATAATGTCAATTATGCATGTTCGCTTCTGGCGTATTTTCCTTCCTAACAATTTAGAATAATTAAATTCTTATGAGGTCCCTTTTAAACGCAAATTATTGCGGGTTGTTACAAGGCCTATCTGAAGCCCTCACAATCACTAACAGATTCCAGATCTTTTGCAAAGACGGCCCCAGAGGGAGGGCAGGCGTCGCTCTTGCCAATGGCGATCGCCTTCCATCTTCGTCCCTAGAATTTCCAGTAGAATTTTCAGATTTTTATTGCTGCGCTGCGATTCTTCACACGCCGCTAGGCTTTATCCACGTCTTCAGTCTTTACATCCTTCCTAACAATCCCCTTTCAGAAAACGTTTTGGAATTCGCCGCCGTCCAATCATGGGAGATTTTAACGCCAGAAACACTGTTTTCGGTGACACTGTCACGAACATCAAAGGGGCCGAACTCGCCAATTGCCTCTTTTTTTCTAGACCTCTGCAGAATTCCCAATCAAGCTCCGACATATATTTCACATCTCAAATGCTCCATAATTGATCAGATCCTCGTTACTGACCGACTGACACCACACTTCACTGCCGAAGCCTTTATTGGTACTTCTGTCACCAGCAACCACCTCCCTCTAGTAGCAGCCACAGACATCATGGCTTCTCCACCTCCTCGTTAGGGTTTCAGGACCATTCTGGGCAGGAACAACGCTCGCTGGGATGACTTCCGGGAGTTTTTAGAAGATCGCTTTTAAAATATCTCCTCCCCCACCATCACCCAAGAAGTTTATGCCACTGTCGACCTTCTTTCCACTACCATCTAAGAGGCTGTTCAGCTATCGGTCTCTAGCAAAGTCATCAATATCAGCCGCTCACCTCTTACACCCCAAGTCATCACCCTCGTCCGCAAAAAGCAGAGCCTTTACTAGCTTTTTCTTCGAACTAGAGACCCCCAAATCAAAACTCAGTGAAACCGTCTTAACGCCATTGTTCGTCTCCAAACGACCAAATTTCGGGAACAGCGCTGGAGGACAATCTACTCTGGCCTTGACTATCGTGAGGGGGCGAGATTCTGGAGGAATTTGAAAGGCCTTACGGGGCAACGACGCTTTTTTTTAGTTCCGCTCCACCATGGTGGCGAGATTGTAGTGGACCCTCAGCGACAGTCCGACATCTTTGCCGACACCTTGGAACAGGTTCATCAAGTTCCAAATGACCCCAACGTCTCTCACGCTAACTACGTCCATGTTCATTGAACCTTTGCCGGCAATCCCAGTCTTCGTCCACTTCGCCTCATCCCTCCAGCCCAGGCCATTCCTGACTCCTGACATCAACCTTCTCCTTTCCATCGAGGAGCAGGAAGTCCTAGACGCCCTGGCCTCGGGAAAGAATACCGCCCCCGGGAAAGCCGGGCTCACCCGCCAAACTGTTCGTCAACTTCCCGCTGTAGCTATCACCTTCCTGACATTGCTTTTCAACTGTTGCCTCCGTTCCGGCCACTTTCCTCCGGCTTGGAAAACAGCTAACGTGGTAATGCTACCGAAGCCCCGCAAGGGGCCTTCCCCCATCTTATCTCCCAATCGCCCTTCTCAATGTTCTGAGCAAAACCTTTGAAAAGCTCTTTGCTTCCAGGCTTCGACAATTTCTACAGGATCACAACGTGATCCCCGACTTCCAGTATGGCTTTCGCCTTCAAAGAAGCACCACCAACCTTCTGCTTCATCTCAAAACTGACTCCTCACCATCATGCTGGACATTAAGAGAGCTTTTGACTCAGTCTAACTTGCTGGTCTACTGAAAAAGCTTTCGGATTTTCTTGCCCATCCTTTCTTTGTCAGCATCATCAACGGTTATCTATTTTTCCGCCAACACCAGGTCACAGCCCGTGCAAAAACTTCAAGGCCGTTTTCCTCAAGAGCCGGGGTTCCTCAAGGCTCGATTCTTGCCCCTCTGCTCTTCATCACCTTCTGCGCCGACATTCCTTTTCTGCCTAACCCAATAGTCCAACTTTTTCAGTACGCAGATGACACCGCCGTTTGGGCCAAAGCCATCAGCAGCGCCCGCACCTCCAACCTTCTGTCCCAGTCACTTCTAAGTCTCGAACGCTGGTTTCAGCGCTTGAGAGTCAAACCCAACACGAACAAAACACAGCAGACCTTACCCCAACAACGTCGCCTTGACGCTATGGAACTCTAGGCTAGAGCTCTCCACTTCCGTCACCTATCTGGGCGTCCAATTTACTTCCACCCTGAGCTGGCTCCCCGAACTTCAAAGATGCCTGGACTCTATTCAGAAAAGGAGTGCCATTCTCTCTGTGCTCCGAAGCAGCTTTGGAGGTTGCCACCCTCGCACCCTTATCCACACCTACAAGACATTTATTCGGTCTATTATTGATTACCGTTTCATCTGTTCTAGCGCTCTACCTCGCTCCAGCATGAAGAGGCTAAGGGCAATGGAGAGGGCTGTCGTCAGGAAGATGCTGCACCCGAACTGGTTTTATCCCTCTCAGGAGGTTTGCGACCTTGCCGGAATCCCCCCTATAGACGGCAGACTATCCGATCTCCGCAGTCAATTCGTGCAACGAGCCATACAGCAGGACCACTATCACACCGTCACCACCCTCAGGACACCAGCTTTTCAAACCAGGAGGCCCAGGACACTTTACTGTACCATATCACCTGATTCTTGTAATTTTGTAAATATCCAATATCTTAAGCACAATTTTCTGTAAAATGCAATATTTTAAGTTTAATCTTTTTTGTAAGCATGCAGTATCTTAAGTTTAAAAAAAAGTTGTAAACATGCAATATCCTAATTCAATTAAAATGTAATTTTTTTACAAGTCCAAAAAAGTTCATGTACAAAGCCCCTAATCGGCAGTAGGTTAGGTTTATTATAATTAACTATTGTATTGACCTAGCTGAATAAACTTTGAAAATTAAAAAAATTAAAAAAATGGGAGTGCTGACTTTCACTGGTGATTTGGCTAAGAGTATACTTTCGCTCAAATTTATCGGGCTAGTCTCTCTCTTCAAGGCTGGGAAATACGTACTATTTAGCGATTGTTAAATACCTAGTTTTGTACCTAATTACGGGTTTTTAACGAATTGTGTCAGATTCAAACCACAAGCTCCAGCAGTGTTTTAGTTTAATATACAGATTGGGAGATTGATGGCGGCTAATGTGAACATAGGGACATGCAAGACAATTATTGCGTTATATTATAATACACTTTGATTGTTTAATGTAGAATACTTCTGAGTAAAGAAAACGAAGTAATTTATATAATTTATTGTAAAAAAGTCTCGAAGAGAATATAACAGTAAAAGTAACACAGTTTTACAAGTTAGTAGCTTGTAAAGATTAATTGTCTAAGTAAATGTAATAGAAGATTTATAATAATAATAATAATAATAATATTTATTGGTGCATGAGAATGTATTACAATTATTGCACAAGTCACTTATTTAACGAGTCGCTAAATCCAAGAAAAAGAATCATTAAACGGAAATTTACTAAAACCGAAATTTAAAATGGCGTAATAAACGGCTTACTCTACCCTGAGTTCTGAGAATGTTATGACAACCATTTCTGGTTTTCTTCGTCAAAGACAATAAATAAAAGACTAATCTCGTACAAGTGTAGTTAGTACGATATTCAGGTATAAAGTGCTGGTTATTTTAAACCTATAGAGATGGAGTTCTATAAATTCGATCCAGAACAAAATTTCCGACAGTTTTTATAAAAATTTGTTCACATTTTACTTCGCTATATGGAATTTTATTTCGTAAAATTGAGCAATAAAGCAGAATTTCGTTAAGAAGAAGACTCTAAACGGTTTGAATAAATGGCGTTTACAAATGAATAACAAATAAATAACTTATAGATATTTACGATAAACTGTCAATATTTTATCTTCATTAATGCATTTTAGTTCAATGTATTCTTCGTTATGTAAAAAAGAATGCGGTCATATCTATAACCGCACTGAGTGCGGTAATAAAGCTCTTAACGATACTCAAATTAATTTGATAAATAGTGTACAATACCGATGAAGATAAACAATATAAAAGCACGCATTTTAAGGGGTTATGTTTTCTTAACAACTTTAAGAATTCGCAGCCGGTCAGTGATGTACTACTTATTTCCAAAAAAATTCATAATACGCAACCTGAATGTCCATACAATGGCGCCCCCTCAACACAAAGTAAAACTGCAAACGTGACTAGCTATTGGATTGGCCAATAACAGACAGGTATTATTCTGCGAGTGTCGTCAGTTTCGCTTCGCATCTTCTATGTTACCGGGACTTCCCCAGCCGGTGATACGTCAAGAGATACAACAGAAAGAAAGCATTGGTTAGTCATAAACGTTAATAAACAAACAATATTCCGGTTTGGATAAAATCGGTTCGTTTTGCAAACAAACTCTTGATTATTTTGTCGACAGCAATAGGTTAGAGAATTTTTATAATAATATTGACCAATGCAGCGGTGCAGTACATTATAATATAGGCAGAAAACAGCTACACAATAGATTAAAAAGAAAGTTACCGGTAGATCTCATAAATGATGACAGTGAATAATAATAATAATAATAACCCTAAACACCGTTGCATCCTTACTAGACATTTAATCATCATTGTGCCAGATACATTGCGCGATAAATTCCTGAAATTGTAAAACTTAAATATTAGTGATTGTGGTGTCCAAACCAGACAGTGATTTTCGTGATACAAACATTAATGAACAATGCCATGAATAGCACATAATGCTGAACTGGCAAAAGACGAGAACAAGAGAGGTTAGACATAAGATATTACGAGATGGCCGAAACAGCGCCAAAGGAGTCGACCGATGGCTGTGAGCATTACAAGAAATATTGCAAAATTTTGGTAAGAATAACCTTGTTTTTGATTAACGTCAAAACTGTACTGTATTATCTCGTTATAGGGTCCGTGTTGTGGCGAGATTTATAGCTGCCACGTTTGCCATGATAAGAAGGAGGATCACCATATCGATAGGAACAAAGTGACCACACTTCTCTGTACTGTATGCTGTACAATTCAACCAATAGGAACAAGCTGCCGACATTGCCAAGTGCTATTTGGACAGGTATGTATGGATATTATTTTATAAAAATGTTGGTAATATCAGAGTATAACCAGCTAGGTATGTTACCTACATTGTAATAAGAGCGATTGCAGTTGTTTAATGTTGCTTTTAACATAAAACCACGGCCTTCTAGATTAGCGTTCCTGCCGGCTCTCCGCGGCCTGTTCATTTACAAGCTTTTCGAGTGATCCGAGTGGCGCTAGTTACCCGGGGATTTGGAAGCGTTGGCTCAGCGTTTAAACTGCAGAAGGATGAGCTGGCGCGGCGCATTCAACAAAATACTTTCAATTTTTTCTTTTCGCACGCACAGAATGCTTGATTTTTTCGCGCAAACACAATTTACAAATTTTTACGTTTTTACGTACGCATTTTCGTTCATTGCAAATTTAGTTTGTTGCTTCTGTGAAAATTCATTTTGTATTTTTTCGTACAAAGATGTCGTAAAACTAACCTAATTTAACGTTTCAGTCACAGTACAATAGTCTGACAAATAAAAGCTAAGTTTCAAACCGGCTGGCGTGGTTCTGAACTTCAATCCCCGGATATGCCGAGTCACAACTTTGTAATGCTATTTGTCGCAAAGGAACAGGCCGCGGAGAGCTGTCAGGCACGCTAATCGAGAAGGCTGTGCATAAAACAATAAAACTAGATACAGTTTAAAATAACCACAAGAACATTGTATGATTTGTGTTCGTTTATTAGCTCAGTGTATGCTCATTCATTCATTTTGTGTTTATATTATGTGATGAAATAAAGAGTAAAGGTAGGTTATCATAATTACCAAAAACTGTTTTATCTCTGTCTTTTTGTGAATTCTGCTTAATAGTTTATAAGGAACTTGTGTTTGTCCCTCTGCAGCTAGGACTTAGAATTGCTGTGTAATGTAATACCTTAACATTTTCTATTAATTAAGACAACATATTCGATATTATTTTCTTTTTAACAACTCTCCGTTGCATATACAAGTAGGGTGACCGCCTCTCAGGGTTCTACCCGGAGTCTCAGGGTTTCTACACAGCGTCTCCGGACTCCAGGTTTTGTAATAATTTCTCCGGGTTGCACTAATTTTGTAATAATGTCTAAAATTATCTTAACTGTCAGTTATATAAAAAAAAAGAAGTTTTATATGATAGCCGCAAACTTCGCGTGCGCATCGTGTTTCTTGCTATTTGCCTTTTTTTTTAATATAGGATTATATTTCGAATTCAACCCTTTAATAGTTAAAAAGCAAAACTGCTAATTTATTTTCTTTCTAGGTTCAATCGTATTCAGCAACAAGGAGAAATATTTGGAAATTTTATATAATTAAGTACAGAATTTTGGAGTATTTGTTTTGTTTTTATTCTAATTTCGTTTGATACTAGAGGTAATTTACTATTGTATTTCTCGTTCCTTTGCTATTCTTATCTCTTGAGTCAATAATGGTTAAATTTTTCTTTTCAAACCTCGTTGTATGTTGTGCTTGGAGTATTCAACTGTTTAAATAGCCATTTTAAAGGTGTTTAGTTATCCTTTTAAAAAAGCAACTTAAGAGAGACTAAAATAGTTTTTTTATGTTTTAACTCACGTGTAAGAGACTAAACCGTAGAATTTAGCAATATGATTTAAGATGTTAAAGGAAAACATTAGAAGAAATTTTTAAAAATACAGAGATAAAAATCCGAAATTATTCAATTTGAAAATTTTGAGCATTCTATATTGCATTAACGCTCAAAAGCACTATTTCTCACTCGTAAAGTAATTCACGAAAAACATAATTTTTAGGTAATGTTGAGTCTTTTTTACGTAACATTGTTATTATCTCCAATACCGTTAACTTTAGACCAGCGGTTCTCAACCCTTTTTCTTGACGCATCCCTTAACATGTTAGCTGTTTCTCAAGTACCCTTGACATACATATATACATATATACATAATATTAGCATAAGCTTTATTATTGCAATATAAAAAAAATCTTCATTAATGATTGAGCGAGTATTTTACAAAAATGACAAAAAAAATTACAAAGAATGCCTATACTATTTATGTTTTTAGTAATTTAAATCACAAAAAAACTAACAAAAAAAAACTAGAAAAATTTCATAAAATAGATAAATCCATACCTCAAACCAATTTAGGAAATGAATAGTATATAAACTCTATTCACTATCCTTTATATCAGCCATACTTAACCTTTTTTCTTCTTGGGCCACATACATATGTTTGCTATGTTACGCGGGCCGCAACATAGTACACTATATCTCATAATATAATAATGTAATAGTTATTTACGTATAGAAGGCCGGAAGAGTAAGATTACGCCCGCAGCCAAAATTTGAGGCCCGACGGAGGAGGGCGTTTATTTGGCTAAGGGCGTAATTACTTCCGGCCTGAGGTACGTACAACGTTTTACGCACAACTGCATGGAAGAAACACAGAATAAATTTAGGGTTTTTTAATGCCAAAAATTGCTATCACAGTTAAGGTGCCGGGTCGTAAAGTTACTTTAGCGCCCGCGTTTTTATTTTACGCCGCGAAAATTACTTTACGGTTCGCCGGGCGTAAAGTTGTACTTTCGGTCGTCGTAACTTAAGATGTAAACATTCATTTCCAGCCCGGTTATTCGTAAAGAATAAAACTCAAAACGTAAATTTATCCAAACATTTATTTAAAAAAAAAGTGTGATTTTGGATGTTGAGACAAACTTTTAACTATTTTAGACAAATCAGGTTAATAATTACTACATGCTGCTCTTAAGAGGTCATCAAGGTGAGAATCAGTATGCCGATTTCCGTATAGCTGCTTTGCATACTTTATTTTGGAATAAGATGGTTCACAAAGATATGTTGATGCGAATAAAGTGAGCAGCAGGTGGGCACATTTTTGTACAGTCTTGTATTTTAAGGCAATAATTTCCAAAATTGCACGTACTCCTTCCCCTCAGCTCTTTTTTCTGTACAAATAACTTCCAGATTCGTATAGTTTTTGAACTCCATAAATTCGTCAAATAGTTTTGCATAATCATACCACAATGCAACTAGTTGTGTAATAATTGCTGTTTCTAAGCGCCAGGGATTTTCTATAAGCAACAAACAATTCTGAATACTTAGTAAATCCTAAAATCTGTTCTTAAATTCTTTAGATAAGGCAGCTATACAATTTGAGATTATTGTATAGTTTCATCGAGAAATGTCAATACCATCTTGTATAGCTTTTGTTACAGTTGAAAATTTATGCAGTACTTGGTTCTGTATTTGCTCGTAATAGATGTTTAGTTTCTCTTCAATAGTAAAAACTTTATTCTGCGAAATAATTTTATTTTCACCCTGTAAACCACGCTTGAGCTGATTAAGCTTTTCTGTGTTGTCGCACAGAAAAGCTAAACGATACCACCATCCACCGTTTTCAAGTTCACTTTATTGTTTTGTTGTGCTCAGATATAATTCGGAGACTATGTCCTGCTGTAACTTTGGCCCAGAATACAATGTGTCATTTAGCGATAAGCCAATTGAAGCTCTCGAACTGGCTTCAAAAACTACACGAAATTTTGAATTCGTCACACAATGGTGTGGAATGTAATAACATTTATCGGGACGAGAATCCGCCGATGCGATGACCATATGCCCTGTATTAATGTATTCGTCCATAAAGTTGACATATTCCCTTCTCAAAGAAGGATTGTACATAAGGCGATTTTCGAGCAATTTCAGCCGCTTTAAGGCAATATCGCACGAATTAGGAAATTTTGGATTTTACACCTTGAACGGCAACGAAACGACATATCGACTAGTACTATCAAGGGATGCCGTAGATGAATATAACGACTCGCAAATGGCATCCGCGGCGTCTACCGTAGATATCTGCGGGGGTTCTTCTGTTCGCCAAAACGCTTTCAATGTGTCATCGAGGGTTGGAATTTCGACCGATGTCAGATAAACTTTAGCAACTGCGTTCGACGCGGAACCATTAACAACCCAACCGAAGACCGTGTTAAGAGCTGCGGGTTCATTTTGGGACGTGCTCAAAATTGCACCAGGTTCAATCACGTGTGCATATATATCGGCACCTAGCAATAAGTCTACTTGGCGGGCCCGATAAAATTCGGGATCAGTTAATACTAAGTCAGAAATATGAATTCATTTAGAAGGATCGATGGAACTGGCCGGTATATTTCCGGCAATTTGAGGGATTACATTGGCCTTTATGCTAAATACCGACACCGGCTTATTGCTGTAACAAGGATGAAGACAACATGTTGCATAACCAGCAGAAAGCAAGGCCTTTTCAGATGTTTCTGAACCAATACCATTAATAACGGTTTTAAATGGTGTAAGTGTTAATCCCAAGCGCCTTAAACCTTTTTACGTGATAAAGCTACCCTGTGAACAATTATCAATAAGACAGCGAAACTTCTGAAAATTACCGAACGCGTCTTGAATTTAGACAATAGCCGTAGAGAGTAAAACTGACTCGGACAATATGCTCGCACAAGCGGTTAGGCTCGTTTGCCCCTCAGGGGGTTGAACAGGTACACCGACCTCAGAATTCGCCGAACTGTGGGATCTTGTCGGAAAATGGAGCATCGTGTGGTGTTTATTGTGACAGTTTCTAGAAACTGATTTGGACGGACAAGAATTACTCATATGGTTAGAACGCAAACAATTCAAACAATGACGATGCGATTTGACCATTTCAAATCGCTCGTACGGCGTTTTTGCTGCAAACACAGGGCACGTATAAACTGTATGAGCCAACTGACAAATCAGACATTTCGAAGTGTTTTCGCTACCTGAAGTAAATTTATTCTGCGAGGATTTATTTACTAAAAACGCCGATTTAGGAGGACGGCTTTGCAAACACTTTCCAAGATGCGACATTGACTTTCAATAAAATCTTCCAATTATTTTAGAGTTGGAATGTCTGATGCCTTATTGGATCTGATCTCCGATTCACATAATTTTCGCGGATCTGTGTCAAGCTTATCTAAAAGGATGTTAAACCATATAAAGTCTTCTAACGAATTAGCAATGTTTAGAGCCTTAAGGGCCAAACGATTCTCTTTAACGTGGTCAAAGAGTTTTCGCAGATCTTTCGCGGATTCTGCTTTCAATTTTGGAAAATTATTAATTGATGCCCAATAGTGATTAGCCAATCTACGCTTATCATCGTAGCGATCGACGAGTGTATTGTATGCGATTTTATAATTATCTCCTGACAAAGGTAACGACTTAATAAGATTTAATGGCTCCTTTTGTAAACAACTCAAAAGGTATTGCAGTTTTTGTATGTCAGACAAATCAGATGTAGTATGTATTGCACTTCGAAATAATTTGATAAAACCGGTCCATTGACTATACTCGCCGGAATAAATTGGGAGTTCCAGCTTCGGCAAACGGATGTTATTAGAATGATTGAAGCTACGATTCGAAGAATTGTCATTATGATTGCTAAAACTCGGGGACGAATCATTATCAGAAAACAAAGAAAAATAAATAGCTTCAATACTATTAAAGGCATCATCAAATTGTTCCCTAATGGCCTCTTCGGATGCTAGGTCCGGATTAGCTTGAGTGGATATATTTTGAATAATTGCGCGATGCAAGGGTTGAAATTCATCATAAATCGACTTGGCCCTGTCAAGTCGTCTTTTGAATAATGGACGCAACGCGGCTTTTTCCTGAGATGAAGAAGCCAGGTCACGGATTTCCAATAATTGATTAATTAAAGTACTGCAGAGTGCCAAGTTAATTTTAAGCTGATTCGCCATGATTTATTGGTATGCGGCGGCGGAATTCTGCGACAGAGGACTATATCCAAAATCCAAAACTTTGAGGATCGACAGCCGCCTGCAGTACCACAGCAATAAAAGCAAAAGCAATAAAACCCAACCGTTCTACGATGGTCACTTGTTGACCATATGCCCGGCGCAACCAAACTAGGAAATTCCGAGAACGAGCGACAATGGATGCAAAGATGCGGACCAAATTAGGCATAAAATTAATATGTGGATGGCGAAACGTAACGACATACGCATATACACGAGAAAGTTACATCAATAAAGTTAAACCAATATTAACTCGTAAATAGCTGTACCTGTGCTGGAGCTTTGAATTTGGAAAATAAACGATATCAAAATTTGGAAAATTCGACAAATTTGACGCGTTTCTACTACACAACAAAAAACTAATAATCTCAATTAATTAGATCCGGCTCGAAGGACCAGGAATGTATCTGTTTCCAGGGCAATTAATAACTAAATTAATTCTACCTAAACGGAGAGCGTAAGACTCGATAATACCCACGCAAAGTAGAAGTTCGTATAGGAACTTACCTTGAGGGACATACAGGAGGGCTCACAGGTGGGGTGGCACGTCGATTGACCCGTGGCTCCAGGAGCACAAAACGATAAACACGAGCGATTACACAAAACAACGAAAAAACGGGATCAGTTGACCGACCGTTCACCAACTCGTCTTAAGTTCATCTGTCTTTATAATATGGGCCACCAACCCAACACTTAGGGGTGGCAGGAGAGGGTACAGCAAGCCCCATAACTCGACATTCCACCAATAGTGGGTAAATTTACCGCTAGGTAGAATTCTAAACTATACTAAATTTATGTACAGCTATTTACTAGTATTAAGAATTACTAATGAAATAAACTAAACTAATATGATTAAAAGCTAAATACCAAACATTCATAATCATAACACGTTCTGGCAATAATTTGTATCTAGACAGAGTTAACACAACGTATAGTCAGAATAGTCTGTTTTATAGGGGGCTGAGGCAATATAATGAATTACCTGACCAAATAAAATCTAAAAATTTGCAAACATTTAAGAGTGTGTAGAGTGTACTTTAAGAAATAATTTTATTTTAGAGTTCAGATATTTAGCTTGTAAGGTCTATAATAGATGTACCTATATTTTTGTATGTATCTAGCCATGTGCTAATAATAAAGATTATTATTATTATTACAACTGGACACACTGAATGGAAACATTGAGAAAACAACCGAAGAAAGCCGAAACAACAAAGAAGAAATAGGGCAACTACGATTAACAACAAAGGCGAGAGGAAACAATTGAGAAACAAAATGCAAGAACAGAGAAACTGGAAGACCACATAAATCAACAGGAAATAAAAATAGAGAAACTAGAAAAAGAAATTAAAAAGAAAAACTTGGTTTGTTGCGGAGTATTCGAAGAAGCAAAAGAAACAAAAGGAAAGCTGATAGAGCGATTAAAGAAGTTGCAGTTAAAATGGAATTAGATTTGGACTTTGTTACGGTCTAAAATTACTTTTACGACACCGCGCCGGCCAGACGGCCAGTGCGGACGATATTACACCAAATCGGATAATGACTCGCCTAGGACCGCTGCCCTGCCCGTAACAAGATATGCCGGCTAAACTACAGTGGAGCGAGGGGTGGTCCTACACGAGATAACCTACGAGCAACGGCTTAAGGGGCGGTAAACAGTGATTAAATTAATTGAGCACCATCCAGTTTCATCCATAAGAACGAACATGCCAAGGTAGACCCATTATGAAACCGGGAATTCAATGAGCCTACTTTCCAACTTTACACCTTGGCGAAATTCAAAGCTAAACGGGAATAGAATATTTGTGCACAGCCTCACGACTCCCAACACTGCGGCGACGAGCGTACTGACTTGTCTGCGACGCTTAAGAACTCCTCTCAGACTTCACCTTACATAAATCTGACACAGTGTATAATTTAACCTGAAAATAAACATGCACAAGTACGTGGGGAAATCATAAGGCAACGTTTAGTTAACCGATCTATTGGTCTAAGCACATGGTCAAATAGGTATAACAGCGTCGACGTCAGCGTGCACAATGAAAACACAACATAATAAAGGGGCTAAAACTGTAAGCCCAGCTGAGGACGCTTTACCTCTAATCGTCTAAACTACAGGCGGGATAACGAAAGTTAGCACACAGCTCCCCAGACGGGTGACTGGCGTCTATCACAAATATGCACTAAATATTGTTTAGCAAATATGCGCATTAATTACTCGTACAAAGATACGTTACTTGGTATCTACAAACGGCCCGAATGGGTGGCCGGTGTTTGGTAAATATGCACATGAATTATTCTTAAACAGATGAGTTAATTGCTATTTATAAACTACAAACACATACACACTACCTGGTACATTTGCAGCTTAGACTGGCTGCGTCGTTAGTGTCGAGGCTACAGTGCAAGGAAAGCCGCAACGCTGCAGCGATACTGGATGATGACGCCTACTCCTCCACAAGAAACGATACGGTGACCATTTGCACTCCCACGTGCGATGAATCCCCCCAACGGTATGATGCCTGCCTGGCACACGAGAATACAGGTCGTCGGCCGACACAAGAATAAAAGGGGTCATCAAACAACTGCACGTCCAACGGCACGGAAGCACTCCAAAAGAAAAACCAAATCACGCTGTATCAGCACATAAAAGAAAAGCCTCCCACGACTCCAAGGGCCGCGGAGGGCGGCGGAGCCGCTCTCAAAAAACCTGCTTGCAGTAACTGCACAAACAACAACGTCCAAGACCGAAGCTGGCTTCTAACTAACTCAAGCCAACGCTGCTACGTGGCCTCACCACCTGCAGCCAATCACGAAGCAGACAACAACAAACGGTGTCGCGCGCTCCGGCGGGCGATCCAACTTGAAGACGGTAAGACTGAGATGGAACGAAATTATTTAGAAAAATCTCTCACTTGCTCTTATGAATTGCGTTTCAAATTTGATCAAACAAACACGCTTAAAGCCAACCTCGCAACGGCTACAGAAGCGATGACAACCCAGGTGCAAGCCGAAACTTCTAGAAAAATGGAAGAATGCGTGCTAAATCTTTAGAATTTTAAACAGGATTTGATGAAATATTAAACGTGAAAATATGACCGAAAAAACCTATATACAAGCAAAGTCGTAATCTTTGAGCAGAAAATACTTCAAAAGGTCGCACAATCGTATGCTTTAAAAATGTCCTGACAACTTTAACACAGAAGTAGAAAATAAGAATTGGTAAATACGAAGAAAGGAAAATAGATCATTACTAGTATCCTTTGCCAATTACAGCAAAAAAAATAGAAATACTTAAAAACGCAAATAAACTAAAAGGGACAAATATTTGGCTAAACAAAGATCTTACCCCACGTGAACAAGATGAAAGAAAGGAACTAATTAAGCATTTGAAGCAAGCACGGGAGCAAGGATACAATGCTACCCTGAAAGGAAACAGATTAATAGTAAATGATAAGGAATATAGTGCAAAAGATCTAGGAAATGAAGAAGAAAGGAAATTGAAAGACACAGTCAGAATAAAAAGAATTGTAACAGACAGGTCGCCAGAGGAAGGGGCATCAACATCAATAAGCAGAGCAAAGAAGAAGACCAATCAAGAAAAATAAAATGAAATTAAACACCAAACAAAACCGGTCCAAAGTCTATTGATAAGGTTTACACAAAAAAAAGACAGGAACAGTAAAAAAAGGAACCCCAAACATCAAAACGTAGTAGCAAGGACAAATAAAAACAGTTACCAAACAGAAGACGATCATGGCAATCCACAAGGAAACGATATAGCGAACAAGACAGAAGAAACACAAGAAATAGATCAAAGCAGGATAGGTGACCACAGCAGAAAAACCAAAAAAGTAATAAAACCCGGAAAAACAAAACAAAAGAAGAAATTGAAAGTCTAACAACATTTTATATAGGATGTTGGAACGTTTGAGATAAGAAAAGCAGAACAAATAGCACAAGAAATGAACAAATATAAAATTAAAATACTAGGAATAAGTGAAAAAAGATGGAAAGAAGAAGGAAGCATTTGATTACAAAGTGGAAACACTATTATATATTCAGAAACAAATGATGAAAACGCAGAGAGAGAAAGAGGAGTAGCACTAATGATAAACCCAGAAACAGTGGAGCATTAATGGAATGGGAAGGATTATCAGACCGAATCATGTGGTCGAAATTTAAATCAAGGTACCGGAACATAGTTGTTATAAATGTATATGCCTCTACAAATGAAAACGAAGAAGACACAAAAAACCAATTCTGTGACCAGATCCAAGCATTACTCAATACGATTCATAAAAGATACAAAAGAGACTTCAAGATTTTAATGGGAGACTGGAACCCAAAAGTAGGAAAAAATTACAAAAACAAAGAAAGGAGTACAAATTAAATTAAGTTTGAAAGCCAACTACACCAAAAAGCAAATGAAGGGAAAATACAACAGAAAAGCATTGATAGGAAATGAAGAAAATTGCAAGTTGTTGCAGAAAAAGGTAGACCAAGAAATCGGGAAAATAGAAGACTTAACCAAGGACGGCATAGAAGAAGTATGGCAGAAATACAAAAAGGCTGTTTCATTGCAGCAACAAAATGTGCAAGGCCTATAAGGAACACAGATAAAACATGATTCTCCCAAAACACTCTTAAAACAATAAATGAAAGGAGAAAACTAAAATTAAAACTAATAAGTACAAGGCATGAAGAACACAAAAAGAGGCTGGAAGAGGAATCTCGAAAGAAGAACAAAGAGGTCAAAAGAAGTGCAAGAAAAGATAAAAGATTATTTGTAGAACAAGCACAAGAAGCAGAAGAAGCTGTAAAAAGACATGACATACGGAAGCTATATGAAATAGCAAGGAAAATAACAGGAAGAAAGTATACACCTAAAACAAAAACAAGAGATACAGCAGAAAAGTATGCTCAACAGAAGAAGAAATAAGAAACAGATGGGCAGAATACTTCACCGTTCACTCACCCTACAGAACAAACAATACAATTGGAAGACCAAAACCTAAACGAGAAAGAATTTAGTAAAGAAGAAATCAAGAAAGCAATTACAACCCTAAAAAATCTGGTGTGATACACGCACACAACTTCCTTTTACAGAGATCTTATAATTAGCCAAAAATTTGATTTGAAATTTTTAAGCATTTGCTGACGCAAAACCTAACCTGCAACCTCGAATTTGACATAGACTTAGAGTGCCACCAATGACATGTAAACAGTCTATGTCAAATTCGAGGTGCTAATGCAATAGGGATCCAGTTAGCTGTATAAATCGTATTTTGGGTTGCATTTTTACCTGGTCAGGCTCGTCATCTTACGTGAATAACCCTGTAGTTATTTTACATTACGAGTGCGGTAGGCTGCATTTTACAGCGTGAGGTTTTAATTTTTGAAGCACGACGCAAAGTGGAATGCTTTAATAAAACTGAGCTCTGTAAAATTCTTAAGGCACCGAGTATTGTACTGAATTTTCTGGTTGACATATGGTTTTAGCATTTTCTACAAATTTGAGATTTTGCTTTCGAATATCAAAACCACTGTTCCCATCAAGCAAGCTGTCTTCCGGAAATTTTGTAGTCAACGCTTTGAAACGTCAAAAATCAAAGTGGTAGATATCCATTTTTTTTATTTCGACAAAACTTAACTGAACGAGGAATTACGTAACTACCGTTTCTGCAAATACCTGATATTACTGCAAAGTAAAAATTTCAACTCATTTTACCGTACCGGGATGCGCAAAAACACGGACTAACAATAAAATCGTAGTTACGGTACACGTCAACTTTGTATGAATGTGTTGTTTGCATGTCAGAAGACCAAAAAATAATAAAGACTAGTGGACCCGTTGCAAAATATTTTGCAAGTTAGAAAACTTCTATGTACTCTGTGGCAGGATCCATTAGGTAAAATTTAAATTTTTAAGTTTATAAAACTACTCACACGGGATATTGCTACGTATACTTGACCATGGCTAAATACTGGTTGTGGCAAATACGATATCTTCCCACTTTATCCATAGTTTGTTCTTGTGATTTATTAATTGTTATCTCAAATGCTAGGCGTACAGGACAATTTCTTTTCCGAAGGCAAAAAGGTAGTGCAATATTATGTGTTAATCTATACACAGTAATAATACTCTTCTGCCTGGCTTGTGGCTTGTCCATTTAATACCAAATATAAGCAGTTATAAATAAATTGCGTACTATTAATCGTATCTCATCTATTAAACCAGTAGATACATTTAAACTTTTCAAATGAATATCTATTGATCCTATTTTTAGTGTTAAGCAATGTGGATATATTCCACTGCAATTTAACGAATCTATTAATTTCATAGACGATTATAAAATGTTGTCATTATGTGATACAATTATATTTACACTCAAATATTGCTTTTCATATTTAGGCAAGAAAGATATAATTTTGTTGCTCTTCACGCAAGAGCCGACAAAACTACAAATTAACTCGCCCCAAGAATATGTCCAAATATTCGCTTGTACACCAAAACTTCACCAAACGGCATGGGGCACACAACGAATCAAAAGCAGACTAACTCCCCATCGGATTATAGAATCCGAAAAACCGTGCAAGCTGCTAGCTTCGCTGTAAAAATGAGACGAAGGCCGAAGTGCCATGAGTTTGCAAAATCCGAGCACCACAAAAAAAAATAATCGCCAACCTCTCAAATTTCGATGGGTGCGAACCGAATATCGGAACTAAAGGTTTGTTCACACAGTTTCAACCGCTAAGAGATCATTTACACCGTAGCACCCTTTGGGGGTGAATTCCAAAAATCCCTGGAAATGATTTGATCTATTTGTAAGACGATCTAATATGCAAAATTTCAACTTCCTATCTGTAGTAGTTCGTTCGTTAAGGTAATCTTTAAAAAACAGATGTATCTCATTTAACTCTTTTGAGGAGATGCATTCTGCAAAACCCTGAAAATGGTTTGACATGATTTGTAAAATGAACTAATATGCCGAATTTTGACTTCCTACCTGTATCTATGTCGTGACGATCTTTAGAAAAACACATCTGCCCCATTTAATCCCTTTGAGAGGATACATTTCGAAAAACCGTTACTTGACTCGATGTGTAAAACGAACTGGCTTGACTCGATGTGTAAAACGAACTACTGTGCCGAATCAACTTTCTACTTGCAGCAGTTACCGTATTATGGCGATCTTTAGAGAAACACATCTATCCCATTTAATTCTTTCGGGAGTTAATTTCGAAAAGCCTGAAATTTATTAGACCTAATTTGTAAAACGATTTAATATGCCGAATTTCAATTTCCTGCCTGTAATAATTACTTTTTGGCTATTTTTAGAAGAACACTTCTGGTCTATTTAACCGGTATGAGGGGATGTATTTCGAAAAACTAAAAATTATTTCCGATTAGTAAAGCGATCTAAAATGCCGAATTTCAACTTCCTGCCTGTAGTAGTTTTCCCGTGGCGATATTTTGACAAACAAATTTGTTTCATTTAACCCCTTTCGGGGATGAATTTCCCAAAACCCTAAAACTGATTTGACTCGATTTGAAAAATGTTCTAATATGCTCAATTTAACTTCCTGTACTTGTAGTAGTTTCCTTGGAGCGATATTTAGAAAAACATATTTGTCCTATTTAACCCCTTTCGGGGATGAATTTTGCAAAACCTTGACATTTACTTGATCTGATTTGTAAAACGAACTAATATGTCGAATTTCAGCTTCCCACCTGTAGTAGTCTCCTCGTTGTAGATCTTTACAGAAACAGGTCAACCACATTTAACTCCTTTGGAGGAATGAATTTCGATAAGCCCTGAAAATAGTTTGACCCTACTTGCAAAAAGAACTAATATGGCGAATTACAACTTCTTACCTTCCCTCAGATTCTATTATGTAACGATCTGTGAAGTAGAAGTCAATCCCGTCGAATAAAGGGTAAAAGCACTTCTTTGTAGACGATATTGAATGTTTTCCCTTCTGGTTTGAGCACCACTAAGTTGTTTGGAGAACTGACCCTTAAACAGTCTAGAAAAGTTGATCGAGAAAAAACCAGTCTTCCCTCAAGTCGACCCCAGCCTGATTCAGCGACTGTCCCTGCACCCTATTGATCGTCATGACAAAGCAGGTTTTTACTGGAAATTGCAGTCTCTTAAATTGAAAAGAATAGTCTGAAAGAATAAGAGCTATTCGAGGAATGAAGACTGTCTCCCCTTCTCCAAAACCTACGAAAATTTTGGTCTCAGTGACGTTACGATGCGGAGCTTTCACCAGCAGTCTTCACGTTTCTCAGTAGTATAAGTGCTCTAACTTTCAAAGGCAGGCGATTTGGAAGAAGTCCGGGAGGGTAGAGAGTGTGGAGAAACTCAATGTGGTAGTGCACTGTGTCATCTGCCTCCACCACAGTGTTAATCGATTGATAGATCTTTTCATCCGAATGAAAGGCCTTGGAATATACTCTTAGGTGAACCCTTATGTAAATTCAAGACAATATGTCCTTATTGTACGGATACTGCATTTTTAAAAATCACTATTATAACACGTATTTGTCTTGAGAGCAACTGCCATTTAAATATCATCGTCGAGCTGATAAAACCACAGTAAATAAAAAACCGCTAATGGAACCCGTTGAAAAATATTTTGCAATTTACAAAACTTCTTTGTAGACAATGTTTAACGCATCCATCAGGTAAAATTTGAATTTTTAAGTTTTCAAAGCTACTCTCACGTGACATTGCTACATACACTTGACCATACCTAAATACTGGTTGTGACGAATATTATATATTCCTGCTTTATCGAGAATTTGTCTTTGTGGTTTATTAATTGTCATCGGACATGCTAGCCTCACAGCGGACTGTCATTTACATGTATTTTGACGTTTGTCTCACGAATCAGCAGACCGTTGATTTCAAATAAACATTTAGTAGTTACAGTAGCCCATTGCAAAAAATGAGCAGAACACCGCAGGCTGACTTCGAGAATACACTTGGTTTACTGCTACTGCATGGCCGGCTACAGCCACTTGAAAATTTCAATATGTTGGTTTTACTCTTAAAATTATCTATTTATTTTCAATTTAGGACTTTTGTGCACATCTACACCGTAACGGCTTTCATTTAAAAAAAGAATTATCAAAATCGGCCCGGTGGAAGTCTCAAAATAGATGTCGAAAGAAAACGCTTCACGTTTTAAATATATAGACTAGGTTCACGGGAAAATATCATAGACACAAAACTCAAACCTTAGAAGGTAAAAAAACTTCAGTTGGTTTTAAGCAAAAATCGATAACTGATAGGTTATATTGTCACAGTTGCAAACAATTATCATTAGCCTTGATACCTGCATCTGTATGCTGCCTTTATTTTCAAAGCAAAAATTGATTGTCATTACAGATCCTATTGTAATTTTTTAATTATTTGAAATTACTAAGGTTGGTAGAACCGAACGTATATGGTGGCTGTTGGTATGTTGGCTGTCATATTCAGTAGCCTTGAAAAGCGAGACTAACCCAACAAAGTTGGCCAAAGATATGCTTTTCACCAAATCACCAGTGAAAGCTTAGAATATAAAGAGAGTGAAAGTCATCACTCCTGCACATTCATACGCTATTTATACTACCTAACCCGGAGGGCGTGTCCTATGCGAGCAATCAGGTATCGACTTCGACAAAGTGAGGGATGGGATCTCTGTCTTTGCTCAAAATGTTATAATCTTTATTCTCAAAAACGGCAAAACTTTCAAAAGAATCTAGCTGCTTTGTTGAAGTTAACGCCTTTACAATTTCAGTTTCCGTAATACTATGATCGGTTTCGTAAATATGTTGGGCAATACTAGATTTTTCAAATCGGTTAAATATAAAATTCGAAACCTTTTTTGAAAAATTGACTACTTCACTGCATTCTCATCAAAAATTTGCCTGAAAAACCTAGAAACTACTCTTTTCTCTATTTTCATAATTAAGCAAGATATAGCCACAAAACGAAAAGACGAAAAATAGAACTTTTGTTTATTTATAACTCGAAAACAAAAGACGATAGCCAATTTTGGTTTGCACCATTAAGCTTATCTCGAAAAAAGAGATCAGTGAAGGGGGAGGGGTGTCAATTTTTCCATATCTCCTATAGTTGTTGAAATTCCCTATGAAAACATTAAATCTTGACGACCCTGTAGATTTTGTATTGTTTGAATAATTTTTGTTCTGTGTATATGATGTTTTCTTTTGCATTATTAAAATTAAAAATCATTGCTATATTTAGTTCAGAACATCGTCAGCATATAGGTGAGTCATTGAATATTACTTTTTGCTTAGTAATTGTAAAAAAATTAAGAGCCCCCAAATACAATTATCACAAGCCGCCAATGCTTTTGACAAGTATTTTTTAGCTATGTGTATTTGTCAAACGTCATAAATTATAACCTAATTCAGAAGAATGTACCTGACATTTTGTCATGTCAATTTTATCAAGGCGGTCTATATTACAGTGACTTTATAATCACAGTGTGGCCCTATGATTGTTGGCCGCCATGAGTTTTCCAACGTCAAAATTAGCTTGTGTGGGAAACCATGGTGATGTGGCAAAAAGAACTGTAAATTTGTGCATTTTTTTAACGGTGTAAGTGACATCTGGTAACAAAAAATTACTAAAGTCAAAATAAAATTTTACAATTTATTTGCTGAAGTGAATCAACGCTGTTGGAAATGACTGATCCCCCGAATACAATAGAAAACATGACTACCATATGATCATACAAAATAAATTGTTAACTTGCGCCATCTTCTACAAGTGAAGTAGGTACTTTTGACAAGATATAAAAGGTCAATGTCTTATTTTGACGTTAGTAACTTTTTGTAACTAGATATTGTGTACACTGCTAAAAATAGCAATAACTTGGAAAACTAATAGCGTATTTGCGTTCATCCAATAGAAAAGGTGACAACCGTATGGCCATACTGTGATTATAAAGCCACTGTAGTCTATATTGCTCCAGACCATGACACTGTCTCTAATGCCACATTTTATTTTATTTTATTTTGGTACTCAGCCAACAGCCGTTAGGCAAATTATAGGCGTCGCTGTACATTTTATGGGGACTTCTAACCTCACTAACGACTGTCATGATGTTATTATGACATCCGGGACCAACTATTTCCGTGGCAGCCGTACCACAAGGCGCCGAGAGAAGCAGCCGTGGAAGTCCCATCCAAGTTCTGACCAGAAAGAGCGTTACTTAACTCTACTGATCAAACGTGGACGCTTGTTCAAGTTACACCACCCGGGTGGTAAGCCATTCCAGGACACACTAAGTTTTAAAAAACTTCCAAATATATTTGACGTTAATCAACTATTTTGACAAGACGGTTCACGTGAGTTGCAAAAATGCCTTTGAAGTGTTGTGTACCAAGCTATAAGTCAAATTAACTGCCCTTCATCAATTGCTCCATATATTACCGTGCTCAAACTTTCACTGAATGACACAGTGGCACAAAAATGGTAACAAATTTTAAATTGAGAGGACTGGCGGATTGGAAATGTTGGTGTTGTTTGTGAAAAGCACTTTAAAAAAGCCGATATAAAGGTTGATACGATGACGATACTTGTTCCGACTGCAATACCACTAGCTTCCAGGCAAGTCATTTTGAAGAAATTACTGTTTTAGATGAAGTCAAAATTAGTATCTAGGGATTTACTTGCAATGGAGAATTAGATACCTACCCATTACGAATTGTTTTTAAATCGAATATTACGGTGAAGTGACGCACTACGATGGAAATAGCGACGATTTTATAGATTGCTTTAACTGCCATGTATCAGAATGACAGGGACAGTGCACCGACATATTGTCAGATTGCGGTAGGCTACTCTAAAGGTCACGTTATAGGCCCAGTGTCATGGCCTGGAAAAATATAGGCCGCCTTGGTTTCACACAACTAAACATGACTTACTGGGGATACTTTTGCCAAGGACCATGAGGAATTGAGACACTCTTTATCCTGCAAACCATTGAATTTTTCATTGTAAATGAGTATACCTTGTTTATGTGAAATTAAAATAGGGAGTATTTGTTTGTTTGTTATACGTTATTGACAAGGTCTAGGTATGCGGAGTACCAGACACCTTATTAAAATATCGCACCCAGGAAAAATGTGGTGGTGTAAATATGGAAATCGAAAATAACACCATGTCAAATGAAAGTAGGAAAGCTAGCGCCCCCTACGTGTAGATTTAATTTTAATTGCAGAAGGATTTGAGAAAGCTAATGAAACTAGATATGTCAAGTTTGAACCATATATATAATACACATATATTGCTGGTAGGGCCTGGAAACTTCAGAAAACATTACGGCGCCGACATAGTCTCACTTATAGTATAACGCGTCTCGTGCGCATGCGTGTGAATTCGAACTCCGCCTTTAGAAGCGAATTTTAAACTTGACCACTTCCCCATTGGGCGGGACCACTTCCCCATTGGGCGGACGACGCCGCCGCGCTTGCGCACAGCTCACCGTATACATGAAGGAGTTGGTTGTGTGTCTCACTTCATCGGCCAGTTTCCCACTCATAGCCGCTAGCAATATAGTAAGTATTAGATATATGGTTTGAACTAGAAATTTAATTATTGTTCAGGAGACATTACTTGGTAATTTTTACTTCCTTTTACTATAAAGGAAGTATTGGATTCACCCCAAAAATTCGAAATTGAGTTTTCAACGGATCTTCGCGTTTTAGAGTCCCCTGATCCCAAAAAACATATTTTTTTTCATTGGTCTGTCTGTCTGTGTGTGTGTGTGTCTGTGAACAGAATATCTCAAAAAACGAAAAGAGGTATGGCGTTGAAACTTTATATATAAGTTTTGTGTACTATGTAGATGAGACAGCAAGCTTTTGAAGAAAATCGCATAACCGGAAGTAGGTGTTTACTCTTGTGATTTTTCAGTTTTTTTCGATATTTTCAAAAACGGCTCTAACGATTTTTTTCAAACTTTACATTTTTCTTACATTTTTAATGTGTATTGATGTGAGATAGGTGATTTTCCAGTTGAATACTTCTAAAGTGGGTTTCTTTTGTTTTTTTTTCCATTTTTTTCATTAACTCCTATTTTAAATAAAACACCCGGTATATTATTACATTTTTGAATTCACCTTAAAATTCTAGAGAAAATTTGTCTCTTCAACTAACACTCGATTTTGTACCGTTTTTGTAGAATTTGTAATTTTTGAAATTTTTTAACAAATGGTTAAAAATTAAAAATGAAATTTTTGACTAATTATAAGATCACTGTAAAAGGAAGTTGTGTGAGTGTATCACACCAGATTTTTTAGTGTATAATCTGTCATCTGTTTACAGTTTGTAGAAAAAATTAAATCTTGGCGAATGCATTATGTCAAGGCGGTCTACATTGTTCCAGGCCATGACACTGGCTCTGTTGCCAGATTGTGTGGTAGGCCATTCCAAGACACACTAAGTTTTATTTGTTTGAAATATAACATGTGAGCAAATGAAAATGAAATCAAGCTTGGCTTTGAAATATTTGTTGTATGAATAATATGTTGGTGGCACTGTAAGTCTATGTCAAACATAGATGTAAAGTACAAGATAGAGAGAAATTCTGATAAAATACATTTAACTCGTGTTACATGGTGCCAGAAATAGCCTTTTTGGTCTCAAGGTGCTACAAAATGTAGAAAAGAAGTTATCGTATAAATAAACACAAATTAGAAAATATAACCTCAACAGTCAACACCTTATAACCTTATAAGGGGGTGTGCAGGAGTTTTACGGTTGATAATAATAGCAAACAAAACCATGCAAACAACAGTGTGACTGGTAGGTCTGCTAACAAGTTAAATGTTCAAGTAGCATCATTTTTCATGATAACTTTTTTAGGTCACCATTCTAATCGTTTTAACTTGTCAGAGGCTGGCTGAAAGGAAATTAATGATCCTGATAAAAGAAGTTTGTGAACACTACTTTGCTCTGAAACTGAGTTTGTCCGTTACAAGATGCACCATTTAGAAGAATGGTAGAAAATTACTTTGTGCGACTCCAAGAATGGTGTTCGAAGTGGCTGTTAGAGCTCGACAAACAAAAATGCAGCGTGTTGCACATGGGATACCACAACCCTAGCTACACGTATTATCTGAACAATGTGCTTATAAAGGAGGTTTATCAACAAAAAGATCTTGGGGTCACCGTGTCGTCGGATTTTAAATGGGAGTAGCACTTATCTAGTTTCGATCGCTTTTAAAAACATGTCTCCTCAACTTTTAGCGAAAATTTATAAAACCTATATTCGGCCAATTTTGGAGTATGCGTCCTACGTTTGGAAGCCTTAAATTGTTAAAGACATTCATGCTCTTGAACTCACCCAGAGACGTATCGTTATTCAACAGAATTATTGGAGAATGGAAAGCTCTTCCCAAGTCAGTTGTCTGTGCGCCTTTAGTAAACGCCTTGGACAAATTGAGTGGTTAATTTAAGCTAAGTTAATAACTGTACTTGTATAATTTTATTCTGTAAAATTTTCAAGTTTGCAAGTGTTGCTTGTAGAATCCTTTATCTTGTTATTTAATATAATATTGAGGTCCTGGGTGGTGTAGCTTGACCAAGCGTCCACGTTCGATCAGCAGAGTTAAGCAATGCTCTCTCTGGTCAGAACTTGGATGGGAGTTCCACAGCTGCATCTCTCGGCGCCTCGTGGTACGGCTATCATGGAAAAAAGTTGGTCCCGGCGGTCATAACAACATCATGACAGTCGTTAGTGGGGTTGGAAGTCCCCATAACTGCACAGCGACGCTTATAATTGGCCTAACGGCTGTTGGCTGAGTGCGAAATAAATAAATAATACATTATTATGTGCCTTCAATTTTAATTTTTAGTTAAGTTTAAATATCTTATTAGCTCTAGTTTTCGATTGATATGTTTTATCGGCTCAGCTGTCAAACATTATAAATAAATAAATAAAAAGGAAGCAGAACTTTGATACATGCAACAACGGGGAAAATGCAGAATCCGAGGTTAATATCCCGGCTATTGTTAATATTAATAATTATACTATACTAACCATAACCAAAATTATAATGAAAAGAGTTAGCAGTGTAATTGGCCTCGGATTCTGCATTTTAGCCCAAAACAGTTGGTTATTAAATAAATAGCCGTGTTTATTTGATTGTGCATTATGAAAAAGGTCCATTTTCAGAAAAAATTAGTCAACATCTGGTATTTTTCATTTTTATGTGCCTTGCAAGGATTTGTTTGAAGGTTATGTTACTCGAGCCACCCGTGATTTGGTCTAAGCCAAAATTTAAAATTGGTAATTTTTTTAATATTTATATCCCTAATGGCATTAGGAATGATTATCAAAAAAATTATCTACCCAAGTAGTGATGCACATACCCGTAGTCTCAAAAAATACCCCTGAGACTGGTAGTAGCACTGCTTTTTGGCTATTAACTACAAAAGGGTGCATCGGAGAAGAAAATTGAATAGGGATAAAAATATTGGAAATACAAGTTTCATTAAGGTATGTCTTGTGTAATCTGCAGCAAGAGTGTGAAATAAGTTTGAGCGTACAGCATGAAATGTGCTCGCTCGTTTAGTTTCTGGTCAATATCGCAAAAACAGGAGTTTTCGATAAAAATGGATAGAAGTAAATTTGTAGAGCACAACATTTCTTTGCAAGAATGATAAATTAAATTGTTGCACCAATTTTGAAAGTGGTACTTAAATTTTTTGGAAAAATACAGTTAAATTTACTGGTATCTCTTTTCCACACCACCCATGATGTAGAGATTTTGGCGCATTTTTTTTTATAGTGGTGCCCCTGTAGGCATAAATGCACTTATTTGTTGTAAAAAATATCACTCGGAATCAAAATTAACTTTGCTATTTGAAATTATAGTTAATGTTATCATCATTTGGAAATTTTTCCATTTGTACGTTTAAATATGTTAAAGAATATGAGAATAAATCTTCTGCTTTTAATAATGTGCAGTCCTCAATATCATTCTATTCATTACTAAGAACTTCGAACTTTACAGTTCATAATTCATTCAGAAGTTAGGTGCCTTGAAAAACTGTAGGGAATCAATCCTTTTTGAAGCTTCGAAAGGGAACTTTTTTTGATATTCATTCCTTTCCTAATGCCATCAGCGATATGAATATCAATAAAAAAAGTTCAGGAAATTGTCCTTTGGAAAACTATCTACTTAACACACCGGTGAAAAGATAGATCTTCGCTTGAAGAATTACAAGAAATAGAACAAATTATGCACGTTCTCATTGCTAAAGTTGAATTTTCGAAGAATAAACTGTGAAATTGAATGACACTTCTGACGTTTTGATTTAAAATGTTCAAAATTAACCGTACAAAACATTGTATGAAATATGTTTAAAGGGAGAGAGAAATAAATTGATACAGGTTAGAATGAAATGGGGGAAGGTTCCGAACTCCGTGATATGTTATTTTAAGATTCGACTTACGTTTACATGTAGTGAACGTATCTTGTACTAATATATCCATGATGTCAAATTCGAGGTTAGCAGGTTAGGTTTTGAGTCAGTTTTGACACAGACTGACGCAAAACCTAACCTGCTACTCTCGAATTTGACATAGACTTACAGTGCCACCAACATATTATTCATACAACAAATATTTCAAAGCCAAGCTTGATTTCATTTTCATTTCCTCACATGTTATTTGACCTTAAAAACAATTTTGACACTTCATATATGTCATGCTGTAAGTTACAAAAATGCCTTTGAAGTGTTGCGTACCAGGCTGCAAATCAAATTACACTTCTTCGGTTGCTCCGTACGTCAGTGTCTTCAAGTTTCCATCTAATGAAACTGTGGCACAGCAATGGAAAGAAGTTTTACATTTAGAGAATTGGCGAATTGGAAAAACTAGTGTTGTGTGCGAAAATCACTTTAAAAGAACGGATATTAAGGGTCATAAGATGAAGAGACTTGTTCCAACAGCAATACCACTAGTTTTCAAGCAAGATTGGCATTTTGAAGAAGATGAAGTCAAAATTAGTAGCGATTTACTTGTAATGGGAAATTTGGTAGTTTTAAAAGAAAATCTGGATAAGAAGCTCGGGAAAACTTTACGGGAGTTGGGATGGCATTTCGGCGATGGAGAAGACAAAATTATTTTATTTAAGATGGATTTTGAAAAAATGAAAGTGAAAGCATCTGTTCAAATTAACAGTAATTTATCCATTAGTATATTTCATCAAAATTCATCATTCATTTCATCTTTTAACATAGTAAATAATATAAAAACATATTCAGATATAGAAAATATTATAGCATCTTTAAATGATGCACCTACCAAATATAGAACATGTGATTTCATTAATAGGCTAAAAGAAGAAATTGACGAGTTTCAACATTTTTTATATTCTGATCAAACTAATGATTCTTTTGATAGTGAAGAGAAAGTACAACAGCTAATGTTTATGTCGGAACAAATAGAATTAATTTTTAATAATAAGAAACATTATTCAGTTAAGACACTTATAAAATCGTTCATTATCTTTAATCAGTCCTCAGCAGTGTACGATTCAATCAGAGAAAATAAATTATTAAGTTTGCCCTCCCCACGACATTTAAAACGCTTAAAATCAGCTTTTAATATTTCACCCAGATCAGATAATGAAAATCTAAATTTTTTAAAATCAATGTCCAATGAGATGACGAATTTGGAAAAGCATGTAATTCTTCAACTTGATGAAATTTACGTCAATTCATCGATTCAATATCGAGGAGGAAAATTATATGGTATAGCTGAAAATGAAAATGCTAATGCAAAAGAAGCTAAAACAATTCAGGCCTTTCTTATTTCTAGTGCATTCGGAAAATTTAAATCTGTTGTTTCGCTAACGCCAGTAAAGAATTTAATTGCTGAGGAACTTCACAAACTGACACAAAAAAATATTGAAATTGTACTATCTTGTGGCTTTAAAATTATTAGTATTATATCAGATAATAACAGATTAAATAGAAATATGTTCGCAAAATTCTCTGATGGCAATGTTTTTTTTAATCTGGAAGATGCTCCCATATATATTTTGTATGATACGGTTCATATATTTAAAAGTATTAGAAATAATTGGATAAATTTGAAAGATTCAGAAAAAACTTTTGTGTATCCGTCTTTCGATACTCAAACGATATGTCGAGCAAAATTTTCAGCTATTAGAAATTTGTATAAAAATGAAGTAAATACTATAGTGAAGAAAGCTCCTAATCTAAATTATAAAAGTTGTTACCCAACCCATTTCGAACGACAGAATACTAAATTAGTATCAAATGTATTTAATGAAAAAACTATTGCGGCCTTAAGTACTGATGACAGCGAAACAGCAGATTTTATCAAAATTATATTAAAGTGGTGGACAGTAGTTAATGTAAAAAATCAACTAGTAGGTAAACTTAAATTAAATGATGATGCTAAACCTTTTACGAATGTAGATGATGAACGATTTGAATTTTTAGAAGTTTTTTTGGAGTGGCTTGAAAATTGGAAGCAAATATCATATGGCCAAGGCTTTTTAACGAAAGATACTTATCACGCTCTTTTTCATACTACAAAATCTTTAACATCTTTGATTAAATATTCATTACAAAACTTAAATGCTAAATATATTTTAACAGGAAAGTTTCAAACAGACAATTTAGAAAGAACATTTGGTAAATACAGAAATTTATCAGGCAGTAATTACAATGTATGTGTACAACAAGTTTTGGAAGCGGAGCATAAAATTCGCGTGAGTAAACTGTTAGGAATTCAATCGGCTAGGTATGGTCTTGTAAAATTTTCATTTGATAATATACCTACCTTGAATAATGATTGTGGTACCGATGCTTTTGAATTAAATAATAAATACTTAGAAATTCTTGATGATCTTCAAGAGTATGACCATGGGATAGATGACTCCGTTATTATTTACATTTCTGGATATGCTACATTCAAAATTTGTCGTAAAATTTCTTGCGCCACTTGTGTATCATATCTCAGCAGTGCCGACATAAATGATGATTACTTTTCTAAATTAACTAGGGGTGGTTTAACAGTTGCAAGTGATTTAATATTGGAATTAGCTAAATTTACTTTGAACATCATGAATGGATTAATATCAGCACAATATGAAGATAGTTTTTTAAAAGATAAATTTCACAAAAAAATTTTAACAGAATTAATTTTGCTAGCCATAAAGAGAAATCCAGTTTTAAGCAATTTTTTTAATTCGTCTTGTACTGTTTGTTCATGTAGCAATAGTCATATTTTAGATAAATGCATTTCCATTTTTTCAAATATTTGTTTAAACAATTACAGAAAGCTAAGAACAGATGCTTTACACCGAAATAAAGGTGAAATAAATTTATCAAAGAAGAGAAAAATACAAACTTTATTGTAATATTTGCCAGTTTATTATTCTGTCCATACTTTAATTTTATATTTAAGTTGATATTGTAAACCTGGTTTTCCATAACGGAAGGCAAAGATTTATTATAAAATAGAATTGTTGTCAAAAAAATAGTAAAAATATTATTTTATTTATTAACAATCAAACAAAACAGGCATTTCGTCTAATTACATTGTTTGTAGAACTAACTACTTCTATGTACTTCAAACTTAACAATAACTTAAATATCTTAAATGTAACTATAATATAAATACTTGTAATTAAATTAATTCAATTAATTAGGTACTACCCCAAGACAAACTACCGGCACGACCGCATCTTCTTATATAAATTTGAATCCCTACTAACACGTCGGCACTCGACACGGTAAAAGAGATTATGTTTAGGATTGTGAATAAATGTATAGATTATGCAATTAGAAATTGTCACTGTCAATGTCAATGTTAATAACCAATATACGTCTTACTTGTTAAATTGACACATAAAAGTACTTTTACTACGATGTGTAGCATGTAAAAGATCCCTTGCTAGGGTTGGAACTCCTTAGTCTCCGAAAAATTCTAAGTAGGACTTTGATCATATGACCAAAGCAGTTGGTGTCTAAGGTACCTGGTACTCTGCATCCCTAGACCTTGTAATTTACAAACTAACTAACTAACTTTAATACAGTGAAGTTGAGGCCTACTTTATAACACAGCCATACCAATCATTTGTCTCGCAGTAGCACCCACCCATCTGAAAGAAAAAACACAAGAAAAAAAAAACTGTAACCTAATTATTTACGCATAGGCATAGACTTCAGGATAATCCATAACAGTGTTAGTCACTAGTTTTTTTAATTCATTCTTACTGTTATTAAAAATGTCAAGAGATTGATTCAACAGCGATATTTTGTTATAATATGCACAAATTTTTGTTAAAGGTGAGTATTTTCTAATATTGGTTCGATACTTTTTGTGAAATAATGTTTATTCGCAACCATATATGTAATGTTAACATTCCTGACCTCATTTAAGTGGGGGAAGTCGTACATTTCAGCCCGCTACTTCCCGCACTCACTTCCCGCTCAAGTGCGGGAAGTACATTCCCGACCGGTGTGTAGGTAGGGATACTGGGAATCTTGTACATCCATTCATGCGCGTCGCAACCTGTCGTATCATAATATAATAATTTTTCCAATTATTGTTTAGAATAAAGTGGTTGCGAATAAAATAGTATACAAACCTCGACAGGAAGTTTCCTTAGTCTCAAGATAATAGCTGATTTCAACGCTTCACGTCTCAATCAGCTAACTAGTCTCTCGACAGTAATGAAACACTTCCCATCTCGGGCTGTAATATACTATTTCTGCCTTGATTTGTAAAATGATATATAAAATAATATTTTTGTTCTTAATTTCATAGAATCCCATAACTCATTTAATAATTTATATAAGAATACTAATATGATAGCACGACGTTGGATTAATTTCACTATCCCGAATTCATGTCTCAATCCCTGGTACGAATCAAAATGAGGCTGTATCCCGTACTTCTTGAAATGCAAATATGTATTTTAAGAATTTATTTTGTACAGTTTCAAGAGATTGCGAATGCTTGACACCACCAGGGTCCTACACAACAACAGCATACTCCAACTTTGATCGCACCAACGAATTGAACAAAACAATCAAAGTATTTATGTTCCAAAAATCTTTAAATGTTCTAATAATAAAATCCAAGCTCTGCATACTTTTTTTAATTATCTTTCCTACGTGAGTTTCAAATCTTAAATTGTGATTAAAATAAATGCCCAGATCCTTTATTGATTCAACCCTTTCCAGAGCCATATCATTCATCATATAATTAATAATGATAGGATGTTTACTAAGAGTGTAACTCATAACTTTACATTTTTCTAAGTTAAAATATAGTTTATTGGTGTCACTCCACTTCATAATTTCATTAATATCATTTTGTAATTTGTCAGTATCAGATGGCTCCTTGAGATCAATAAACAATTTAAAATCATCTGCAAATAATAAACAGTTACTATATTTAACATGCTTAGTAATATCATTGATAAAGATGAGAAATAAAAGCGGTCCGAGGTAACTTCCTTGGGGTACTCTTGATGGCATTCCAAAAGGATCTGACTTGGCACCATGCATATAAACAAATTGCGTTCTGCCTTTTAGGTAACTTGCTATTAAACTAAGACTACCATTGGATAAATTAAACGCAGCTGATTTCTGAAGCAACTCATCATGATCAACACAATCAAATGCTTTAGCAAAATCTGTATACACCACATCCACCTGATAACCCTGATCTAGCGATTCTAATACAAAATCAACGAAAACAGATAAGTTGGTCCGTACAGATCTCGCCCGCACAAAACCGTGCTGATCAGTACAAATTTCCGATTGTAGGTGATTATGTAACACATTATGCAGTATATACTCAAAAACTTTTGCAGATGAAGATAGAATAGAAATGGGCCTAAAGTTCTTTCTATTACGCGTGTCTCCGCTTTTATGTACGGGAGTTTTTTTCGCTACCTTCCATTCACTAGGGAACGTATTAGTTTTAATAGCAATATTGAATATTTGTTGCAATGGATAGGCCAAGACATCCGTACAAATTTTATAATGTAAGGAGGAATTCCATCTGGTCCAGCTGATCTTTTTGATTTTAATTTTCTACAGGCAAACCATTGTCCATGTCCAACTGCGGATATTTCAAAACGTATGAAGATTCAGGCCCATATACTGATTGAAAGTAAACTGAGAATTCCTGAGCTGCATCTCCTTTTCTAATAGTTTTATTATCATGTTTGCATTCATATGTTGTGACACTATTATTTCTTTTATTATTTACAAAATTCCAAAAAGCTTTTACATCTGAGTTTATATTATTTTGAATATTGTCTACATAATTTTGATATTCTAACCTTATTCTACACTTTGTCTCCCTACGCAACCTTTTATATTCAGTTAAATGAAAGTCACATTGATGTTTCCTTAACCTATGGAACTCCTTGTTCTTTAATGACATTATTATCTCTTGAGAAAACCATGCAGGGTATTTGTAATCTTTCATTTTCACCTTGGATACAGTAACATCAATAATTTTGTTAAGTATTTTATAATATTGTTTAACACAATCATTTACATCTTGCAAATGCCCTAGAATGTCCCAGTCACTATCGCTCAGCATCTAATACATTTGTAAAAAATTTGCCTTTGCAAAATTATATCTATATAATAATTGCTTCTCACATGTACGTTTTTTGGAGGTATCAACAGTTAGACACAATTGCAATGGTGGATGATGATCTATTGAAGCAAGTGGTGACTCCTCTTGTTCTACATGTATTTGGGTACTGGAAAGGACCAAATCAAGAGTTCTATTATTTATGTTTTTAATATTATTAATAGGGGTTAGCGCCAGGCTTGCATTAAGCAAGTCCTCGGTTCAAATCCCGCTGGGGTCGGAATTTTTCCGTATCCTTGGCGATTAGAATCGGGCTCAGTGAGACCATTCACAGTTGGGCACCAAATTAACTGTGCTCTACTCAGAACCACAGACCTAAGAGATAGAGTAACAAGGTCAACACATTACCAAGACACACACCTCATACAATGGTTGCTGCGCAAGCACCAAAGGCGCGATCCAACTCTGTATCCCGAATCCGGGGCAAGTTGATCATTGTACCGCCAGATGCCAGCGCATATAGCACCAGCCTCGACACCGCAAGGTAAATGAGGTTACAGATAATACATACATACATATTATTAATAGTAGTTTGTATACCAAGGCACTGAAGTATAACTTTTTATCACGAATGTGGATTTAGTTGCCGAGGCCCGTAGGGCCAAGGCAAATAAACCACATGAGGGATAAAAAGGAACTTCAGTGCCGAGGTGGTACACTGTTTTATTTGAAATCGAGAAATCATGAAATTACAACATTTTATCCAACTTTTGTAGGTTATGTTTGGTCGATTGACGTTTATCTGTCGCCTCGCCACCTATAAAAAAGTCGTAAAACAATGAATTACTTCACTGCCGATTTCTCGTATTTTAATGACGATTTCGGCGTACTTCACTGCCGATTTCAAATAAAAGATTTTAATCTGAACATTTACATGAATAAATTCAACTGTTTTGTATATCTGTTACCTTGTTCTAAATTAAAACTAGAATCAGTAATTGCAGGAATGTTCAAATCGCCGACAATGTCAATTCACCATTACATATCTCTTCAATGTTTTCTAAACTATTACAGAAATTTATATAAGTATTAAGACTCATAGCTGGTTCAATATAAAGTTCATTAATTGAATAAGTAATTTGCCGTTTTTCAAATAATATTGTAATTGAATCAACATTTTCAACGCTAATTGTTTTTATCAATTTAGCATTATAACACTTTAACACAGCTATTAAAACACCCCCGTCCCTATGTTGTAGCAACTCTATCACGATCACATCTAAAAATTTGGTAACGGCCATCAAATAATTCATAATTAGCAATATCCTCACTCAACCAGGTTTCGGTTAACGCTATCATATCATAGTGCTCAGTTAAGATTCTTTGAAAATTCGCTTGTTTTCGTTCTAAGACCTCTGACATTTTGGTAGTATATTCTAATTGTTTTCGACCCCACTGCCATGTAGGTATCACCTGATATCCACAGCTAAAATCAAAATAAATAATAAACACAAACAATGTAAATTAAATTCTCAAGATACAATCTACTTGGCAGAATCAAGTGCTTTAGACTTAATACTTGATGCTGTTCCCTGAATTTATTATTCCACGTTGGCGATATCATCATCAGATATAATCATAACCTTCTTCCCATTTTTATTTGCAAAAATTCTCCCGTCATTTGTCCACACGCACCGGATTCCAAATTTCTCGCTGGCACATTTCAGGAGCTGCAGCCGTTGCCTGGTTAAGTCCTCAGTTATTACGATGTTAGTGCCTTTCAGCTTCTTTTTATTTCTGAAGACTTCATGGCGATAACGATAGCTACAGAATGTTACTATTATCGGCCGGGGTCTCAAATTACCTTGAGAATTGTGTGGACCCACTCGATGGCATCGGTCTATCTGCTCCTTGTTTACCTGCACGCCAAATTCTTATCAAACAGCTCCAGCACTGTTTTGTCGATATCCTCGTCTTTGCGCTTTTTTACTCCAAATATTCGAATACTATTTCGACGAGTGTATTGTTCCAAATAATCTACCTTGTTGTATAACTCCTCATTTTTTGTTTTCAGATTATTCACTGTTTCTTCAAATTTGTCACATCTCGTTATCAACTTTTCAACATTTTCAAACCGCTCTTCAAGTTTTTTAGATACTGCGTCCACTATTTTGCCTATAAGATTATCCAATCCACTTCCGCTTTTAAAAAAGTCTTCGATAACGACTTTGGCACACGTCTTTATGTCAACTTGTTGACTTTGCGTAAACACCATCTTCAATTTGAGGATTTTAAACACAATCGAAATCAACGGAAACAGCACGTTCTCACGTCTACTCGAGTTGCCAGATCATGCGGAAGTGTCAACTATAAGTGGAATAGCAGCGTACTATTCATCCACTTGCTCAATTTCTGCATCTCTTACTCACTTTCTAATGCTCCAAGAAAAGGACCTCAGATTACCAGATTTTTCTAAATGAATAACCAAATTTAGGATTGATTTCAAATTTTAATCCAAAGAGTGAAGTACTATTCGGATTTTACCTACCCATTAAGAATTGCTTTTAAATCCAATATTACGGTGAAGTGAAGCACTACAGTGTAAATAACAACAATTTGAAAGATTTTTTCAACTGGCATTAATCTGACAGTACACTGACAGATTGTCTATTTAGTGACTAAAACTAGTGATTTTTGTTAAAGGTTGGCAAAGCCACGTTGCCAGATTGTGGTAGGCCATTCCAAAGCTCACTTTATAGGCCCAGTGTCATGGCCTGGAACAATGTAGACCGCCTTGATCATATCCATTTTTCACTATTAACTTTGCTTCTTCCGAAACATGAATTCGTTTTGCTAACAAATTTTATTGTTTTTCCATGTGCTACAACATTTGTTAATAATTATAATTTAGCAAACGTCACTGTCATTAGTGTCTTGTCAGGTTATAATATAGCAAAATTTAATAGCAAACTATCAAAATATATATTTCTATAAAGAATAGGTAATTAGATATGCTGGGGTTGAAATTCCAGTGATTTATCGATTATTTGGCGTCTAATGTATAGTAGATAACAGAAGTGTAATGAAAACGCGAGTGCCACAGTTACAGCCTATTAATTGTTGGTGGATTGTTGTGGAACCGCTGATCACATTCTCTCGCGAAATGTACTGCGCATGCCCAAAAGTTGGTTTTTGTGTATGTGTACTCCGTTAGATATTATTCTTTGTCACTTTGTCAATGCTTATGGCCGTTTGGCAATTATCAGGGATTTTGTGGTTTTAACTTTACTTGTTACGATCCGTGTTTTAATGTTGATATTAGGCATTTGTGAAACTTAAACCGCGACATATTTACCATCTGACAATCGTTGGTAAGAAAATTGTTAAAGGAGTTTGTTTCAATTATTTAGACCGCGCTTGCAGTATATCTGTAATATAACCTAAAATACGCAAAACTTCACGTTTACAGGCGGTGTGTCTGGTATGTATCACAATATAATGTGGCTGCCTGCATATGCAACCTAGAAAAACACCAGTAATAAATTCTGATAGTCTAATCGATCTCACTGTACACATAAAATACATTTTTTGCACTCATGATTTCAAAATTCATATTTCCCGGTCATTCCCGATGCGCCGAAAATGACTTTTCCCGCACCGGGGTGTTTTTTACTTTCCCACAAAAACTATGGCAATTGTGTGTTCCAGGGGCGCTGTAAACGTCAACAAAAGCTAACAGGTGCTAGGATACGTATAAAAATTTAGTAATTTGTGCTGCCAACTCAGTAAGTTGTAAAACACTAAATAATATTTTTTTAACTTTTTTAAATATTTTGAGTTATTCGTTACAAAAAACATTGTACCTACCTCTTTCGGGAAGAATTTTCCCGAATTCGCACTACATGCAGCACTCCCTTCGGTCGTGCTGCAAACAAAGTGCTCATTCGGGAAAATTAACTTCCCGAACTTGTTAGGTAAATAACTATTTCTTCAAATGGCAGTAAAATGTGCCATTATACTGCTGGATTGATGATGCTAAACGCTCACTTCATTACCATGGCATCAAAAACACTTTATCTGCCGCCCGTCCAGCCTCGCCACATAAAGTATAACTTTTGCTCCTAATAACATAATATACTATTATTTACATTGTTCTACTCAAGTTATGTATCGACATATTCCTCAATTTTGACTATAAATATTATAATTCGTGGTTCGTTTTCGGTTACAGTTCCATTTAATTTTAAATTGTAAAAACCTTAACAAACTTCTTTATGTTGCGTATGCTGCCGGGCACACTGTATAACAGTACAATATTCGTAAATGTCCAATAATATTTCGGTAAATAAATGACCGGCAAGCATGTAATACAAATTTCTTCTTCTTTCAGAACCTGGACGAAACTTCCAAGTGTAGCATCTGATGGAATAGGGACCAGATTCTTTTCTGATTCTGTAGATTTACGTCACAGGCTTCAGGTAAAAATTTTATCAATTGTCACTTGAACATGTGAAACGATTGTTCGCAGTCAGAAAACACTTCCCTCGCTCAAAAATATATCAAACATGTGTAGTAACTTTATTTTAATATTGGTTTTCCTAAAGTTGTTTATAAACTGGTTAATTGTAATTCTTAAAATAACTTATTGATTACCTACAATCTTGAATAGTTAATCTACCTTTTTTACTGTTGGTAAATTATTGCTGAATTTGATTTCTTACTGATTCGATACTACACATACTTTCTTTCAGAAATGTTTTTTCCTTGAATCTAAATAAACTTAATCTCATTGTAATATATTATTTGCATGTGTATAATAATTAATAGCTATTTATGCAACAAGTGCTAAAAGTCGACGTTTATGCACGAGACATGAAAATTATGAAACGAAGCTGAAGGCTGAGTTTCATAACATGTCTCGTGTATAAACGACTTTTAGCACGCGTTGCATACAATATTTTATCTACGACCTTAATTTTACCGTTATTAATCCATAAATATCGATTTAACAAATGTTTGCATCTACGACACTTCTAATTTATGTCATAATAAATAGTAGGCCATGTGCGGGCGAATGTTTGCCGAAGCCAGTGATATTTAAAATTACAAACTTTTGTCAGTTTTTAACATCTAAAATTACTAAACAACTAATTTTAATAAGTTTCAAATGTGTTATTTGTTCTTATTCTTTTGAACGTACATTACATAGATACTAAAGTACAGTGCCATAGAGCATCATTTACTGTTTATTTCGTTAAGAGCGTGCCTTTAGTGGCGGGGACAAATCTCTGACTTAAGACTTCGCTATGGACTGCAGCTGGCCCTCATAGAGGGCGGGGATAGTAGTGATAGCAAAGAAAACAAATATGGTTCCATTTTTAACTACCAAACTATAGTTGGCGCGGCGATCGTTGTCACTTCTAAGAATTAAGCTATCCACTTGGAAAATAATTTGCAGGTTTAGGGACTGTGGGGTCTGTCGTTTCGGGTTTTACCTCAGACAAAGAATAGAATTGCCTGAGGGGTTTAGGACCGATCCGAAGTTGAACGTACTTACCTACTATATGAATCGCAAGTGAAACAACTTCTTGATTTACAATAGAAATTAGTCACTACATTACACTGTTCGCTATTGTTATTATTGCTCGCTATTTTGAACAGTAAACTCATAAGACTATATTTTTATCGGTAAAATTGGTTTCTTTATAAAAACAATGTTGCTTAACAAAATTGATTAGAACAAATTGTCATTAATCAAACACCCGAGCCCGTTAGGGGAAAGGCTTTTATGCAGTTTGTTCCAGTCAATTTTGCTTTAAGGCAGCAATGTTTAAGAGTTCAACAATTAAATGTTACCAAAAAGAATAATGTAAGCCCGAATAATTCCTAGTATAACAGAAACAGAGACGCCGCATTTTATACGATATGCAAGAAGGACGTAATAGATATTTACAATACAATTGGAATAAAAGCATTATTAATATACGCGTGTGAAATTTGAACAACGAGGCTCTAGCCGTCCGACGTTTCTCATTATTGTTTTGACAAGTAGAAAACTGACACTTTGAAAATTTGGGAGATAATGAAGTCTCATTTAAAATGAGTGGGATCAGTGACATTTATATCCCGAGCGTAGATAATAATATTTTTTATCATGGTATAAATGAACGATTGGTTGCAAAAATACGAATCCAAACACTATAGGACGAAAACGGACATTTGCTAGTTGACGAATTTGCAACAGTGTTGAGTGAAACTACAGCACATTATATCAATTAACGCTGTCTGAATTACAATTTACACTTTGTGAATACCAGTTTACACTTTCTGAATTACAATTTACTAATCTGAATTACATTTGACTCTTTCTGAACTACAAATTTATGAATCTGAAAAAACACAAGTGATAAAAATAAACTGATTAAAATTTAAGGAAAAACTTTGGTTTTTTACAACTATAAAAACGCGTGATTAATTGCATTTTAAAAAATAATGACATACGACCAAAAAAAGTTCCACAAAATGACATAAAATATAGAAAACATTACAAAAAAATTAATACATTTGATTTAATGCATTAAACAAATACTAGTGTGCTATACTAAACTAAATAAAACTAAATACGTTAATTTATACCAACAAAATGTTATAAATTTATCGAAAAAAAGCAAAGTGTAATTTCATTGACACGGGCACTAGCCTATTTCAGCAACTGTAAATGAACTTTTTTACGAAATTGATGTTTGGTTAATGAAAATAAATCTACATTAGGAAAGTGCTTGTTATAAGAGTTCATTAGTCGAGGCATAGTGGAATTTTGCATAGATAAAGTTTTGATAGAATCGACTTTAAAAACCAAGTGAATGCGGATGTTAACAGGCGGCACATTTAAATTTATTAATTGTAGTATGTGAGCTATCAATGGAATTATGCAGCAATTTATAAAGAAAAAGTGCGTCAGTCAAAATTCGGCGTTTTTCGAGAGTAACAAGATTCAAACCAGAGTTTAAATTGTCTTATAAAATATCTAATTTAAATTTTGAATTTACATACCTCATAATTAATTCGATATGGTTTTTATAGACAGTGTATTGTGGATTCCAGATGACACTACAATAATACAAATTACTATTTACGTACTCGATATACAGAACCTTGACAGATGCTACATTTTTAAAATCATAAAAAGTTTTCATAAGAAATCCTAACATTTTATAGGCTTTCTCTCAAATGTTGTTAATATGATCCTCATAGATTAACTTGCTATCAAAAGTGACCCCTAAGCCTTTTATTTTGTCGACTGTTTTAATAATATTTTTACCAAAAACGTATTGTTTTGATACTCGTGTGGTCTTACTAGTAAAAGTGATGTGAAAACACTTATCAAAATTCAAGTACAATTTATTATCTTTGTAGTATTTATACAGGCGGTTATGTACACTACTAGCTGTAGTTAAGGGTAACCAATTTATATGGGCGAGTGCATTATTTATTTCTGAGTATTTAGCTTTACGAAATAAGTAGTCTTTTTATATTTTCTTTTAAATCGATATTAATACTAGTTTTTAATAAGAATTCAATTACTGGATGCGGATTATCCAGTTTAAGTAGAGGAATATGACAGTTTTTTAAGTTATTTACCGATTATTTATTATATTTATTATTATATTAATTTCATGACTCTACTTTCAAAATTCATCTTTGTCTAGGAATGTCCTTTCAAAAAGTTACTGAAACAAATAGGTTAAAAGGGTGTGACATTTACCTAGCATCTGTCACAAATGTTATAAATAACTACTTTTAAGAATATTATACAAATACTGTATTGGATACTATTGACGTAGCGTTTATTAATAGCTATTTTTATTACGTTTTATAGAAGTTCAGGCGAGAATTTTCAGAAAAATATCTACTTTGACACTGAAATAATGAAAAATATGAATTGTCATTTTGAAATTTAAACCTGCCTTTACGCAGGTGTGGTAACCTTGGTAAAGCATAATTCAGAATCCCTAATACAAAAATTGCATCTCTATACCAACTTCAAAAAAATTCAAATGTTTTTGTGTTTACTGAATGGCTTATACCTATGTTATTAAATTGAAACAAGCCCGAGTAGCAGTTGTGTCAAAGTTGTTAGAAGGCGCGAAGTAAGTGCTAACACGGTTGGTCCAATTCAGTTTTCTAAAATTAAAATCACCGACCACTAAAAACATAACGTTATTGTGATTAGCAATTTTGTCACTCATAGAAGTCTTGAAGGCTGCCAGAGCTAAGTCGTCATGCGGTGGAAGATTTAGCGACACCTTTAGAGATTTATGATCGACCCTTGTAACCAGATGTGGATTCTGTATCGATCGGCTGCCCCACAAATTTTTGTGGTTCATAATCTTATGCATTTAACTACGCGCCATCTGTGATGTTATAGCTGAACTTTCCGACTAGGAGTACGTAGCCATTTTCATAGCTGAGTAAGAAAAATTGGCTTTGTGAAGACAAATTGGCCTTATTATTGCAAGTACATCATTTAAAATTTGGAATTACGTTTTCAAATATTGCCTTAACGGAATGAAGCAAAAAGTATCGATTTATCGGTCGACGGAAAAAATTAAAACTTCATTTTTGCAGGCCATTTTTTTCCTAAAAGAGTTGGAATTTTAATTTGAAATTTAGTGATGCCCTAATTAGATATGTGCTTTAATAGAAAATCACGTTCCGATAATTACCGTTTAGTCAGAATGCATGATTTGTCCGTTTAAAAATAGACCTACATTTTTCGCCTGCTGCCATCTATCAGTGAATATCGCAGCGGGCGCGCTCTTAACCTTATTAATTATTTCATATTAAATATCTTAGGTTTTCACAGAGCAATGTCTTATTTGCATAGTTACATTTCATAAATTATTTACTTATTTCATTGCTCAAGGCATTTACACTCTGCAAGGTTATATAAAACCACAAATTTATCTGTTTACATAAACTGACTTGATGTTTAAAGTATCTGATAAAGATATCTAACATGGAAATTTGCTAACTATTCATTTTTATTTGTTACAGTTAAAATCTGAAGATCGATTTGACTCTCACAGTCCTATATTTCAGCCTTAACGGCATACTATTTATTGGCAATTGTAGAAAATTCTAGAAGACAGCTGTAGCAGCCATCAGTCATATTTGATATTTGTAGCGTTCCAATAAGTTTCGGTGATTGCAGTCAAGTAAGTTATGCCCAGTACCAGCTTTACTTAATTCTTATATACAGTGTGTTTCACTTTTCATGAGGACACCTAAATAACTCTTTTATTTTGAAAGCAATCGATATAAAATTTTTAACAATTGTTGAGGCCACGACAATGCATCTTTTTGTATCAATAGTTTTTATAAAGTCAAAATTTAAGCAACTATGATTAAAATAAAAAGCAGTAAAATCATAGTAGCGATCAAAATAGAGCAAAAAAGTATTAATAAAAGTTGTTCGAAATCAGTCAAAAACCCCAAATGCCAAATTTTGCTGAGAATTTTTCAACATTTTTATCTTGTCAGTAGATAATAATTTCTTATTGCAATAAGAGTGCCATGAAACAAGAAAACAATTTGCAAATTTTATTCAACATTAAAGAAAAACAAAATTTTACAATAATTTAACAAACAATATTTTAAATAGGATCTATTTTAACTAAATCACTTTGAAGACGCATACATTTTTCCAATCGTCCTTTGTGCTTCAGTACGACTCGTAATATTTCTGGAGAAATTTCTCAGCAGGCTTGTCGGGATTCTTTGACACGGTTCCTGTATGTTTTAAGGTCTAGATGCATACACAACATTTTTAATAGTTCCCCAAAGAAAAAATTCGAGTGGTGTAATGTCAGGCGATCTCAAAGCCCACTCTATTAAAAAGCTATTACGACTTATCCATCTTAACGTAAGTTCTCGTTTAACCATATTCACACTAGTCTTGCGTTATGAACTAGGGATCTATCTAGTTGGAAGTCCATAAACAATACTCCATTTTTCTATGGAGATCTACAAGGGTGTGTAAATATTTTGGCTTATGAGGTTTAAATGTGTGACGGTGGAGACAAGAGTAAGAGATATTTAAATTTCTAGCCATATCTCGTAAACTTGTGTGCTGCTAATATTACTGCATCTAAATGGTGTTCTTGATAGTTCAATTCTCGTGGACGTGGCATAACAACATTTCCAGTAGTGTTCAAAATGTTATTCAAGTATGCAACAGTTCGATGATGGATGGATGGACGTACAGGGTGCCACACAATTGATAACAATTTTATATTGATTTCTTTCAAAATTAAGGAGTCATTTAGGTGTCCTCATGAAAAGTGATAGTGAGAGTGTAGGTAACAATTTTTTCGTTTAATGTTTTAAATATTGTGAGCTATAAAAATTAATTAGCTTTAATTTATTTAATTGTAAATTAATAATATGTTCCCACCTCTGCAATTGCCTTTTAGGACTACCATGTTACATAGCATATTACAAGTAGTTTTATTTTGAAAATTTCTATTAATATAAAGCACATTTATAACTTGTGTCCAAAACAGTACAATTGACATGTGGCTGTAATTGGTAAGCGGTAAAGATTCGGTTAAATTAGATAAAATGTTCAACATTGCAAGCAAATATTCATATTTTAATTGTACAAATGAAAGTTTTGCTGAGAGATGTAAACTTCTCTATAAATGCAAATATTTTCAGTAATAATATAAGACTCCTTTAGTATATTCGAAAATACGTCGTATTTGAATACATAATAATAATAATAATCTTTGTTTATTAGCAAATAGCTAGGAAATAAATACATAATACATATTCACACAAGAACTAAGAAAAACTTAACCTACAGTACAATAGAACGTTTAATATAGGTAACACAAGCTTTTTTAAATTTAACAAGGTTATCACAGTTTTTTACATGCTCAGGTAACTCATTGTATTGCTTTAGCCCTTTATGGTACAAAGAATTTTTGTCTACGTTAGAACTAACTCTCGATAAGTAAAAGTTATCTCTTGAACGGGTGTTATGCTCATGCACATCTCTAACAAATTTACAGTTACTAAGCAGATGCTCGGTAACCTATTATTTAACATCTTAAATATAAATACCATGGTATTATATGTAACAGTCTGCCTTACACTTAACAAATTAGTAGCATTTAGCATATCAGTTCTTCTAGTATACCTGTTACAGCCTAAAATTATACGCAGAGCTTTATTTTGTTTTTTCTGAAGTGTATCTAATTGTGTGACATTCATCAGGAATAACAATGAAGAACAAAAATAGAAATGGGGAGCAATAATTGTTTTATATACTGTTAATTTTGCCCATTTACTTAAATTTTTTGACATACGTCCCAGTACATTTACCTTTTTTGCTATTTTATTAGTGATATATTTAAAATGTTCAGAAAATGAAAAAGTATCATCTAATATACAACCCAAATATTTAAATTGAGGTACTCTCTCGATGTTTTTATTATTAATTTTCACAACATTATCTGAACTAAAATCCAACGTACAATTTTTATTTTTTATTATCATCATTTTTGTTTTTTCAAGATTAAGTTGTAGTGAATTATTATTTAACCATTCTAATAGATTTTTTAATTTATTATTTAGAATATCTATTATTTCATCCACCTTTCTCCCATTACATAAATTATTGTATCATCAGCAAACAACTGCACTTTACATTTACTAATTACTCTTACAATGTCATTAATATATAATATAAAAAGCGACGGACCGAGCACCGAAGTAAGTTGAGTGGTATTTGATGAAATGATTTCATTTTGTTCGACTAATAAACTGCTCAAGTACAGGTCTAAAGAGTAGCTTCAGCACTGCGAAAACATTAAGTATTATAGTGCACCCAGAATGTGTAGTTCAAAACGTGACCACCGAACTTCTGTAGATGGCGCCAAGTGGAATTATAGTGCACCCAGAATGTGTAGTTCAAAACGTGACCACCGAACTTCTGTAGATGGCGCCAAGTGGACAAGCCGCCACTGTGCTACAATGCTTGGAAATTTTGCAAAGTGGAAAATCGCCACCTTTCGCCAAAACCAAATAGCGCATGAAGGTGCTCGGGACCTTAGCAACAACTTTGCCCCCTTTCAAAATTTCGATATCTGTAGCCGTTCGAAAGTTACAGGCGATCCAGACAGACAGACAGACAGACGGACGGACAAAACGTTCGCATAAGTGCGCTGAAGCTACTAATAATGAATACTTATTACGAGGATTGTTCAATAGAAACACATTTGAAGTCTGTAGCATAACTTTTATTATCTCAATTATAAAAAATCTCGTTAATATTAAGGCATGAGTCCCATTGTTGTACTAATCTTTAGATACCTTGCTGGTAAAATTCTTGAGGCTGTTAACGAAACCACTCGAACGACAATCTGCACTTCAGAATCGGAAGTGAACCAGTGTCCCTTTAGTGATTGTATTAACGAACCAAAGACATAAACCTTGTGATAATAAGAATATAAATAATGGAATGAACACTTCCCATATTGAAGTTCAACATTTCAAAAAATCCTCCGGCTTTAATGCGTCTATTTGCATGTCATCAGTAAAGCTGATAATTATATGCACTCAAATGTACAAAAATGTGCGCATATATATGCATACATTTTGTTGAGTATATGCACCCTAAGTTATAATATATGCACGTAATATGCTCTAATTTTTTGAAAATAACTAGGAGTTTTCTAAATGATGTAAAAATTTTAATTATTTTGTATAAGAATATTTATTTTTCGAATTTTTATTCAAAGACGTCATTCATTTTAACTTTTGACTATATAAACATAGACTACCAACGCCAACTTTAGGTTGTAAGCAACATAAAAATGAGATTTCTCCTAACGCTGCCAGACTATTATTCACCCAACACTCGTGAAATGGATTATATGTTGGTTGATTCCTTATACATTGTTTCTACAGGAAAAGTGGGGTTGCTGGTAGTCTATGTTTATATAGTCAAAGATTTTAACAGAGACCTCCCCTTTCCTCTGTTTATTTCGATAGGAGCACTGCATTCCAGCTGCAGCTAGTAAAAGTATATATCTCAGTTGCACATAAACATTTTATTAATAATTTAATGAAATAGTAAATTTTACAAAAAAATCCCAAAAAGTTCATACATTACAAATTATTGCTAAATATAACCAAATATGCAAAAATCCAGAATGTATGCTCAAAATCGTATAAATATGCAAAATGAAACTTGGCTTAAACGATTTGTTTTCACATAATTAGTATACATATGCAAAAAGTTTCGCCGGCATATCAATTATACAAAATATACAGTTACATATAATATCAGCTTTAGTCATCAGGCATTCTTTATAAAAAGTTCTGCTTTCAAGCTTCAACGAAAGACAAGAAAAAAATTCAACCCTTGCGTTTAGCGTCTGTCAGAATACATTCGGCTAGTTCCAACTGCTTTCGGAAAACTTCGTAAACCCTGTTTCGGTCACTTGGGTTGCAAAGTAACGCGCACTTGGGCGAAGCGCCGTGCGGAGCGCCGAGGCGCAGCGAAAAATATTCCCTGGCAAGAATTCCGCTAGGGTAGCTTCGCTGCGCCGCGCCGCGCTTTTGTCAAGTGCGCGTTACTAGGTAAGAAATGCATTGAACATTTAACCGCTCGTCTCTGCGCGTCGCACAAGTGCGCGTTGGCCTTAAGAGTTGTTGCTCTGCTCTCTGCTTGTTGAGTGACTTGAAAAATGAATATTTTATGTTTTTACAAACACACGTGGACGAGAAGGAAATCTTATTCTAAAAATATGAGATCCAGACCAAGGTCAGCGATTGCTGAATTTTGATACTATTGTTTATGTAACTTTATAATTCTGGGAACTGCATAAAACGCCAACACTCAAAATTTGGCAATATGCAGCCCTTTGAATAACTTCAGTGGAAAGTTCTATTCTGGAAAAAAAGAATTATTAATGGCCCAGCATTCACTGCATGGATTGGGGGAAATCCAGAAAACCCAGTCAGACCAAACTAGTCTTTTATTGTTTGAATACAAGGTGTTAAACAAAGTTAAATCCTTAAGTATGTATAAATGATGTGTTAATACAAAAATGAACTGATATAATATTTCAATAATAAGTAAAAAATAAAATAAAAATACTTCATTCCAATAATCATTCGTATTTGCTGGAACTTCAGTGGAGGCAGTTCTTTGGTAAAACCATCAGCTAGCTGTTCTCATGTGGGAATATATTTTACCATTATATTTTTGTTGGCAATTTGTTCTCGTGGTATTTTATATCTATGTGTTTGGTCCGTTTATTATTGGTTGAATTCGTGCTATAGCAATACACCATTATTATCTTCGTGGATTAAAATTGGGTTTATTATTTTTAAATGTAAACTGCTTAGTAGTGACTTACGCCATAGGGCCTCCCTTACACCTTCGTAAAGAGCCATATATTCGGCTTCCGTTGAGGAAGCGGCTACTGTATTTTGTCTTTTGGTGTTCCAGACAATTGTACTTTGCTCAAAAAGTTTGAACACAAAACCTGTTGTACTTTCTCTGTCACTTTCATCGGAGCCCCAGTCCAAGTCCACATAACCAACTAATAGTTGTTCATAATTATTATTTTTTATAACTTTAATTTAAGTTCGATTGAACCCTTGATGTAGCAAAGCACCCTTTTAAGCATTTCCAGAGTTGGATGTTATTTTTACTCTGGTATTTGCTTAAAATATTGAGACACATAGGTCAGGTCGTGTGCACAACATCGCGCACATGATAGAAGCAATTCAATTTTTACATGGTGCGTCATAATATTCTTCCGACTGTAATGCCTGATAATCTACTTTAACTGGTAACGGTAACATTTGAATGACAATGTGCTTTTGTTCTAGATGTGAAGATCCAACTACCCTTGGCTCATATATCAGTAAACGAAACGTTCAAACGAACATAATCACCATTGATCAAGAAACTGGAAAATAAGTCTTGTAGCTCTACAGGAACTATACCATGCCGATCGCAGAACTTGAATAGCAGTGAAACTTTTGATAAGCTATCTATTAAGCAAGAAGTCGTCGAATTAAAGGATGAAAACTATGAAAACAAAACATTTGAAAAAAATTACGTAAATACTACTTGTAGTGAAAAGAAACTTTATAGTGACTCTGTTTGTGAATACAGAGCAGCACAGAAAAGTCATTTAGTTAACCATGTTAAAACTCATACAGGCGAAAAGCCATACAGATGCTCGGTTTGTGAATACAAAGCAGCACGTAAAAGTCATTTAGTTAGACATATTAAAACTCATACAGGAGAAAAGCCATATAGATGTTCGGTTTGTGAATACAGAACAGCGGAAAAAAGTAGTTTAGTTGCACATATTAAAACTCATTCAGGAGAAAAGCCATACAGATGCTCAGTTTGTGAATACAGAACAGCATATAAGAAAGAATTAGTTACACATATAAGAGCTCATACAGGAGAAAAGCCATATAGATGTTCGGTTTGTGAATACAGAACAGCAGAAAAAAGTAATTTAGTTAGACATATTAAAACTCACACAGGAGAAAAGCCATACCGATGCTCGGTTTGTAAATACAGAACAGCAGTAAAAAGTAGTTTAATTACACATATTAGAACTCATACAGGAGAAAAGCCATACAGATGTTCGGTTTGTGAATACAGAACGGCAGTTAAAAGTAGTTTAGTTACACATATTCAAACCCATACAGGAGAAAAGCCATATAGATGTTCGGTTTGTGAATACAGAACAGCAGAAAAAAGTAATTTAGTTAGACATATTAAAACTCATACTGGAGAAAAGCCATATCGATGCTCGGTTTGTGAATACAGAACAGCAGTAAAAAGTAGTTTAATTACACATATTAGAACTCATACAGGAGAAAAGCCATACAGATGTTCGGTTTGTGAATACAGAACGGCAGTTAAAAGTAGTTTAGTTACACATATTAAAACCCATACAGGGGAAAAGCCATATAGATGTTCGGTTTGTGAATACAGAACAGCATATAACAAAGAATTAGTTACACATATAAGAGCTCATACAGGCGAAAAGCCATACAGATGCTCGGTTTGTGAATACAAAGCAGCACGTAAAAGTCATTTAGTTAGACATATTAAAACTCATACAGGAGAAAAGCCATATAGATGTTCGGTTTGTGAATACAGAACAGCGGAAAAAAGTAGTTTAGTTGCACATATTAAAACTCATTCAGGAGAAAAGCCATACAGATGCTCAGTTTGTGAATACAGAACAGCATATAAGAAAGAATTAGTTACACATATAAGAGCTCATACAGGAGAAAAGCCATATAGATGTTCGGTTTGTGAATACAGAACAGCAGAAAAAAGTAATTTAGTTAGACATATTAAAACTCACACAGGAGAAAAGCCATACCGATGCTCGGTTTGTAAATACAGAACAGCAGTAAAAAGTAGTTTAATTACACATATTAGAACTCATACAGGAGAAAAGCCATACAGATGTTCGGTTTGTGAATACAGAACGGCAGTTAAAAGTAGTTTAGTTACACATATTCAAACCCATACAGGAGAAAAGCCATATAGATGTTCGGTTTGTGAATACAGAACAGCAGAAAAAAGTAATTTAGTTAGACATATTAAAACTCATACTGGAGAAAAGCCATATCGATGCTCGGTTTGTGAATACAGAACAGCAGTAAAAAGTAGTTTAATTACACATATTAGAACTCATACAGGAGAAAAGCCATACAGATGTTCGGTTTGTGAATACAGAACGGCAGTTAAAAGTAGTTTAGTTACACATATTAAAACCCATACAGGGGAAAAGCCATATAGATGTTCGGTTTGTGAATACAGAACAGCACGAAAAAGTCATTTAATTAGACATATTAAAACTCACACAGGAGAAAAGCCATACCGATGCTCGGTTTGTGAATTCAGAACAGCACAGAGTAGTTATTTAGTTACACATATGAGAGCTCATACAGGAGAAAAGCCATAGAGATGTTTGGTTTGTGAAGGCAAAGCAGCATGTAAAAGTCATTTAGTTAGACATATTAAAACTCATACAGGAGAGAAGCCATACAGTTGCGCAGATTGTGAATGCAAAACAGCAAAAAGATGTAATTTAGTTGTACATATGAAAGCTCATACAGGAGAAAAGTCATAGTTGTGCAGTTGCTTTTGTTTTTAAATAGAGAACGTCAACATAAAATAATTTAGTTGAACATGCAAAAAACTCATACAGGTGAGAAGCCGTTAATTTGATCAGTTTATGAATACAGAATAGTACATAAAAGTCGTACAGGTGAAAAGCTATACAGTTGTTCTGTTTGTGGATACAGCACAGGAAAAAATGTCACAGATATCAGACTCAAACCTGAGAAAAGCCGTATATGTGCACTGTTGGTGATTATAAAGCAACGCAAATGTAATTTAAGTACACATAGGAGCACTGATACAGGAGAAAAACGTTACAGTTATTCTGCCTACAGAACAGCGCAAAATGTAAAGTGCATTCTTGCCGCTTGCACATGAATATCATGCAAAAGTGGCAAGCGCATTTTTAGCTCAAAACATACTACTTTTTCGACGACTGAGCATATTATTAAGGTCAAAATTATCATATTTCATTTTATTGAAAAGATTAATTGACAGCCAATCTAAAATTACTCCCGTAGTCTATGACATGTAACGCGGTTATTTAAACAAATGATCATCGTTGTCAAGGAAACATTCGAACGGGCCTACCTATTTTGCTCAGCGAGCGGCAAAGTGATGAAAACCCACGCTCAGTGGCGAATGTCAAATTTCTGTTGTCAAATGAGAGTGTGAAAAATCTACTTTGGATGTCTGTCCTTGAAAAAAGAATTTTACATATGATGTAAACTAATAATCTTAAATATAACGAATTAAGGTATTTGACGTTCTAGTGCGCACATGGAGCATTGCGGAGCACCTCAGATGATCTGTAGATGCCACCCCTGCTGTAATAAATTGGCTTGGAAACCTTAACTGTAATATATTATTGTTGACTATTGTATGTTTCTATCACAGACTCTTTTATTGTAATGTATATCTATGATTGCCTTCATAGAAGACCGTGAAAATATCAAGATACCTTAATTTATGAATATTCATTCATTCATTCATAATCTATAGCCTCTTTTACCTTTTAGTTGTATAATTGTGCCATGTTTTCTTCTAATTGTTCTGGTATTGTAGGTCGTTCTTAGCAAGTAAGACCGTGTTCATAACGATGAGTTCACACGAAATTGTTGTTATGTTTGCCCCATTCCTCAATCTGGTTCAAATGATGGTTTTCGGAGATTCGTTTAAAGGTGCCATCTTAACTTGATACTTATATATAACAGGAGTTTGTTTAAATTTGTAATTACAGACCAATTAAATCGGTTCAAATTTGACTGTACCAGTTTTCTACACTGGCAATAGTACATGCTATCCGCTAAATAAATAAATAATAAAATTGTTACAATAGATTTCTTGGAAGGCTAGCCTTCAGCTGGTCACACTATTTTGTGTTGTAAAATGGTAACGGGAGCATTGTGTACCGATATTTCAATCAAAATACACGTTTTATAAGTTGGTTATTGAATTAATGCTTTTTACCCAAAATCTTCTAACACTTCAGAAGTGGGATAATTACCTGTGGGAGAGGATGATCTATTGTAGTGTGTGTGTTGTGAGATGTTTTAAACTTTCGTTTTGGAGTTTGAACTTTAATATGAGCGAGCCATCGCGTACTAAGTCACCAGCTTCTGTGTCCCGAACTCATGAATGAAAGTGATGATGAGCAGCGAATTTACGAAAATATGCTTGCCCAACATATTGAACGAAAAGTGGATGATGCGATTCGCCAAAGATTGTAGTGCAGTCATCGACGTGAGGGTGAAGCATTTGCCGCTGTTGGTGATGCACATGACGCTGTGGACACGAAAGTTGCTGCTGGCACCAGTTCCTCAAAATATAAACCCACAGTAACTGGAGAAATTATTTCGTGGTTCGACCCTGACAATCAAAGCAGCGTTATTTCGTCATGGATACTAAAAATTGGGCAACTGGGTCAAATACATTGGTGGTCTGAGTACAAAAAAATATGTTACATGCAGTTACAATTAAAAGGATCCGCTCACGATTGGTTCAACAGGCTAGATGATTATGATAGGATCTGGTATGAGTGGAAAATAGCCTTAAAACACGCATGTTCTCACTGTATCGATTATGTAACAGTATTAGAAGAACTTGTTGCTCGCAAGAAATATCCTGGCGAAACAATGACACATTATTGTGAGAAAATTATTCAATAATAGCTATTTATGCAACAAGTGCTAAAAGTCGACGTTTATGCACGCGTTGCATACAATATTTTATCTACGACCTTAATTTTCCTGTTATTCCATAAATATGGAGGAAGGAGTCCCGTATTACATGAAAAACAAAATATATCCATTTGGCGGAAGAATTATCTATATGCCGGGAGGTGTTCTTTGTTCCACTACAGCTGTTTGCAATCTAAGTTCTGAGGCGGTAATGTGGAAGGAAAAGAAGGTTGCAGGTAGAGGGGAAGAATGTGCTGATATCCAGGCAGATGATGTAGAAAAGGTGAGTGAAAATTATTTTTGTATAAAGTTTGATGACGTAGCATTTGAGCGGTCGTTAGATAAGGAAGATGTACAGCAACTACTTGATATTTTGAAACGTTGGTCTTACTGTTTTGCTAGCAAGACGACTGAGTTAGGTACTGCAAAGGGGGGTGAATTAGAAATATCACTGCGTGACGGTAGTCAACATATTTGGTATCGACCTTACAGGTTACCACTGAAAGAAAGAAACCTTTTCAGAGAAAAAGTGAAAGACCTGTTGAGTGCCAGTATTATCTGAGAGTCTGAATCTGAATTTGCTAGCCCAGTTACCTTGGTAAAGAAAAAGGGGAGATTATTGTCTTTGTGTGGATTATTATATCATATACTAGCGGACCCGACAGACGTCCTGCCCGGTGCCTGCTATTAGCGGGTTCAGCAAACGTTTTCTCGATTTTAGAATTTTCGATTTTTTTTTTTAAACATATTAGGAGGTAGTGGGGGGTGAAATTTTGGGGTTATATGTTCTGATATGCGAGAAATCTTTAAAAAATAAAACAAAGAAATTCGACAAGAATTTAAAAAAAAATCCTAGAACCCGATTGCAGCGCCACCTACCGAGTCCAATTGTGAATCTAAACCATCCAGGGACCCACTCAAACACACACAAAAAATTTCATCAAAATCGGTCCAGCCATTTAGGAGGAGTTCAGTGACGTAAACACGTACAGAAGAATTATATATATAAAGATAAAATACAAATATAAAACATAAAAGATAAAGTTGTATAAATTTAAAAAAAGTATATGTATATATAGTATATTGTGTATATATTGTTTATCGTATATAATTATGTGATGTTGAGCGTCATAGTGGAATATCCAATTCTCCAAGCCATCTAACTGCGTCAGCTGTTACTTCATTTAAGTCGGCTGGTATTCTTTGGAAAGCTCGAAGATCGCAATCATGGGCAATGTGACCCATAGACTGAATTGGTGCTCCGCAGTCACATCCTGGGGAAGGTACCGTTCTGCATTTCTACCATGGTTTGTCCGAATACGGTTTAAAATGCGCCATTGGCGGCGTGGGAGTAAAAAGGTAGGCGGGCGTTTTGTGGGGTTTTCTATTGTCTTTTTCAGTTGGGGTAATATTCTCTGCCCACTTTTCCATCCAGGCGAGATCGATATTCAAACCTTTTGTCGATAGTTGCTCTGCTAGTCTTAGCGGTGGGTGGCGAGATTTTAATCTTGTGTGGGTAGATACTTCGAGGTAGTCATGAATCGGAAGTTGGGGGTTTGCTAGTAGTTTAGCGTACTCATTGACAAAAATTTGCTTTCTACGCAGGTGAGCTGGAGGTATAGTACCTACTTAATGTGGGTAGCCAATGTAAGGGTGTTGATTTAATTGTCCCAGTTATGATGCGTTGACTAATGTTAAGCTGCTTGTCGATTCTATGAGTTCTTACGTTATTTATCCAAACCGGTGCACAATATTCGGCTGCGGAGTACACTAATCCCATGGTTGCAGTTCGAAGAACATCTGGAGATGCTCCCCACATAGTTCCGACTAGTTTTTGGATAATATTGTTACGTGTGCTTAGTTTTTAAGATAACTTGGTTAGGTTCTCCCGGTAAGATAAAGTTCTATCGACGGTTACTCCCAGGTATATCGGGTTAGTATTGTGTTTCAACAATCGATCTTCCATACTAATGGTAAGTTTTGAATGCGCTTTCTTGTTATCTAAATAGAAGAGGATACCTCCTCCGTCTTGCTGGTGTGGAGAGAGTGTTTAGGTCTACTCTGGTATGGATTTATCCTGTGTAACTATAGCTATATCGTCTACATAGACAAACTACTTGGCAACCAGAATAGGTAAGTCGCTTATGTAGATGTTGAATAAGAGTGGTGATGGTATGGAGCCTTGGGGTAGTCCATTATTCAATAAACAAGGTTTGCCTAAAGAGTCATTTATATGAACACGAAGGACAATCATTGATGAGAGTAAGTAACTTCTTGCATGGTACTAAGCGGAAGAGTTTATATAGCATGCCGTGTCGCCAAACAGTATTGTAGGCTGAACTGAGGTCGATAAAAGCCGTGGATGTTTTTTGGCCCTTTTGGAAACCTGCTTCTATGTATGCCGTGAGAGCTAGCACCTGATCTACGCAGCTACATCTTGTTCTGAACCCTGCTTGATTGATAGGGAGTTGATGATCAACTAGTGGGTTTAAACGGTTGTGTGTGTGGATTATAGAGCGTTAAATAAAATTACTATTCGATATGTGTATCCTATGCCGAATATTGAGGAGCAATTAAACAAATTGTCTGGTAAAATGTACTTTACAAGCTTAGACTGTAGCCAGGGGTTTCACCAAATATCGGTGTCAGCCAATTCTATGGGCATTACGAATACTGTAAGATGCTCTATGGTCTTGTCAATGTGTCTCAGTACTTCAGCGTTTCATTGATAGAGCAATTGGTAACCTACAGCATGATTAGGTACCTACTTGTTTATATGTATGATTTGTTGTTGCCTACTTCGTCTGTTCAAGAGGGTTTTTAGCTACTTAAGCAAGTACCGAAATTCTTGAACAGAACAGGTTTAAAATTAAATTTACGAAAATGCTCTCTTAAAAACAACAATTAATTATTTAGGGTATGAGATTAGATCTCTTGGTATATATCCGGGTACACAAGACAGCCGCAATTGATAAATTCAAACGCCCGTCGAATATTATATAAAGAATTAAACTCATTTAATTGAATTTGAATTTTTATGTAAACTAAGATGATATGTATAGCACTTGAGTATTCTTTAATGGTTTTAAAAGACATAAGATAAGTACATGATCGGATTACATATGACAGATATTATTTTCTATTAATATAATAAGATTGTAATGACCCGTCTTTATTTAGGAATATTTTAATTGACTTTAATACCTCGGGTACGCTCTAAGTCGGAGAATACGTTCAAATTGCTCGAATATGGCGTAGATCAATAAATAACACTGGGTAAATATTCGAAATGAGATATACTGTTTTTAACTATATACATTGAAAATAGAAATAATATTGCACACTACGCGTTACTGCCAAAGGGGGTAGTTGCATCAACAGGGGTTGCTCCTGGTCGCCGGTGGGGCTACTGCGCGGAGGCGGAGCGGTCTGGTAGAATGGGCCTAGCGCACGTTACGCCTCTGGGCAATGTCCCGGAGTGGGTCGGCCGCGCATCAGCTGCTTCGCGCATCGACTTCGGAGCAAAGGTCGTCGGCCGCATGCACCAGGTGAGATTTGTTTACAATGGCTAGCTGCTGCGAACACTTCGGATTAGAAATGGTGTTTCAAGAACATACCTGCCGGCGTAAGAAGCTGCAGGAGTTCGCGTTCGGTGAGCCGAACTGGACCGGGGTCGCTAGACGATTTGCCGGTTTTCGCGGCTCGAAACTATGCAGCAGCCGGGCTCTCGGGAAATTCGCTGTTCAAGCGAATTTGCGGCTTCGACTGGATTGCGGCGGTGCGGAGATCTCTTTCGGAGAGCTTCAGGAATGCTCATAGGATGCTGGCGGTGACTCTTACAGGCAGGTCCCTTATCGCATAATCTCTGTATGCGTCCAGCCTGGCGGCGGCGGGCTGTTGATTACTTCCTGGTGCCTCACAATTCGGCCGAGTTAATACAGTTGAAATGCGGCTTTCGAAAACGCAAATGAGATGCGCCCTCGGAACTCGGATGATCACGGACGGGACGGCGGCGGTGATTTCGTCCAGCGGATTACAGGAATGTTAGTTACAAATTCCGCGGTTTCGGCCTTTAACTAACAACGGTTCGGTTACACAAGATACGGGGAAAGCTAATTAGTAGCCATGGTTTCGGCCTTTAAATTAATGACGGTTCGGGAACGGGTTTGATAAGGATCTCTAGGTTATCGGGGTGTTCTTGCAGGCAGACAGTAACCATACCAAACCCGCAAGAACTTTTATTTAGGCGATTTCTCCCTTGCTAAGACAGTAACCATACCAAAGCAAGGGAGTGATCGCTCCGGGTGGATCGGGAGGAGTTTAGGAGAGGACTCGGGAATAGAATCTGTCTAGGAGCTCAATTTCAATTTTCAAAGTTTTTATTCAGCAAGCATAAATACAAGTCAAAATTCTTAATAATTCTAACCTAATCTATCCTAACTGAAAAGCCGCTATAGGGGTAGCATCCCCTCTTCAGCTGTCGGGTGTTTCTTTTTATATGTTTCAGCGGCTCCTTGTCGGCGCCCGTGCTCCCCACTTAGATAGCGGGGAAAACGCTCCTACGCGCAAATGTGGCTTCCTGCGCATCGGCTACCGGCCCGCGCTATCGCTTCTTAGCGCGGTCTTGAGATGCAAACGTTTGATAAGGCGCCGAATTAAATTCCCAATACGTTTCAAGTATCTTTAGAATTTAGATTCACAAGCGAAACGTTACAAGATGAGTAGGTAGAAATGAAAGGTATACAGCTGCTTGTCAGTGAGCAGAGCATCAAGACGGGACTGGCTGGAGGATCTAGGCTGTGGTTGTTAGAAGGAGTGTTGTTTTAGGACGTCACATTGAGGCAGTAGAAGTGCAAGTTATTCAGGTGGGTTTTTAGTTATCATAGTGAAGCTATATTAAATAAAAGACAATTAAAAGAGTGTAATAAATATAATCAAGTACTTACCTTAGAGCATTGAGTCAATTACATGTAAGTAGAAAGAATATTTGTCATTTTTAGTTTGATTATTGTTGGAACTTTATTTGAAGTGCAAGGTGACAGTTAGTGTCAGCACATATTTTAAAAGTCATAAAAATAAAATTTCAATTAACACACTACTAGATTATCGAACCACCCCCTTATAAAAGTCAAGTCACTATTGATTTTTATAAAAGTTTGAAAATAATTTTATTCGCAACCATATATGTAATGTTAACATTACTGACCTTATTTGAGTGTGGGAAGTCGTACATTTCCGCCCGCTACTTCCCGTACTCGAGTGCGGGAAGTACATTCCCGACCGCTGTGTAGGTAGGGACATCGGGAATCTCGTTCATCCATTCATGCGCGTCACAACCTGTCGTATCAATATAATAATTTTTCCAATTATTGTTTAGAATAAAGTGGTACGAATAAAATAGTATACATACCACGGTGAAAAGTTTCATTCCTGTCTCGAGATAAAGTTGACCTCGACGCTAAACGTCTCGGTTAACTACTTAATCTCTCGACAGGAATGAAACACTCCACCTCGGTATGTAATATACTATTTATTCGCAATCACATTGTAATGTGTCAATTTCATGACATATCAACAGCTGGGAACTAGATGATTACTGAAACTAGCCGGGAAATTATTACATACCCCAAAAAATATTACATACCTGAAGACTGGGTTGTTTTCATAACAAAAATATTGAATGGGTTGTTTTCATGGTAACAAAAATATTTGCTACATCAAGATATCTATTATTCAGAATTCAATTGTAGTTATTTTTAAAATTAGATGATTGCGAATAAAATAGTATACATACCACGGTGAAAAGTTTCATTCCTGTCTCGAGATAAAGTTAACCTCGACGTTGCACGTCTCGGTTAACTACTTAATCTCTCGACAGAAATGGAACACTTCCCACCTCGGTATGTAATATACTATGATTATCAAATACATTGCATTGTGTAGGTACTGATATAAATAGTTAGGCATACACAAACAAGTGGAGCCTCAACAATATGTATAGAAATAGAACAACATGTCCAAAACGAGTCTCACGATTTAAGGTCTGGACACACATTCCCGGACCGTGCCAGGGCCGGAGGACGGCCGTCACCCGGTGAATGAATTGCACAGTGAAATTAAATGCATCTGTTCACACATCACCGTGTCATGTCCGGGCGCCGTCACCGGACCGGGCCCGGGCCGGGTGATAATAGTTTTGCTTACTTTTTGACGGTGACGGTCCGGTCTCGGTGGTAGATTAGATCTGCTTTCACACAAGTTTTAGCGTTTGGAAAATAATTAGTGGGTGTATTTTGATAGCAGCATTTGAAAACTTTATAATTCATTGTTTATATACGGCGTGAATATAGACATAGAACGACTTATAGAGGAGGTTCGAAAGTTTACGGTACTCTATAAGCTATAACCAAGCTAATGAAAAGTACAGAAATGCAGAGTACAAGGACAGAGTTTGGAAAAAAATTGAGACAATATTCCCGTATATTTTTAACCGATCACGTCAAAGATTTTGAAGCAGACTGATAAAACTTCCGAGTCCCACTGTCCGGAACACGGCCGGCACACGGACATGTGTGGTTTCTAGATGAACGGGCCGAGACATAACCGGGTGACGGCCGTGCTCCGGTCCTGACACGGTCCGGGAATGTGTGTCCAGACCTTTATTCAACAAATTAAGATATCTCACTAGGGAGTTCAAACCGCGCGCACAAATAATACAGGACAAGAATGGAATTATCATCACGGATGAAGTTTCAATCGCTGAAGTATGGAGACAACATTTTGCAACATTGTATAAAAAGGATGACCATCCATCCAACTCACAGAAATGGTACCACATTACATCATAAAGAACCAAATATATTAAAATCGGAGATTGAGAAGGCAATACGAATTCTTAAAAAGAGAAAGGCTCTGGGTGTGGATGGCATTACAGCAGAAACCCTGAAACCTGTGGGCAAATTTGGTATTGAAATTATTTATTCCTTGTGCTCCTAAGTATGGAACACGGAACATTAGCCAAAAGAGTGGAGTGAGTCTATCCTCGTTACAATACATAAAAATCTGGTGTGATACACTCACACAACTTCCTTTTACAGTGATCTTATAATTAGTCAAAAATTTAATTTTTAATTTTTAAGCATTTGTCAAAAATTTTCAAAAATTACGAATTCTACAAAAACGGTACAAAATAGAGCGTTAGTTGAAGAGACAAATTTTCTCTAAAATCTTAAGCAGAATTCAAAAATGTAATAATATACCGGGTGTTCCATTTAAAATAGGAGTTAATAAAAAAAATAGAAAAAAAAAACAAAAGAAACCCACTTTAGAAGTTTTCAACTGGAAAATCACCTATCTCACGTCAATGCACATTAAAAATGTAATAAAAATGTAAAGTTTGAAAAAAATCGTTAGAGCCGTTTTTGAAAAAATCGAAAAAAACTGAAAAATCACAAGAGTAAACACCTACTTCCGGTTATGCGATTTTCTTCAAAAGCTTGCTGTCGCATCTACATAGTACACAAAACTTATATATGAAGTTTCAACGCCATACCTCTTTTGGTTTTTGAGATATTCTGTTCACAGACAGACAGACAGACAGACAGACACACAGACACAGACCAATGAAAAAAAATATGTTTTTTGGGTTCAGGGGACTCTAAAACGTGAAGATCTGTTGAAAACTCATTTTCGAATTTTTGGGGTGAATCCAATACTTCCTTTATTGTAAAAGGAAGTAAAAAAGGGAGCCCAACAAATAACAATTTGCAACAACTACAGAACGGTGGCTATAATCCCCCATGCGAGTAAAGTTCTTCTTCACATCGTTAATGAAAGAATGAAGTCTTTCCTACTACTACAAATTTCAGATGAACAGAGACGTTTTATACCAGGGAAGGGAACAAGAGAGCAAATTCTCAATCTCCGCCAAATTATAGAGAAAGCAAAATATTCCTTTGTTTTGTAGATTACACAAAGGCATTTGACTCAGTGAAATGGTCCTTGCTGTGGAAAATCTTAATAGAAATAGGTACCCCTGAACATTTGATGCACATGATAAAGAATCTAAATGATGGAAGTAGGGCCAAAGCCAGAGTGGGCAGAACATTATCCAATACTTTAGAGGTTTGTACTGGCGTACGACAGGGATGCATTTTATCGTCGCTTCTTTAGAACATATACAGCGAATATATCATGAGACAAGTATTTGACGAATGGGAAGGAGATGTATCAATCGGAGGGAAGAAACATACGTGGTTGGACTAAAAAGTAATGCACACATGCTTATAGAACGCGAACGCAATGACCTACGGAGACGCACATGATTGTATTCGGAAGCTACATCCTTCCTTTATGCTCTTGCCAAGTTTGAAGGAGTTTCGTTCACTAGTTCGTTTTTTGGTAGCGAAAATATAGAGACGTATTCTCGTGCTATGTCAACGCGACTTAAACAGCCCGCGGTTAAAGAATTTTTAAGTGCTGAAAACGTGATTCCTACTGAGATTCATCGCCGTTTAAAGGCCGTTTATGGTGACAATACTGTTGATAGGACTACTGTGAATCGATGGGTAATAACATTTCGTGGTTGCGATTCCAGAGAAGCCGTAATTGATTACGAAAAACGCAGCGGACGTCCGATCACTGCCACAGACGATGAACATCGCAAACGCGTCGGCAATTTGATCGAAAATGACTGGCGGTTTGCGATGCGCTTTTGAGTGATTCGCCGGTCATTTTAGATCACTTGGATCGCATTGAAGAAATGAACATGGAAATAGACATTTCTGATAATGAATGTGACGAACAGTCCGACAATGACAAGATTTATAAATCAGATTAAAATGATGACGACGGCTCACAGATAATAGGAAAAATATATCCCAATACGGACAAAATTGTTTCAGTGATGAATAATAAATATTGTTTTCTTCAAACGGCAGTAAAATGTAACATTATACTGTTTGATTCATGTCACTGCATTTCCATGGCATCTAAAACACTTTATCTGCCGCTCGTCAGCGGCGGATAATATTATCTGCCGCTGATGAGATCAAGTAATTTTCTTCGAATGTTGTTCACAAAATTGTAAATAATTTGTTATAAGAACGTTTGAAGAAAAAATACTATATGTTATTCGGAGCAAAAGTATCTCTTTGTGGCTCGGCTGTACTTATCTGCCTAGCAAGCTCGGCAGATAACCCGTCCAGCCACGCCACATAAAGTATACTTTTGCTCCTAATAACATAATATACTATTCTAATGTTTTACCAATATTATCTAATGACTTTATTAATACTGATGATTGGGTTTTAGTTGCTTTTTCTACTAATAAGACTGAAAAGTTTTATATTTCAAATATTGAAAAAAAAATCTGTAAAAGGCTTTACCCAGAACTTCCCTCGTCGACATTGTGACACTAAATAATTTTAGAAATCAAATTAAGTTAGGAGTAAAAATATCTTCACGTTTCTAATAAATTAAATACATTTTTATTTTTATTTATTTATTTATTTATTAGATAACACAGGGATGCAACAGACCGAAGTCCACATGAGCATCCACAAAATACATTTTTAAGGACGTACTACAAATATATTACATATATATTAGTAACAGTACAGTATCGTAAAAACTACTGCTTAAAAGTACGGAAAATATTTACTACTTAGAAAGTTTAACAGAAAAGAGCGAAATTCAGAAATAAAACATTTATATATTAAGCACAAATACAAATACAAACAACAATTAATTACAAGACAAAAAATGTGATTTTAATTTATATTTTAAGGAGTTCAATGATACATTGTAAAAATCAATGGTGTTACCAAAGTGGTTGGCATTCCTTACAATTCTACAAAGCGGAGAGTTTTGTGTTCAGTTAGTTCTTCGAAATGGCAAATGAAATAATTCAAAATTTCGCAAGTCTCTTTGAGGTACACTTAAAAGTATTTGAGATATTAAATCCGGACTTTGAGTAACACCATTGATAATTTTATAAAATATTATAACATCGCTCATAGTTCGTCTGTCCACCAAACTTAGAAGGCTGGAGCGATTGCCAATATTATTTTTTAAATGCAAGTATGATATAAATTTATTTTGAATATTATTCAACCTGCTGATGTATGTTATATATCTAGGAGACCAAATTACACTACCGAAATTTAATCTACTTAGCACAAAAGCATTATACACATTAACAACTGGTTTCGTTGTTTGAAAAGGTTTACATTTTCTAAATATATAACCCAACATCCTGGAGCTGGTATTAACCAGATAGTCGATATGCCTTCCGAAAGTTAACTTTTTGTCGAAAATTATACCTAAATCGCGAATTTCATTTACAGTGGTAAGATTTGCGTTGTTTATATGGTACGTATAATCGATAGGTTGTAAATTTCTAGTAAATGTCATAGAACAGCATTTATAGAGATTAAGAAAAAGGCCACTGTTCTCACAGAATTCTACAACTCGATTTAAATCGGCTTGTAGACTGACAGTATCATTGGTACATTTAATTTCTTTAAATATTTTTAAATCGTCAGCATACAATAAGAACTGGGAGTTTTTAAAACAAGACCTTATGTTGTTGATATATATAATAAAAAACAACGGCCCCAGGTGGGACCCCTGTGGCACACCAGAACTTACTGAGTAGCTGTCCGATTCAAAACCATGTACGAATACAAACTGGGATCTATTTTTGATGTAGGATTCAATCCATCTCAGGAGAGTGCCACCTACGCCGACCTTAGCAAGACGAGACAGTAAAATATTGTGACTGATTTTATCAAAGGCCTTGCTGAAGTCGGTATAGATCGCGTCGACCTGTATCTGATTATCTAAACTGGTATGTAAAAATTCAGTATAAGTAATTAAATTAGAGTCTAAAGAACGACCTTTAAAAAACCCATGTTGTTCATTAATTATTATATTTTTAACTAGTGCAAATAAATATTTATAAATTATTTTTTCAAAAACTTTCCCAACAACTGATAGTTTGCTAATAGGCCTATAGTTTTTAATTAGTTTTTTTTGACCACTTTTGAAAATTGGTGAGATAGATGATATTTTCCATTTTTCGGGAAAAACTCCAAGTTCTAAGGATTGGTTAAAAATAATTGTTAAAGGAACGCAAATTGTCAATGCGCATTTTTTAAAGAATATGGATGGTAGCTTATCGGGACCTGCTCCTTTTTTTAGATCTAATTCTAAGAGACAATTTAATACTTCACTTTCGCTTAGCTGGATAAAATTTAAATTAGAGTTATTTATAGAGTTTGGTAGAGAGGTATGACTAAAATTGAACCGTTCAGGTTCAAAAACACTCCTAAAATAAGATGCAAACATATTACTAATATTTTCCCCCCCCAGAGCAATATTATTTTCGAACTGAACCTCTGATGGAATTCTACTTATATTCAGTTTTTTAATTGAAGAGAAGCTCCAAAACTTATTAGCATTTGCTGTAATTCCATTTTCCATTGATTCAATAAAACGGTTGAAATCGTTTTTTATGAGATTTTTCGAGCGACTTCTGAGAGATCTAAACAGGTTGTAATCATTTAGATTTTTATAAGTTAACCACTTTTTATGTGCTTTGTTTTTATCTTTAATTACTTTTATGGTATTGTTCGAATAATAATGAGGAAACTTATTATTTTTGTAAAATTTTGGGACGTATTTGTTGACTATAGAATTAATATGTTTATAAAAACTATTAATATTGCTTGATAGACTTTGATTTTTAAATGTGTAAGACCAGCTGATAGCTCGCAATTCGGAATTTATTGATGCGTAGTTCGCTTTTTTAAAGTTGTAAAAGCATTGGTCGAGATTAGGGAGTAGATTTTTATGCGAGGGCAGCTCGAAAATGAATTCTACAGTTGGGTGCTGTGGATCTTCCTTTACAGGAGGATCAAGACACTGCATTAAATGCTCAATTATGGGTTGATTACATAAAATGAGATCAAGCGTTCGATTATTTAAGTTTTTAATATAGTTGAATTGCATTAAATTTAAGACCGACAAGGTATCTATTACATTTGAGTGTCTAAGTTCTACGTTGAAGGGCTCAAGGTACTTATTATTATCTGTATATATCCACTGAACGGTACTACAATTAAAATCGCCACAGATTAAGAATATATCTTCTTTATAGACAGGCAGATCACTTAACTTCGACACAAAACTTGCGACGGCAACACTATCCCCAGGCGGGAGATACACACAACACACATAAACTTTAATTTTATTAAACGAGATTGATATCCATACATCTTCAGCATCAGATTGGAACTCAGGTACAATTACAGGATTCAAATGACTTTTTACAGCAATCATGGAACCACCACCATCGCTTTTATCGCTCACAGAGGTATTTCGGTCGCGGCGAAATAATACGTATTGATTTAGATCGACGACCTCACAATCAAAAATATTATAATTTAACCAGGATTCAGTAATACATAGAATGTCGGGATTATTTATTGATATATTTTGTTTAAATTCATACAGTTTAGTGCGCAATCCACGCACATTTTGATATAGAACACTTAGAGCCATTGATTACAAGTGTTGGCGATTTAGAAGATTACTGTGTATAACTATATATATGAAGTAACTATATCTTATTTAAATCCTCCACATTATTTATTTGCATTATTTTTGAATTGTCTGATTTTCTTACTAATATGTTTCCATTTTGAATCCAAGAAAATTTATAGCCTTTTTGTTTACATTCGTCGCGGGTTAGCTTGTACAATTGTTTAATTTCTGCCGAAACATGTTCATTTACAAAAAATCTTTGTGAAATACCATCGATTCTAAATATCTTCTTATTCTCGTCGCTTTTGCGAGCACTTTTAGCAGCAGCCAAAAATCTATCTCTGTCCAACTTAGATAAGAATCTTACAATTATATTTTTTGGTTTGTTTTCCATTTTAGTGGGAACCCTATAAATTGTGTCTATCATAGAATCCTCGGTTTTTAAGTTTAGGAAATTCCCAATATGTTTGACTATATTCACAAGATTTTCATTGGGTTTGTCGGGCACATCCTGAATTTCTATGTTTTTTGCGCGACTGTAGTTTTCCAATTTTTGAATTTTGTTATTTAGTACCCCGATGTCTGTTTTTAATTTGATATTTTCAGATTTGAGTCTTTCAGTTTCCTTGAAGTAATTGTCCAGTTTCAGTAGTTTTTGCTCAAAATCAGAAATTTTATTTGAGCAAAAATCGACCGAATCGCGAAGCAATGATATTTCTTCTTTAATTGATTGAATTAAGCTGGTCGTCTCATCGTGTACATACCCATTACCATCATCCAAATTGCCACCTGGATGCGAATTTCCAGCGGGAGCTGCATCGAAGTTGGATCTCGTGCGAGCCTTTGTAGAATTTCGACAAGATTCACATGCCCATCTTCCACCAGGTAGGCTGTTGATAACGCTCAGCTGATTTTTGTTAACATCGGAACAGGTTGAGTTTGCATGATAAGAACGACCGCAAAACCCTGCACATTGAAGACCAGGGTCCTTCTTTGTTATAACTTTCGCACAAGAATTACAAGACATTTGCACTTTGTTGTAGAAACGAAAATTATTCACTATTTATCGCGAAAATTCGGACTTTTAGCACGGAGCGTTCACGATACGTCCGACACGTATGAAGGTTAATGGTTAATAAAAAATAAAAATAAAAAATAAAAAAAATGTATCCCGCTGGGGTTAGAACCATCCCGCTGGGGTTTGAACCCGCCGCATCTGCATAGCACTCGTAACCACACCTGCATAGAAATCGTAAGTGCATCCATAGTCGAACTGCGCCATCGAGACTATTAGAAATGGACGCGGCGCGCGCCTCTATTTAAGGGAATGATGTTATTGTTGAAACGTTTTTACTCTTTTGTGACATTATCCTGTATCGGTTGAGTCTTATTTTCGGAAAATGTGAAGCCTGACCTATGTGAAGGATATTACCTCCTTCTATTTTAAAATTAACCTAAAAATAAACAAAATTTTATTTTTTAAGATGCTCACCTTGTATCGAGAGATCCAAAAAAAAAACTGTTTCTCAGCGGGCTGTGGAAATTCAACGTATGAATAATATGTTGGTGACACTGTACATCAATGTCAAATTCGAGGTTATCGGGTTAGATTTTCCGTCAGTTTTGACACAAAATGACGCAAATCCTAACCTGCTAACCTCGAATTTGACATTGACGTACAGTTTCACTAACATATTATTCATACGTTGAATTTCCACAGCCCGCTGAGGAACAGCTTTTTTTGGATCTCTCGATATATAGATAAGAATCTAGTTTAGCGACCAACTCCGATCGACATGTGCTATACACCATTCGACGCGTCTCGTCGAGTTGAACAATATTGTTACTGTGGACATTCGGGGCAGACCAATGGTTACTGAGATACAGCACTATAAAGTTTTTTTTATAAATTTTTTCTTTGTGGAAAACACTCTGGGCCTTCGGCGGGGCGTCGAGCAGCGTACCTCACCGAATCGCCACCTAATCTAACCTAACCTAACCTAACCTAACCGTACCTAACCTAACCTAACCGTACCTAACCTTACCCAACCTAACCTAACCTATCTTAACCTATTATATCCTAACCTAACCTAACCTATCCTAACCTATCCTAACCTAACATAATCTAACCTAACCTAACCTAATCTAACCTTACCTAACCTAACGTAATCTAACCTAACCTAACCTAAGTTAACCTTACCTTACCTTACCTTACCTAACCTAACCTAACATAACCTAACCTTACCTTACCTATCCTAACTTAACCTTTTTTTTTACAGAGGAGTGTTGCAGGAGTCAAGCTACCTGATCAAGTGACACCTCAGGAATTGGCAACAGGCTCGGAATCACATAATGTATTACTTCGAGCCTGTACCAAAGAGTAATTATATTCGGTATTTAATTTTGTCTAGAAAATATCATATCTATGCTTATTAATATGTATTTCTATCCTTATTAGTATATATTTCTATCCTACTTGTTGTCTAGGCTTCCTGTCTTGCCCTTTCGTCCTCTTCTTTCTTTTTCATTATCCTTGTCAGTCGTCGGGATATCTCCATCCAGTCGTCGGGATATCTCCATCCAATCGTTGGAGTTTTTTTAACATACCGGGTATTAAATTATTAATCGTTACTGGTTCTTCCAGTATGGTCTCTATTTGAAGTCGTTCCCTGTTCCATCTTGGGCATTCGAAGACGGTGTGGTAGGGGGTATCCACTCTACCGCAGTACTCGCATTCGTCTTTGTCTTGTATCTTCATTCTTTTCAGATAGGATCCAAAACAACCATGTCCTGACAGTATTTGTGTTAAATAGGTATTGGTTTCTCCAAATCTTCTGCTGTTCCATGTCCATATATTTGGAATTAGTGCTTTGGTCCACATTGCTTTTTCGCGCTGTTCTACCCAACGTTCTTGCCAGATTCTGAGGGTTTCTTCTCTGGCCTCCTTTGTTGTTACCTCCCTTCTTTCGTATAGGGTTATCCTTTCGCGCACCAAGAGATCCATGGGTGGAGATCCCACGATTACCTGTGCCGCCTCCGTAGAAATGGTTCTATATGCTGAACAACACCCTAGTAGGGCTCTCCTTTGCACTTTACCTATTGGGTTTAGGTATTTTTTCTTCTTTACCGCCTTAACCCATATCGGGGCACCGTATAGTATTTTTGAATATATCACCGACAGTAGCATTTTTCTTTTTCCGTGTCTGGGTCCCTTGACGTGCTTCATTACCCGCAGTAGAGCTTGTGCCGTTTTTTCGGCCGTTCTAGCTATATTTCGCACATGTTCTGTCATAGTCATATTACGATCTATGTGCACTCCTAGACACTTCGTATGTTCTTCGATGGTGATTTTCGTGTTGTTTATATATAACTGCAGATCTTTTAACTTTCGTCTTCCTGTAATTATAACTGCCACAGTTTTTTCGGCAGCAATTTCTAGGTTGTTGTTTTTCATCCACCCGTTTACTCTTAATGCAGCTGTGTTTAATTTAATTTCTAGAGATTCTTTAGTTCTCGCCTTAGCGACAATCGTTAAGTCGTCTGCATATGCGACCAGTTTTACGTCTTGGGGAACATCTATGTTCAGGATTGGGTCGTAGAAAAAGTTCCATAGAAGTGGTCCCAGAACCGATCCCTGTGGAACTCCGCAAGAAGTGTTCATAATGGCGGTGTTTCCTATCGCTACAAATCTGTTGGACAAATAGTCTTTAATTAATCTGATCAGGTATGGGCTGATAGTTCTTCTTTCCATTTGTCTGTTGATGCCCTCCCATCTTACCGAATTGAACGCATTTCTCACGTCAACCGCGATCAGGGCGCTGTATTGCCTTTTCTCATATTTCCCTTTATTAGCGCTGTCTCCTACTTCTTTGATGGCCTTCAGGGCGTCAATAGTTGACCTGCCTGATCTAAATCCAAACTGGAGATTTGAGAGGTCTCCTTTTTCTTGTATTTCTTTTTCTATTCTATTATACAGGGTGCCCGTTTTTGGAGCTCCACCATGGGGATCTCGGTAACCATAAGAGATACGAGGTCGGTTAAATTGGGGCAAAGTTGCGCAATTTGGAGCTCAATAATATGCCGGTTTAAAATTTCAAAAATTCCGATTACCTCCGGAGATATCCGAAAAAAACCGGAATTTTGGAAATACGTTTTTATTTTTTCCTCGGCTTATTTGGTGACCTAATTCAAAATGAGTGACACTTCGTCGTTGCAACTTTTCCTCCTCTACAACCTGCCGATGTCATATTTGAAATCAGACGTTTCGATTTTCGACAATCATCATCAACTTTGGTTTTTCTTATGGGCACTATCTTGGATTTTCACATTTTTGAATTCAGCTTTGTTTTCTGATTACGGTGATGTATCACATGTTAAGGTTCAGTGTTGCAGTTTGGGTGAAATATCAAAAATTCTGTTTTGCAAAGACTGCCTTGGATATAACATCCATACTTTTGTTTAACAAAGGCATTGTTGACAGTTCGATTTAAGTTGGCTTAACGTCACCTACAGTTACAAAATTAGTATAAATTTATTAACAAAATGCCCTTTTCAAATGAAGAAAAACGAGATATGCTAGAAATTTATTACGCTTCGCATCGAAATGCGCAAGTTACTTCGGAAAGATATTTACAGCGGTATCCAGAAAGACAACAACCAGCTCAAAATTATTTGTTATTCCTTCATAGAAATTTAGCCGAGTTTGGTGCATTTTCTAAGCCTCGAAGACGTGTTCATAGACCAAATGCGAATGAAGTGGAAATTTTACAGGCGGTGAGTAAATTGTTAAAACTTTCTCAAAAATAATAAACGGCAATGAATTGAATTCTTCATTAGATTCAAGGTAATCCTTCAACTTCAACAAGGGCTATAGCAGACGAAATTAACGTATCACATCAAGCAGTGTGGAGAGTCTTGAAAAAACATAAATATCGCCCGTTTAAAATTCATATCACCCAAGTCTTGCATCCAGGAGATACTGAACGGAGGGCAGCGTTTTGTAGGAATATCATGGCACGGTTGGAACAAAATCCCCATTTTCTTTCCAACGTGATATTCACGGACGAGTGCAAATTTACCAACTCAGGCATGTTCAATCGTCACAATGAACATGTCTGGTCCACTGAAAATCCACACGAACACCAAGGACGTCGACCACAAGCACGTTTCGGGCTAAATGTATGGGTTGGTTTATTTGGCGGTACGATCATTGGCCCATACATTTACGAAGACAATTTGACCGCAGATGGGTATTTGCACTTTTTAAGGACCTACCTTACGGATTACATCGATGACAACATTTGCCTCAACCGCTTGAATAACCTTTGGTTCCAGCAAGATGGTGCTCCGCCACATAATGCTAGGAGAGTGGCTGATTATTTGTCTGAAATATTTCCGGGTAGAGTCATTTCAAACAGTGGAGACATACGTTGGCCGGCACGTTCACCAGATCTTTCCCCATTAGACTACTATTTATGGGGAACTATGAAAGATCTCATTTATAAATCTGTACCCGCCGATATTAATGAGCTGCGAAGGAAGATCATCACAACTTTAAGGACCAAAATAAGAAGAAGGGACGTTTTAAGATCAATGCAGAATTTAAGAAGACGCATAGAGCTGTGCTTGGAAGTGGAGGGTGAACCCTTCGAGCACCTCTTATAATTTTCTTTATTTACTTGTTTCTCAAAATTTAGTTTTATCCTATGTTGTAAATTTAAAACATAATTTTCTCCTTTTTTATATCCTACTGTCAAATAAATAAATTTCTAGCATATCTCGTTTTTCTTCAGTTGAAAAGAGCATTTTGTTAATAAATTTATACTAATTTTGTAACTGTAGGTGACGTTAAGCCAACTTAAATCGAACTGTCAACAATGCCTTTGTTAAACAAAAGTATGGATGTTATATCCAAGGCAGTCTTTGCAAAACAGAATTTTTGATATTTCACCCAAACTGCAACACTGAACCTTAACATGTGATACATCACCGTAATCAGAAAACAAAGCTGAATTCAAAAATGTGAAAATCCAAGATAGTGCCCATAAGAAAAACCAAAGTTGATGATGATTGTCGAAAATCGAAACGTCTGATTTCAAATATGACATCGGCAGGTTGTAGAGGAGGAAAAGTTGCAATGACGAAGTGTCACTCATTTTGAATTAGGTCACCAAATAAGCCGAGGAAAAAATAAAAACGTATTTCCAAAATTCCGGTTTTTTTCGGATATCTCCGGAGGTAATCGGAATTTTTGAAATTTTAAACCGGCATATTATTGAGCTCCAAATTGCGCAACTTTGCCCCAATTTAACCGACCTCGTATCTCTTATGGTTACCGAGATCCCCATGGTGGAGCTCCAAAAACGGGCACCCTGTATAGCATTCTTTTTAGCACCTTGGCTGCCGTGTTTATTAAACATATGGGTCTATAGGTTATGTTGTCATTTGCATGTTTTTTTGGCTTTTCTATTAATATTAGCTTGGCTTTCTTCCAGTCCGCTGGTATTTCCCCAGAGTTTAGGATGTTATTGTACGCTGAGAGGCATTGGTTCGGGTATATATCCGTTGTTGTTTTAATTATATCGGACGTAATCCCGTCTAATCCAGGTGCTTTTCTCGTATTGAGGCTTTTTGTAGCGTCTTTTAGTTCTTCTATAGTGAATAGGTTGTACTCTTCCTCATTGACTATTGTTGTCGTCCACCGCGGTGTCTGGACACTGGGAAATAATTCTCGTGCGATGCCTTCTTGCATTTCTTCTGTTACAGTAATTTTCGGATGGAGACGTAGTTTTTTGCAAGCGATTTTGTAAGCGTCGCCCCATATATTGTTATCGAGGTCATTGCAGAGTTTCTGCCATGCCGTCTCTTTGGCCTTGGTTATAGCGGTTCTAAATCTATTTTTTTGTTCTATGTATTCCAATTTTCTTTGGTGTCTTTCATCTGGCGTTGCGGCGTTTTTAGCATTGATACGAGTCAACATTCTTTTCCTTCTAATGCACTCTGCTCTGATTTGTTTAATTTCTTCACTCCACCATACACTTGTTTTCTGTATTCTGTGTTATTTCCGAATTTTACGAATGTTTCATCGCATGCTTTGGTTATTTTTTCTATCATGTCTGTTGGGGTCATATTTTCTTCTGGCTGGTCTTGCATGTATGTCTGTAAGTTTTCTTTGTATCTGTCCATCAACTTTAGATTGATCTTCCATCCCCTTCTCTCTCTGCCCTCTACTTCCCGAGTGACTGTACCGTTTATATTGAAGTAGATGTAGTGGTGATCACTTAACGTCTCCTCTGTGCTTACCGCCCAGTTTATTATTTTTCCATTTAGAGTTGGGGTGTGGAAGGTGATATCGATATACGATGTTTGTTCACCTCTCTGAAAGGTGGGTATATTACCTGTATTTGCAACTTCCCATCTAATTGAAGATAACCATTCAGTAACAATATCTCCTCTTCTATCTTGTCTGGGGGCAACCCATAGATATGACTTCGCGTTCAGGTCTCCGCATAGTATGGCTTTATCGCTATTTACTACCCTTATGTCCGCATCCAGTTTGTTTATGTATGTTTCAAACTGATCAATAGGGATATTCGGCGAAATATAACATCCGTATAGGATCCATTGGTTAGTTTTAATCCACACACACCCTTCGCCGCTTCCAGAGTCGATAACCTCTACATTGCGTCCATATATTCTAATAGCGTCGTCGCTTCTGCTGTCTACAAAATAACTATTGTTTTTGACCATGTTTTTGTTGGGTTCAGTGATAATTGCTATGTCCGCTTTCAGTTCATGCATTTTTTGGTGTAATAAGTCCATCGCCGCGCCTGATCTGTTTACATTAATTTGGATTACCTTCGCCATTGTTTTGTGTGGTCAAACCTGGTTCCCTTTCTCGTGCATTTGTCAGGTCATTTTGGTATTTTAATTAGCCACCTAGGCTTTAGGGCAGCGTGCCCGTATGCTAAACGTATGCTTTTAGTTACTTATTTGGCTCCATCGCCTAATTCCATAATAATGATTTTGCACATATTTGGCCCCAAACGCAGTATTTCTCGTCAGTTGGAGCACCCCTTTGCTGGTACTTTGGCAGCCGGGTGTTATCGCTCGCAAGAATTCCGAACCTTCTAGAAATCACGCCGTTGAGGCGCCTCGCCATTGGCTGTCTTTGTTACCGGAATTTATTTGTTTTATGGAGCGCATCGCCATTGGCTGTCGAGAGTCACGTGGTAACGCCGTTTTGGCTCACGCCACTGCAGGGGTCGTAACACTGCAAGCTTGGGCAGTTCAGCTCACGCCGTTGATCAAGGAAGTCGCAGAGTGTGCCGTTTCGCGGCGTTCCCGCCAATGGCGGGGACGCCAGCTTGTTTTTCCCGTCTCGTACTGTTTCAGCGAATGTTGTGTAAATTGCCGTTGTTTGTTAGTACCGTTGCTGTGAAAGCCTTCCTATTTCCCGTGCTGTTACAGCGAATATGCCATAAACTGTTTCGCCTTTAAGAGGTCGCGTGTGATTGTGCGAGTGGCAAGTTTTTACGTCAAAGCGTGGGTGTGTGATGGGCTTCACGGGGCCAGTTCTGCGTTTGTGAGAAAGGGGGCTTTCCCTTTTCAACTCGCTGTTTTCGAGGATCTTTCTAGGCAGGACGAAGTAGGACTCTTTGCCGCCGTAAGTGTGCTCTCAGGAGAGCGTCCTAACGCCGCCATCTTGGCGGATTCCAGCCCGTTTACCCCTAATGCCGTGTTTTGGCGATTGAGCTGCCACAGACTGCCGCCTTCTACCAACTGACTGCACGCAACTCTCATAGACCGTCTACGGACTAAGGTATTTGTAATTACAACCATTTAAACATATTAACTGTCGCTTGTGCGAGCGGTGGTGCTTTTGTGCTCAACTTTGTGTGGGCGGATGCATGCCCCCTTGCTTGCTTGTCGCGGCTTTTAATGCCGGTTTGAGGCCACCATGCTTCAAGACGCTACTTTGGTAGCCTACTAGTAAGTTCATGTGCGCGAGTTTCGCGTCTCATCGCCTAAATAGCTAAAGAACTCTGCGCCTATGTTTTCGTGTTACGTTTTTGCTAACTTTTAATTTAGTAACGTTAGGTGCGCGAGCTTCGCTATATTGTACCGATTAATACATAAATGGAATCAACGCCTCGCCGTGCTGAGCCTGGCGCGCCCTAATCTGTTCGAGCCCTTTGTTTATGTTTGCGAGGGCTTTGTGCTTTGCTTATCAGGTGTTAACCGCAGCCAACGACTGCGTGGGCGACGTAGCAGGGGCTGGCAACTATTCCAATTTCGCATGCTTTCGTGAGGCTATGTTAGCCCCTCTTCCTGGTCAAATATTGCAGTCACGCTGCCCCGCTGCCTAACGAGTTAGGCCTTCAATTATTCCGTCGCGCATTTGTGCGGCGTCGTGCTTTGCTGCTAGCTACACTGCTCCCGTTGCCTTTGCAGGTCGGCGCCTGTTATCGCGCACTAACGCGCCCTTTTCCGGAGTGCGTATTTCTAAACTGTACTCTAATATGTAAAGTGTCGAGCCTACTGCGGCCGGCCACCCATAGTGTGTTGTTTACTAGCATAGCGCGTCCATCAGCTGGTGCTTAGCGTAAGAAATAACATAAGCTTGGCGGCACGATTTGCTGCCCAGATGTAGTTATCGACCAATAGACGCATATTTAATTAAGGGACGTATTATTCCTATTCGACCTGTGCATGCTTTGTTTCAGATAGCGCCTTTTACAGTGTAAAGATTGGTGTACGGCGAGACGTGAGAGATCAGAGCGTGCAGGTAGGTCCAGTGGTTGCGCAGTCTCGGCCCAAAGAGTCCCAATATTACCATTGCAGTATTTGTGATCACGAAATTGTTATTTGAGCTTGCAGCTCATGAGAATTCTTATCGACGGAGTATCTTGAATACTTTGCTCCCGTTTAACCGCCCAGGCCCGGTTATTCGGGTTAAGACAGACTTGGTGGCGCCCTCTTTATTTTACCGTTAGTTACCGACCTTCTGGCCGTTACCCTCAGATAATCTCGTTAAAGGACCCGCCCATCTCCACTGAAAGTCTAGCTCGGCCTAACTTGTTGGGGCGTGGGTGGCGGCCTAGGAGAACTTTTGTCCCGATTTCGTCCATTACGGCACGCGCCGGCCGTTTCGTTTATGTATGAGCCGGTGCGGTGTTGTAAAGTCAGTTTAAGACCGTAACACATTTCTGAGGTTTCCCTTTTTATTTTCTCGTAGTACTAAAACCAATTGTTTGTATTTAGGACAAGTCATAGTTGCTGCCTCATGTTGGTCGCTATCGCAGTCTAAGCAGTACTTTTGTTTGGTGCAATTTCTTGCAATGTGTCCTTCTTGGTTACATTTACGGCAGTTGCTCTTTAGATCCATGTTTTGTTCTTTACATTCCGATTTCTGGTGCCCATATCTAAAGCATGTATTGCATCTTGCCGAGGTTAATATTTCGCTTATTCTGCATCGGGTCCATCCTATAGTTATTTTGCCTTTTTTTTCGTAAGGTCAAAAGCATCCTTTCTTGGTAATCCAACCGTGGCCGATTGCGTATACCCATCTCTTGTAGTTTTAAGGGTGTGTACCTTGACATTACTTTCATCTATTTTTGCGTCTAGCTCCTTTATAATGGATTCAGCTATCTCGTTTCTATCTACCGTTGCGTCCATGTCTCTTATTATAACGACTTTCTGTCTTCCGGCATTCTCTATTGCCTTTGTACCGTCCTTAAAGTTTTCGTTGACCAGTCTCTTAAAGCTACTTATACCCTCTGCTTTATTCTCTGTTATGACTAGCCGTATATCTCCGTTCGCCTTCCTCTTAATATTGTTTACCTTAACCCCGATATCTTGAGGGTCTATGCTGCTTTTGAGCATCTTTAATGTTTCAGCATAAGTGCTTGTTTCATTGCTGTTCCGTTTAATGTCTATAACTTTCCATTCCTTACTTCGTTGACTCTTTACTTTATGCCATTGCCCTTCATCAGTTACTCCACCTTGAAGTGTAGACCTGTTGCTGCTTTGGATGTCTTTCATAATCCTTTTGGCGGTTAGTATGGTTAATTCGAGTTCTGAATTCAGCAGCACACATTCCAGATTTTTTTTATATTGACTATATTGTGACTGTTGGTTATGGATATATAACCTTGCGTTATACCTTTTTCGGTCAGGAGCTGTTTTAATTTTCCAAAAGTTTTGAACATCATGATATTATGTTTGGTTTGGTTTTCTGTTTCCTCCCCTACCTTAGTTAGTGATGTAGTGTTCTCGATATATATTATTTCTTCATCTTTTTGTTTCTCACTTTCCAGCAGTGTGGCTAGTTCCGGGTGGTTCACCTTTAATTTATCTAGCAATATTTCTTTGTTGTCATTTTCCGTGTCTACTATGAAAATTTTATCGGTTCCGGTATTTTGTTTGAACGGATTACCGACCGCAATTGTAGTCTTTTTATAGACCTCTTGGTGCCATTCCGTTTCCATATATTGAACATACGTATGGTTATCGCAGTGCTCTGGTAATTCCAAAAGTAATCCGGTTTGCGTGGCTATACTTCTCGTTCCCTTTTCGCAATTTTGGGGGGCTATTTGTAATGTTTGTGTAGATATTGTACTTGTTTCTCTATCATTTTTCTCTGAATACGTTTTCTGTGTTAGTTCAGACCTTCTTAAATTCTTATTAATCAACTGTTGTACGTCCTCGGTGTATATCTGGTCCATACAATAAACTAAATTTTCTGTGGCTGATGTTATGCCAACTTTCATTCTGTATGAATTCTGTACTTCTTTATTTAAGTTATCTATATTTCGTTTCATGTTTTGTAATATTTCTTTGAAGATCTTATATTTCCTGTAAGGGCTGTTAGTTTCTGGGAAAACCTTCTTGTACGCTCCAGTACCGTCTGGCTTATCTTCCAGTGTACTTTTCTCTCCCCTGGGGTTTCCAAGGCTAGTATTGTTTGTGTTCCTTTCCTGTGTCCGGTTTCTTTCATCCCTCCTTTTCTTTTTTGTTTCGCTTGTATTATTCCCACGCTTCTCCTGAGGGGGCGTTTTTTCTCTGTCCCGCTTTTCTCTATATACCTATTTTTCTAATTGCTGATCACCTACAGTGGAAGGGTGAATTATTTCCTTTTGGCTTTTTATTAACTTTCTTTTATTGTATTTGTCTTGTTTCTCCTCTTCCTTTTCTCCGTATTCGCCTATCTCTTGATGTGTAATTTCACCGAGGACGACGCCTTCCTCGTTGTCCAGTTCCGCCTGTGGAGAGCTTCTCGATACAGGACCTCTCTTTTCGAACAGCGTTTCTCTTTCCATCTCCTTCTCTTCCTCTATCAGCAGTGTTCCAGTAGCCAAATCCGCCTGGTTCCCTACGGTATTATTATCCTTGCAGACGCTGGATGACGGTCGGGGGTGGCCTGCTTGGTCACCATACACACCGACCTGAACTGGGGAGAATCCGAACTCCTGCTCCGTATACTTCTCTACTTTCTCTTTGTTCATCTTCCTGTTTCTACACATGTCCATGCATTTTATACCTCCTGCCAGGTTTGGGTTCGTCAACGTGCTGTCTCTATTCTATCCTATTTGTGCCCATAATCATTCCCATGTTTGTCGCGGGTTATGTTTCATCATCTGTCAATAGTCCGAGAAGAGTATCCGTGTTTATTGCAGATGTTGACATCGACGATCTGTCTAGGTTCCACCGCAGCCCTAGTTATCGGTGTTGGCGTCCCGGGTATCCTCCGGTCGTGGCCAAGGCCTGTTTCCGGAAGACCCCCTCGGCGGCTACTCCCGGCGTTGCCAGCACGGGCATCCCCCGGTCCTAGACCTAACGGCTGGTTTCCGGAAGAATCCCGCGCCAGATTGCTGATTCATTGGCAGTGGGTTTTTTATCGAAGTATAGCTCCTCTAGATATGTCGTGTTTTACACCCCGAAGGGCCCAGGGCATACCTTGAAGAGGTTATGGCTCTTCACCACGCACGACAGTCTTGGGTAGTGAGAGGCTATTGGAGGCGCATCATCTACCCCTGTGTGTACCACACCATGCCCCATCCTAACTTAACCTAACCTTACCTAACCTAACCTAACTTAACCTTACCTAACCTAACCTAACCTAAACCAATGGTTACTGATATACATCATTATAAAGTTTTTGAAAAACGTGCCCAAGCCATAAGCAAAATATATACGAAAATAAGGGACCATCCGACTGAAAATTAATTGCAAAGCTTGAAAAAAAAAATTTCTTTGCGGAAAACACTCTGGGGCCTTCAGCGGGGCGCCGCGCAGCGTACCTCACCGAAGGCTAATAACAAGTCACACTGCACGCCACCTAACCTAACCTTACCTAACCTAACCTAACCTTACCTAACCTAACCTAACCTTACCTAACCTAACCTAACCTAACATAACCTAATCTAACCTAACCTAACATAACCTAACCTAACCTAACGTAACCTTACCTAACCTAACCCAACCTAACCTTTCCTAACCTAACCTAACCTAACCTTACTTAACCTAACCTAACCTAACCTTACCTAACCCAACCTAACCTAACATAACCTTACCTAAACTAACCGAACATAACCTAACCAAACGTAACCTTACCTAACCTAACCTAACCGTACCTAAATTAACCTAACATAACCTAACCTAACTTAACCTTACCTTACCTAACCTAACGTAACCTTACCTTACCTAACCTAACCTAACCTAACTTAACCTAACCTAACCTAACCTAACCTAACCTCACCCAACCCAACCCAACCCTACCCGACCCGACCCAAGCCAAACCAACCCAACCCAACACACATGATTTAACATAAAGACATTTTAAAGCGAACGCGCCATAGACTTAGTGTGGGACATTTTAATCTTTACTGTGCTGTATCTCAGTAACCGTTGGTCTGCCCCGAATGTCCCCAGCAGCAATATTGTTCAGCTCGACGAGACGCGTCGAATGGTGTATAGCACATGTCGATTGGAGTTGGTAGCTAAACTAGATTCAAGCTGAATTGGCCAGAACTGTCACTAATTAAACATCAATTTTTGACAAGAAGACTACTCACGTTGAACAATAACTAATTAATTGGTATAAACAACAAAATGTACACTTTACAAGAAAATATATTCATTATTGAGGCATATTTCCGATCGGAACATTTTATAAATAGGGAATGGCAATATTCCTATGCCGAATGTAAACAACAGTTTCGATTGCAGTTTCCCAATAGAATTGTTGAAGATACTGTTTTGCAACACCATATTCGTCACGTTGTGGAAAAGTTTCAGAGGACAGGAAGCGTAGAAAGAGGCAAATCTTCTGGAAGACCGCGCATTGACCCAAATGTCATCGCAAATGTGGAGGCTCTTGTCGAACAAAATCCGCAAACATCAGTACGTCGTATATCAGCGCAAAAGGGTGTTCCTATTAGTAGTGTTCGGGGTATTTTGAAGAAACGACTACGCATGCATCCGTGCAAAGTGTCTGTGGTGCATGAAATCCGACCAAGAGATCATACTAGTTGGTTACAATATTGTAACTTTTTTCAAGAAAACTTTAACAACAATGACGTTCTAGATTTAAGTTTCTTTACTGACGAGGCATGGTTCTACTTAAGTAGATATGTAAATAAGCAAAATTACAGAACATGGTCAGTTGACAATTCACACAATCATGTTGAGGCTTCTTTACATCCGGTTAAAGTTGGAATATGGTTAGCCGTGTCACGTCGTAGGATAATAGGACCAATGTTCTTCCATGATACCATCAACGGTCAGCGTTACCGAGAACAGTTGTTAGTGCCATTTTTGGATCAAGTTTACCCCGATGAATTTAATGGAGGTTACTTCCAGCAGGATGGAGCCCCGGCACACACATCTCGAGAAAATTTGGAATTTCTCGAAGAGTTTTTCCCCAACCGAGTACTGAGCAGAGGAATTTGGGCAGCAAATTCACCAGATCTTACGCCATTGGATTACTCCATTTTCGGACATCTTAAAAACGAGGATTAATCACATTTAAGTGGGTCTTACTTCTAACAATTTTCATTTTGTTGAATAATTCATTAACATGCACTTTGAAAGTAAACGAAAATACTGTAGTACACCACAGAACAAACTAAAGGGCACGAACCCATTTGACAATTCTTTAAAAGCAGGTTATGTTATTTCTACCGCATAACAACATTACGCCATTACGCGAGAGCGGCATATATCATTTTACACCAAAAATTCACAGCCAACTAGATGTAGCTCTTTTTTAACCACTCTGTATAATATGTATGCAAAATATCGTCTTCCTCCGACAAATAGTTTTTGAGCTATACTGCCAACAGACAGACAGACAGACGGAATTAAGAACACCTCTTTTTCTAATTGGGACAGATGAAAATCGCCACCAGCGCGGCCTAGTGGTAAGAGTGTCAGACTAGTAATAGATTGCACAGTAGTAAACGCATGGAAAATAATATATAACATTGCCAACGATTTTCATCTGTCCCAATTAGAAACACTCTTACCACTAGGCCGCGCTGGTGGCCTAGTGGTAAGAGTGACAGATTAGTAATCACAGCGATGAGTGGTCTCGGGTTCAAACCCCGGGGTATGCACTACTGTACGTGATAAAAAACGTACAAAAAATCAGTCCTCAGGACTAACCAAGAGTTCATTCACCTGAGGACGGAAGTAGATCAGTAACTCCCGAAACGTTGTGTGATACACACTCGAAACAGTGGAAAAAGTCCGATAAAAACATATCATAATAGACCACTGTCAAAAAAATCATTCCACCTTGCAACTGTTACCTGGGCCGATTCATCAAAACAGTTACGGGTTAGCCGCAATTATTTTTATAATAAAGTATAATAAAATATTTGTTCCCTTCACACTTTACCATTATATAAAGTGTTGTCGATTCAAAAGTTTTACTAGAAATGATATCCATCTAGGCACAAACCTTTCGAACGTTATGCGCATGCACTTTTGTTTGTCTACACTGCATCTGGCCAAAGTATCATAAACGAACCATTAACTTTAATTGGTCGTAAAATTATTGCATAAACACTTTTGTCCGGTTTGTTTACATTTTCCGTTCATTTGATCTCTATAGACGATAGTTTTTATAAACTCCAGTTTTCATAATTTATTTTATTATATATTATTATTTTTTATACAAAGTGCTCCACACACTCTTGAAATGACCGTTATTTAAAAACTAATAAAACTGTTATTATTTATGCAAATTGAGTACAAACACATGTATGAGCAACTTGGAAGTTTTCTCAGTGGCAATTGATAAGATAATATCTATTTTCATTTATAGATAAAATATTAAAAAAATATCTTATTAATGGTTGGTTTCTGATACTTCGGCCATTAATGGGTTAATTTTACCGTTATGAATACATAAATATCGATTTAACAAAAGTTTGCATTTGCGACACTTTTAATTTATGTCATGATAAACAGTAGTGGTCGTAGATAAAAATATTTATAAAAAAATCATACTTGTTCTGATTGACCTCATTGCTGGACAAATCAGAACAAAGTTAAAAAAATATATAATTTGGTTATGTGACCCAAAATTTGCCTTTTAATATTTGTATTCCAATCTTGAGACTAAGAACACAGTTTTCTTTCATTTATAGGGCCATTATCAATTATACCAAAAAAATAATAAACAAAAAAAGTTTAGAACTGTACTGATGTACCCCGTTTTACGGTACTTATATTTTAAACTACAGAATTCTCAATAGGGAAATCTGGGGTGAACTAAAAAGACTAGATCTAAAGCGTTCAAAACAATGATTTACCCACTAACCTCCAGAATCCAAAAGACATTAATAATTTTTTTATAAACTGTACTCCTGATGTAAATAATGCCACTTCCAAAATCATTAGTAGTTACAAAACCAATAAAGCTAATAGTAACACAGTATCCTTCAATTTTACTTTAGTTGACATTCAATCAGTTGCTAAGATTATTATTGAAATCAAAAGTAATGCTACTGGTTTTGATTGTCTAAATACTGGCATGATAAAATACTGCTGCTCTTTTATCCTACCTTATCTTACACATATTATAAACTGCTGTTTTTAAATAATTATATTCCTTCTAGTAGGAAAAAGGCCACTATAATACCTATTCCCAAAATTTCCAATCCCGCAGAATATGAAGACTTACGGCCAATTAGTATCTTACCTGTGTTATCGAAAATTTTTGAAAAGATTATTAATCTGCAGCTGCGATCTCATTTACAAAAGTTCAGTATTATTCCTGAATGTCAGTCCAGATTTAGAACTTGCTACAGCTGTTCGATTGCTCTATCAAAAGTTACTGATGATTTGTTCACTGCTGTAGATAACAATAAGATGTCAGTCTTGGTCCTCTTGGACTTTAGTAAAGCCTTTGACACTATCGACCATGACATTCTCTTATCTATTCTCGATTCTATCGGCCTTTCTCCACCTAGCGTCACCTTGATTGAAAATTACTTAAAAGACCGGCTATAATGTGTAAGGATGAGTTCTGAATCCTCGGACTATAAAAATATTAGTAGGGGTGTGCCACAGGGATCCATATTAGGGCCACTGCTGTTTACCTTTTATACATCTGCCTTTTGCAATAGTATAGCTACTTGCAATATGCATAGGTACGTATGCGAATGACACACAGCTGTATCATAGCTTTGAATGTGAACAGTATCAGCAAGCGTTGGTGGACATAAACAAGGATTTCAAGACCATTGCTACTATTTGGCAACAACATTCCTTAAGAATTAACCCATCCAAGTCTGTAGGCTTATTATTTGTCAACAAAAATATCTTATCAAAACTTGGAGACAGAATAATTTTAAAAATGAATGATACTACGATACCCGTTGCTGCTGAGGCTAGAAATCTGGGATTAATCATGGATAATGGTTTTAGGTACAATAAACAACTCTCTAATTATATTAAACAAGCTTACATTAACATGAAACTATTTATCCACATAGATATTATTTGTCGCCTAAAATTAAGTCCATGCTTTGTGAAGCATTAGTGCTATCACACTTTTCTTATTGCTCACAGGTTTATGGTCCCAGCATCACGGTTGATGCGGCTAGCAGCATTCAAAGAGTACAAAACTCATGGCTGCGACTGATTCATGGTGTTAGATTAGATTAGATTAGATTTAGATCCACGACTGCCTTTTGCTGGCATGCGCACGTCAGCCCTTTGGGCTTTTTGTACTGTCGGGAGTTTTCAAGTTAGCAGGCCGACATCTGTATCTTTTACTAGATTTGCAATGTCCCCTACTAGCTTGCGGTTGTCAATAGAGTTAAGGCTCCAATCGAGTTGGTGTCTTTTACGCTCTAATGCTGGGCATTCAAAGAGGATATGATAGGCTGTTTCATCATCCTCTTGGCATAGTCTGCAAACAGGTTCATCTCTATAGATATTGATCCTGTGCATAAATTCTCTGAATGCTCCAGTGCCTGTTAGTAGACTGACTACTTGCTTGATTCGAGTTCTGTTCAGTCAACAGGGTTTTGGTGGCTTGTGGATTCGGAGTTTTTAGCAATCTTTTCAGTGTGATGCTTGATTGTAGTTTCTCCACTTTAGTTGGTGTGCGGTTTTGACCCATTCATTAATAGATGAGCGGGCTTGGTTTTTCTGAATGCTTAGACCAGGTTCTGGACCGGTCATTGCATTACGGGCTGCTTCTTTTGCGAGCTTGTCCGCCTTTTCGTTTCCTTCAATACCTTGGTGACCTGGGATCCAGCATAATTTTACTGTATTTCCCTGGCTTAAGGTTTGAAGTTTGGATTTGCATTCCTTGACCAGTCTCGATGAAGTACTGAAAGCGTTTAGCGCTTTCAGTGCTGCCTGACTATCTGAGAGAATGTGTATGTCTCGATTGAGCAGCTTCTTTTCTATGCTGATGTTTGCGCATACGTTAATAGCTTGTACTTCAGCTTGAAAGATGTTACAAAACTTTCCTAGACTGACTTTTTCGTTGGTTCTAGGATTGGTACTGTACACACCGGAGCTTGTACCCCCTTCAAACTTAGATCCATCAGTGTAAAAAATGATGTTCTTATTTGTTGGAGTTGGTAGTTGGTCCGGATTCCAACTTGTGTGTACGGTAAAGTTCTTTTCAAAGTCATAGGCTTTGATTATAAGATCAGAACCCATTTCTAATATTGGGTTGTTGATGTGTGACATGATCTTGCCATGTCCTAGATTATTAGCTGTGGTCATCCAGTGACCAGTACTTTGTAATCTGTAGGCTGCCATTCTGGCTTCACCTTCCAAGAAGATGTGCAGAGGTGGCAGATTTAAAATAGCATTCAGTGCTTGTCCTGAGGTGCCTTTAAAGGCTCCAGTGATGCACCGATTAGCTAGATATTGTATTCTGCTGATTTTGTGGATCGCAGTTGCTTGTTTTATTTTGGGCCACCAGGCGATTATTCCATATGAAATTATTGGTCGAACCATGGTTTTGTACAGCCAGAGGGTCAGTTCCGGTTTGAGCCCCCACGTACTACCTATGGCTCTTTTTCCAATAACTAATGTTTGTATACACCTGGTGATTGTTTTGTCTAAGTGGGAGTTCCAAGTTAGTTTGGAATCGATGGTTAGACCTAAGTACTTAACCTCGTTCTCCCAGTTGACATTTGTCTCAAACAGTTTTATGTTGATTCTGTTTGTGATGTTCTTTCTACGAGTGAAAGCGACGAGAGTGGCTTTGCTGGGATTAATTCTAAGATTATTCTCTAGACACCACTCTTCGGTTATCTTTAGTGCTGATTTCATTACATTGTCTACGGTTCTTTGGTATTTACCTTGAATCAGTATGACAATGTCATCAGCGTATCCTTGAGTGTAGTAGCCTTTGTTATTGAGTTGGATCAGCAGTTCATCAACTGTGAGGCACCACAGGAGTGGAGAAAGAACTCCTCCCTGTGGACATCCCCTTGTCGCCTGCACTGTCTTTTCCTTGTCAAATAACTTGACTTTTACAACTCTGGTGTTGAGCATTGCCATAGTCCATATTATCGTGGTGTTATCGATCTGATGGTTTGTCATTGCTCTTTCAATAGAGTGGTAGGAGGTGTTGTCGAAGGCACCGCACCTTCTATGTCTAGAAATGCTCCGACTGCATACTCCTTGTACTCCAAGGTTCTCTCAATTTTCCCCACTAGTTGGTGTAGAGCGGTTTCACATGACTTCCCTGTTTGGTAAGCATGTTGATATTTGTGAATCGGGAGTGAAGTTAGGGCTTTCTCCCTCCAGTATCTGTCTACTGATCTTTCCAACGTTTTAAGGAGGAATGACGTTAGGCTGATAGGTCTGTAAGATTTAGCTTCTGCATAGCTGCTCTTACCAGGCTTAGGGATAAATACTACTTTAGTCACTCTCCAGGATTGGGGAATGTAACCCAAGGCAAGACTTGCTTGGAACATGTCTTTGAGTGGGTTCAGCAGTATATCTATCCCTTTCTGCAGCATTACGGGTTGTATGCCGTCGTTTCCAGCAGATTTGAAAGGACTGAAGAGGCTAGTTGCCCATCTAATCCTTTCTTTGCTGACTATTCTCTTAGCTGTTTCCCAGTCTTCCCTCCTAGGGGTATGATTGGGTTCAGCCAGAGTAGGTTGTTCCACTGCTCCGGGTAGGTGAGTTTTTATCAAAAGAGATAAAGTCTCCTCTTCCATTGTAGTGTATTCTCCGCTTTCTTTTTTAAGAGTGCCTACTGGGTTCATGGCTTGCTTTGAGATGATTTTGTGAAGTCTAGCTGTGGATCGCGTGGTCTCCACCTCCTGGCAAAACTTTTTCCAGGCTGCTATCTTAGCTGCCTTGATCTTTTTGCCATAGTCTGTGAGAGCCTTGTGATAGTTCTCCCAGTTATTTGTGGCTTTAGACCTGTTAAACAGACGTCTGACTTCTTGTCTGGCCTTTTCTAGGTCTTTATTCCACCAATTTGTGTGTTTTTTGCTCTTTGCTGACTTGGGTCTATTAGAGGACAGCTACTCTGAAAGGAGTCAATCATGGCCTCTTTTAACCGGTCAGCATTTGAGTCTAATACTACTTTATTGGGAGATCTGAACTTTAGGTGTTCTATCTTCTCTTGTAGTTTTTGTTTATATATGTCCCAGTCTGTCTTTCTTGGGTTGTAGTAAACTCTTTGGCTTACTTCCCGTTGAGACAGTTCAAAGGTTATATAATTGTGGTCAGAGAGTGATGGTTCGTCTGAAACTTGCCATTTATTCACTGATTGACTAATTCTCATAGTGGTTATGGTAATATCTATAACTTCATGTCTATTAGCGTTATAAAAGGTTGGAGTGTTACCTTTATTGACTACTACTAGATTGTTAGTTAAGATAAATTCTAACAGTGACTCACCTCTTATGTTGCAGTTGGTGCTGCCCCAAATGGTGTGGTGAGAATTTGCGTCGCAGCCTAGGATGAGGTCTAGATCGTCTTGGGAGGCAGATGATACTAGGTTTTCTAGTTCCTCGCTAGGGGGTGGGTCCCTGGAATCGGATGGAAGGTAGACGGAGCTTATAATGGCTTGGTCACAACCTTCATCGTTATTCCATTTTATTTTAATTGTGGTTATGTCTCTAGAACAGAATTCCATTAGTGGTAAACAGTCTAGATTATTTCTTATAAGTATGCATGTTCTAGGACTTGCATGATTATAAATAAACTTACCTTTAGCACCCCCTAATCCACGGACTTGTCCCTTAACTATCCATGGTTCTTGGATCAGTGCTAAATCGATGTCATCTGCTAGCAGCTTTCTGCTTAGATTTGCAGTGGCTGCTTTGCAGTGGTGGAGGTTAATTTGGACTACTTTCAGGTGCTTCTTTCCTATCCTTGGAGCGGATAAGGAAAGTGACCTTGTTGAGGCCTAGGTGCGCTACACAGTTGATGGATGTTAGTGCTTGTTTTGCCCTGTCATCTATCATTGCTGCGAACGTTCTACCGCCATCTTCTAGTGGAGTGACGTTGAGTATTCTCCAGGTATCGGTCTGGAGGTCTGCCTTCCGTTTGTTCTGTTTTCCGATCAAACGGAGAATAACCTCGGGTTTCTGTTTGTCGTACCACTTGGGGACGTTGAACACTACCCGGACGGAGTTAATAACTTTTTCCCGCTCTTTTACCTCCAGCTTGGCATTGGTCCACGGGTGCAGCTTAGGTACTTGCTCACTTAACCAGTGTTTTGTGAGTTCGTCCTTGCACGCAACCACGTATGTACCTGCTTCGAGATAGTGGCTGGTAAAGAGAGGTGTGTTCTCTTCATGGTGTTAAAAAGTACGATCGCATATCTCATAAACTTAAAGAATCGAATTGGCTGAATATGCACAATAGACGATCTCTGCAGGCTGCTTGTCTTTACCATAAAATAATTACAGATAAATGTCCTGCTAATTTGTATAACAAAATTTCCTATAGGACAGATGTTCGTAATTTAAAGTTAAGACATAAATTTACTATTACTCCACCACTACATCGCACCTCCCTGTGTGAAGGGGGGTTCTCTTATCAAATTGCACAGGTGGTTTCATTTCAGGCCAAATTACGTCTGCACTTGCTGAACCGTCAGAATAGTTAGGTATCACTTGTGTATCGATTTTATGTGTTGATTTGTCACAGAATTATTAGTGTTAGTTAATATTTTGTAATTTACTAATATTATTAGTTATTAGACATTTATTCTATATTTAATAAACTTATTTTTTTTTGCTGGGCACAGTGGAAGACCAAACGCAGTGTTCACTGCTGCTGAACTGCTACCCAATGGTTTCCCCAATTAATTTTTTTCTTTAGTTTTGTTTTCTGTACTGTGGCTACGTGTGGAAATAAATGCATTATTATATTATTATTATTATTATTATTAATAATTATTTTGTCCATTAGAACGTTGATGGGTTGATGAGTCTTACAACTGTTGTTACCCGGATTGATTCAGTGAAGTTATTACTTACTTTGATTTTTGTAAAGTTGTTAGCGTTTATGTTTTCAATTAATTTCAGAGGAGTTCCTGTTGTCACTTTTTCATCTGGTATATTTAGCACCCTTTATAATACAAGCAGACGCATGTCGCACAAGTTGCATAAAATTCTGCATCACAGTACTTTCGCGTTTACATATTGGTGGCCATGATGCAACCAAAACATAACCCTACAATGTCAAACATTTCAGTCGCTGTGGGTTATTATTTTATCTATTCTCGCTGTTCTGGCTTCTAACCTCGTGTTTGAGTTGCCAGCTGTCTTCGTTTTCCTGTGTTTTTGCCTTTTATGCTTTGCATCAAATGTATACACATTAACGTATTTTCATTTTCTAAAAAGTAACTAATTTTTTGAATTTGCGGCCTTTGTGATGTGATTTAATATGGCTGACAAGCATTCTCGTATTATAGAGGTGCTTTATAAGCCGTTCACGACCTTTTTGGGACAGAGTTGGCTATGATTTTTTCTTTTCATGTTGGACTAACTGATTCGATGATGTAGCGGATGCAACTTTTTTTTCTGTCAGTGTCTGTTCGACATTTTCTTGCCACCACATTGCCAGATTTATTATTTTAATATTCGTAAGAAAATAAATGATTTATCAAATGTGTAAAAATAATTTTAATTTCCGTCAAAGGAAAAGTCAAAATGCCCAAAATAATTTTGTTACAAAAAAAATCCATTAAACGATGCTACTTCCAATTTAAAAAGGACAGACCAAATTTAAGTGAACGCGAGTCGATGTGGAGACTAGAGAATATTCGGCAACATAGTACCTATTCAGAAAATATAACCTTCAACTGAAAACAACCTAACCTAACACAAAAAGTGTCAATTTCCATGGGGGAGTTTAGTTGCAACAGAGGTTCTGCCAACAAAATTACTAGATGGTCATAGCCTCACCTGACCCAAAAAGATCGTGAACGGCTTATATTGATGACGTCTCTTAGGTTAATTCAGTCAAACGCTTTCGTCAAATCTATAAAGTGGTGGTAATTAGATACGCTGGGGTTAAAATTCCAATTCTCGATTATTTGGCGAAAAATGTATAGTAGATAACAGAAGTGTAATGAAAACGCCAGTGACACAGTTACAGCCTATTAATTGTTAGTGAATTGTTGTGGAACCGCTGATCACATTCTCTCGCGAAATGTACTGCGCATGCCCAAAAGTTCGTTTTTGTGTAGGAGCCCGCCCACCATTAATAAATATTAGTTACTGTTTTGTGATAAATATTATTCTGTGTAAATGCTCATGGCCGCTTGGCAATTATCAGGGGTTTTGTAGTTTAGACTTTACTTGTTACGATCCGTGTTTTAATGTTGATATTAGGCATTTGTGAAACTTAAACCGCGACATATTTACCATCTGACAATCGTTGGTGAGAAAATTGTTAATCGAGTTCGCTTCAATTATTTCAGACCGCGCTTGCAGTATATCTGGAATAACCTAAAATACGTAAAACTTCACGTTTACAGGCGGTGTGGTGTGTCTGGTATGTATCACAATATAATGTGGCTGCCGGTATATGCAACCTAGAAAAATACCAGTAATAAATTCTGATAGTCTGATCGATCTCACTCTACACATAAAATACATTTATTTACATTGTTCTACTCAAGTTATGTATCGACATATTCCTCAATTTGGACTATAATTATTATAATTCGTGGTTCGTTTTCGGTTACAGTTCCATTTAATTTTAAATTGTAAAAACCTTAACAAACTTCTTTATGTTGCGTATGCTGCCGGGCACACTGTATAACAGTACAATATTCGTATATGTCCAATAATATTTCGGTAAATAAATGACCGGCAAGCATGTAATACAAATTTCTTCTTCTTTCAGAACCTGGACGAAACTTCCAAGTGTAGCATCTGATGAAATAGGGACCAGATGTCTTTTCTGATTCTGTAGATTTACGTCACAGGCTTCAGGTATAAATTTAATCAATTGTCACTTGAACATGTGAAACGATTGTTCGCAGTCAGAAAACACTTCACTGGCTCAAAAATATATCAAAAATGTGTAGTCACTTGTATTTTAATATTGGTTTTCTTAAAGTTGCTTATAAACTGGTTAACTGTAATTCTTAAAATAATTTATTGATTACCTACAATGTTTGATAGTTAATCTACCTTTTTTACTGTTTGTAAATTATTGCTGAATTTGATTACTTATTAATTCGATACTACACATACTTTCTTTCAGAAATGTTTTTTCCTTGAACCTAAATAAACTTAATCTCATGGTAATATCAGAGCCGGATTAAGGGGGGGCTAAGGGGGCTGCAGCCCCGAGCCACCGAATTTTGGGGGCCTCGAAAAGATTCGAAGGTTATAATCTAGTGTGGTTTCTAATAATCTGGATCCCTTTGTACCCGTTGCATAAATGAGAATGGGGCCTCTAAAAAAATTTAGCCCTGGGCCTCACATATCCTTACTCCGGCTCTGGGTAATATATTATTTGCATGTGTATAATAATTAAAAGTTTTTTTATGCGGTTTATCTTGCATTTTCCAAGTTAGGTTTCTACAAAATATATATTTACGTAAAGATTTGATTTACTTATGTAATAACATTTTTGCTTTGAATAAGATTTACTACAATTTTGAAAATGCACTGATATTTAGAATTACAATCTTTTATCAGTTTTTAACATCTAAAATTACTAAGCAACTAATTTTAATAAGTTTCAAATGTGTTATTTGTTCTTATTCATTTGAACGTACATTACATGGTTTGCGGAAAGGTCGTTCCCCACATTTCGTTCCCCACATTTCGTACCCCACATTTCGTTCCCGGGATATTTCATCTCCCCATATTTCGTACCCGGAAACGTCGTTCCCGAGCGAGCTTAATGTGTCTCCTAGATCACAGGGTGTTGAAAAACGAGTGCAGCGATCGGAATGCAGTTAGATAAATGAAAGATACTTACTTACTTATCCCGAGCCTCTTCTACCTGTGGTGTCGAGGCGATGGTCTTTCTCCATCTTTTCCTGTCTTTTGCGTCTATCCTAGCTTGATTCCAGTCGAGTTCCTTTTTTCTTAGTACGTCGGTGATCGTATTATTTCAGGTTTTTCTCGGTCGTCCTTATTTCCTATTTTTTTCTGTTCCCATCTTCCATACCACTTTCACCACTCTTTCATCACTCATTCTCACTACATGTCCAAACCACTGCAGTTGTTGCGCCTCGATTTTGTCTAGTACACTTTTCACGTTTAGCCTGTTTCTAATGGTTTTGCTCCTGATCTTGTTTATTCGTGTCACGCCCTCAATCTTTCTCAACACTCTCATCTCAAAAATGAAAGATATTTTAATTAATTAATTTATTATAATAAACTTATAAGAACAGTATGTCCCCGGATTGAGTTTACAAGAGGGAATTCAATTTTATTTTTATTTTTACATAAAAATGTTATAGGAATTAAAATTCCTGCTTGGTTTGTAAAGAATTTTAAGAAAATTTTCAATTTTCAAAAACAAGTTGGCCTTGACAGTTACGCAAAAACAATTTTTTTTTCAGGTAAACTACTCTTTTTGTTCATGATACGGCAAAATATTACTAAGGAAAGTTGTCCAGAATGAGAAATTATGGCCCTACACAAAATATCACAAAGATATTTAGTTTAAACCGTCATTTTTAATAAATAAAATTTATTTTGTTTTTATAAGTTTATTATAATAAATAAATTAATTAAAATATCTTTCATTATCTAACTGTATTCCGATCGCTGCACTCGTTTTTTAACACCCTGTAATCTAGGAGACAAATTGAGCTCGCTCGGGAACGAAGTTTCCGGGTACGAGATGTGGGGTACGAAATGTGGGGAATGAACTTTCCGTATCCCACATTACATAGATACTAAAGTACAGTGCCATAGAGCATCATTTACCTACTGTTTATTTCGTTAACCTTATTAATTATTTCATATTAAATATCTTAGGTTTTCACAGAGCAATGTCCTACTTGCATAGTTACATTTCAGAAACGATTTACTTATTTCATTGCTCAAGGCATTTACACTCTGCAAGGTTATATAAAACAACAAATTTACCTGTTTACATAAACTGACTTGATGTTTAACCCTTAATTGGTAATGTGCCGTCTGTGAGACTGCAGCAAATTTTAATCTCAAGGTTTCAGCAAAAGAGTACCCGCTTTTCGGCGAATTATCTCACTTAATCTTTCTCCTCTTGGTGCCCCACCTATCGCACAATTATTGGTAAATTTGGGTAACTGACGCTGGAGATGTGTTTTATTTTTAGTTCAGTGCAGTCTGTGAGACGGAACGTTACGGTTTACGAAGAATTTTTTGCCACTAGTAGGCATGGCAGGCCCTGTGAATTACAATATTTCTTTAAGTTTTTTTTTACAAATGCATTGTTTTACTTATTATTAGTCGTAAAATAAATTAAATTACTTTTGGTCAAAAGTTTTAATTTTTTTTATCTTGGTCTGGTAAAAAGTACATTGCCAATTTGTGTTCAAGTTGAAAATTATCTTATAATTTTTTCTTTATATTAAGTTTTCGGTTATTACTACTAAAAAATATATGCCTGACAAACCTCTATATATATATTTAAAATAATAATTAAAACAGTTTAATTTTTTTCGCTTCAAAGGTGTGCCAGTCTCACAGACTGCACGTTACCAGTTATGCTCCAAACGTACATGTTACCAGTTAAGGGTTAAAGTAGGTATCTGATAAAGATATCTAACATGGAAATTTACTAACTATTCGTTTTTATTTGTTACAGTTAAAATCTGAAGATCGATTTGACTCTCACGGTCCTATATTGCAGTCTTAACGGCATACTATTTATTGGCAATTGTAGAATGTTTGAATGAAGCATTCTAGAAGACAGCTGTAGCAGCCATCAGTCATATTTGATATTTGTAGCATTCCAATACGTTTCGGTGATTGCAGTCAAGTAAGTTATGCCCAGTACCAGCTTTACTTAATTCTTATATACAGTGTGTTTCCCTTTTCATGAGGACACCTAACTAACTCTTTTATTTTGAACGCAATCGATATAAAATTTTTATCAATTGTTTAGGCCACGACACTGCATCTTTTTGTATCAATAGTTTTTATAAAGTCAAAATTTAGGCTACTATGATTAAAATAAAAAGTAGTAAAATCATAGTAGTGATCAAAATAGAGCAAAAAAGTATTAATAATAGCTATTTATGCAACAAGTGCTAAAAGTCGACGTTTATGCACGAGACATGAAAATTATGAAACAAAGCCGAAGGCTGAGTTTCATAACATGTCTCGTGCACAAACGACTTTTAGCACGCGTTGCATACAATATTTTATCTACGACCTTAATTTTACCGTTATTAATCCATAAATATCGATTTAACAAATGTTTACATCTACGACACTTCTAATTTATGTCATAATAAATAGTAGGCTATGCACGGGCGAATGTTTGCCACGCCAGTGCTGTCAAGGTGAATTATGAAATGTAATTATTAATACTCCACATCTGAGTATATTCATTACATAACGCTTTAATTATTTCAAAAACACTTTACCTGTAACGCAAGAAGCAACTAGAATAACTTTACAACTTAGAGCTAAAAGTAAACAGCTGATTTCTTTAACCACGGTAAACTATAAAACGTCACTTTTAGTGAAACAAGCTAGCGCTAAAAGGCCTACTTTTAGTAGTGGTCTTAGATAAAAGTTGTTTGAAATCAGTCAAAAACCCCAAATACCAAATTTTGCTGAGAATTTTTCAAAATTTTTATGTTGTCAGTAGATAATAATTTGTTATTGCAATAAGAGTTCCATGAACCAAGCAAACAATTTGCAAATTTTATTCAACATTAAAGAACAACAAAATTTAACAATAATTTAACAAACAATATTTTAAATAGGATCTATTTTAACTAAATCACTTTGAAGACGCATACATTTTTCCAATCGTTTTTTGTGATTCAGTACAACTCGTAATATTTCTGGAAAAATTTCTCAGCAGGCTTGTTGGGATTCTCTGACATGGTTCCTGTATGTTTTAAGGTCTAGATGCATACCAACATTTTTAATAGTTCCCCAAAGAAAAAAGTCGAGTGGTATATTGTCAGGCGATCTCAAAGCCCACTCTATTAAAGAGCTATTACGACTATCCATCTTAACGGAAAGTTCTCATTTAACCATATTCACACTAGTCTTGCATTATGAACTAGAGATCTATCTAGTTGGAAGTCCATAGACAAAACTCCATTCTTCTATGGAGATCTTCAAGGGTGTGTAAATATTTTGGTTTAAATGTGTGACGGTGGAGATATCTCCAAATTTTAGAGTAAGAGATATTTAAATTTCTAGCCATATTTCGTAAACTTGCGTGAGGATTATTACGGTATGCTGCTAATATTACTGCATCTAAATGGTGTTCTTGATGGTTCAATTCTCGTGGACGTGACATAGCAACATTTCCAGTAGTGTTCAAAATGTTATTCAAGTATGCAACAGTTCAATGATGGATGGATGGGCGTACAGGGTGCTACACAATTGATAACAATTTTATATTGACTTCTTTCAAAATTAAGGAGTTATTTAGGTGTCCTCACGAAAAGTGATAGTGAGAGTGTAGGTAACAATTTTTCCGTTTAATGTTTTAAATATTGTGAGCTATAAAAATTAATTAGCTTTAATTTATTTAATTGTAAATTAATAATATGTTCCTACCTCTGCATCATTTGCATTTTAGGACTACAATGTTACATAGCATATTACAGATAGTTTTATTTTTAAAATTTTATTAATATAAAGCACATTTATAACTTGTGTCCAAAACAGTACAATTGACATGTGGCTGTAATTGGTAAGAGATAAAGATTTGGTTAAATTAGATAAAATTTTGCTGAGAGATGTAAACTTCTTTATAAATGCTTCCTTAGTATATTTGAAAATACGTCGTATTTGAATACATGAAGTAGGTTGAGTGGTATTTGATGAAATTATTTCATTTTGTTCGAGTATAAATAATGGAATGAACACTTCCCATACTGAAGTTCATCATTTCAAAAAATTCTCCGGCTTTAATGCGTCTATTTGCATGTAAAACAGTTTCAAAGTGCCTCACATTTTCATTTGAAATTGCAATACGAAGATGTCCTCGACGAGCCATATCTTTGTCAACTTTTTCCTTGGCGAAATTTTCTGTTTAACTAAACCACTGCCATGTTAGATTAACTATAGTCACTATCTACAGGTTTCATTCTTTCATGAATTTTGAGTGGTGGACGTCCTTTAGTGGCTAAAAATTAAATATCAGCATATTGCATATTGTTTTTGGACGGATTTTCTATATTAAGCGCCATTTCCAAGCTCCGTAAATATGTATAAAAAGAAGCAACCACAAAGAAATTTGAGAGAAACGTCACCAATACGTTAATAAACAATTTCAACAACACTATGCAATTTCAATAATGATTAAGTCATGTGTACACGATGCAAACGTCTTTCTATTGAACAATCTTCGTAGAATTAGTTTTTGCTGACTAGACTATTGTTCGGTATTATTTGTCAATTTTGCGGATGTTTTTATATTATTTCATTTGATTGAACAATGAAAATGCGAAAGTGAAAACAGTAGCAAGATTGTATTTCAAGTGGCATATGACACGTTCTCGAGTAATTTGCTTGACTGAAATAGTGACACAAAGGAGTAGTAAGAGGTCATCAAACTTTTGACATTCACTGTTCAGTAATAACAGTAAGGTTATTATTTGCATTAGTGAATTATTAAGTGAAAATGAATGTAGAATTGGGTTGTAGTCAATAGGGAGAACCAAGTGAGGTCGAATTCGACATTTAATAAATTATAAAAACTCCAAGAAATAACGAGATAAATAAAAACTCACCATGGAGCCAGTTCATGGCGTTTTGTAAATCAGAAGGTATTTATTTTTTAAAATTTATATCTACCTGATGTAACATTTATATTATGATTATTCAGAAGATTAATTATTCATTGGTTCTAACTTGTATTAGCATCGATGATAATTGTAGCTTTAGTTATATTATGTCTCGATATAGCCCAATGCCATGAAAACAAAGCATACAGGGTATTTCAAAATACCTTCTGCGCAGAAAAGTTGATCCTAACAAGCGAACAGAAATGACATAACGCAAAAATAATCCCGTAAAATTGGATTTTGTTTTTATTGTATTTATGAGTAAATATCAGGTTTTCTTTAATTAGATTGAACACTAACTCAGTAACATGAATATGTAATTAAGATTGACTTGAAATTAACACTAACTAAATACAAAATGATTTGATACTACTCATTTTTCCCACGAACATTTATAAGTACTGTGGACAACACTACTTAATTAAGTCTTCATTTCACCTACAAAAATCATGAGTACTTAGAAATGTTAAAATTTATAAGTTTGGCAGAAGTAAACAAAATGCAGTCTGAGCAAGTTGTTGATGATGGAATATACTTTCGAAGAATATGCTGACGTGCATATAATCTTTCGGCGTGAGGGTATGTATGTTAGAGCTACAGAAAGGGCCTATGCTGCACAGATTTCTGATCGAAGGCATCCAACTCATTTTTAAACTTGCAAAATAGACTGCGAACAACTGGTAGCCTAGTTCCAGTAAGAACAAATGCAGGTAAACCAAGAACAGCAGAATCGAAGAAAGTGTTTTTGGATTTAGTTACCAACACCCCAGGCTGCAGCACCAGGGAAATTGAAAGCTTATTTGGGGTAAATCATTGTCAGATTTCTAGAATAGTGACCGTGGATACACGAAAGTGTAAGCTCTTCTACCAGAAGGTTGAAAATTTCTCAATGGCTAATAAATCGAAACCATCGTGATTAATATTTTATTTTAAAGGTTTTCTGGATAGATGAGTGTGTTTTTAGTAGAATCAAATGTGTTAATATTCACAAGATCCATCATTAAGCAGCTGAAAACCCACACGTGTACTATCCTGGAATACATCAACATAGATTTTGAATTAATGTTTGGGTGAGTGTTTTGAATAATCGGCTATTAGGACCAATTTTGATTCTAAACAATTTGAGGTGACAATTTTTTGGAATTCTTAACTGAAGATTTAGAAGAGCAATTAGAAAATTTACCTTTGAATGAATTGGGAAATTTATAGTTGCAATTAGATAGTGCACCACCACATTTTGCAGTTAAAGTTCGAGAGTGACTACATTTACATTTTCCAAATCGCTGGATAGGTGTGGAGGTCCTGTGATTTGGCCTCCCGATGTGAATCCTTTGGAATTTTTTTTGTGGGGCTAGTGGAGAATAGAGTTTAACAAACGCCAGTAAATACACAGGAGCAACTTGAATAAAGAATTGTTGATGCCATCCAAGACATAGCTCCGAACATGCTCTGGAGAGTTCACGAAACTGGTGGACGCACATTTGAACATTTATTGTAACAATTATGCTGTTCTATTTGTTGTTATTCCGTTAAAGATATTAGATATGTACCCACATTTTTGAAAAATATTGCAATTTGAAGGCGACGCATTGTACTCCAATTTGACATTGAGACATTGTAACTTTTTGTTTTCAAAGTTACTGTAATAAAATATTGAAAAATGTACTACTTTTTTTCGCACTTTCCTATTTTTTTACAAAAAAACCACACAACTTTTTAATAATGGCTCAATGTGAAATTGTTGACATCATAGTGCTCAAAAATTGATAGTACCTACGTGGCCAGGATATCTTGAAAATCAGATTTTGAGCAGAATGTGTTTGCTTTTTCAGTCTTGTGTGGGAAATTGTTGCGCACGCTTCACATTATCCCACTTATCACACAAAGCCCTGGCCCTAAGATGTGATTGTACCGACACTGTTTCTTTACATAAAGTAGATTATTTCATTTTCTGCTAAAGTACACCTCATTCTCCGTGTTTTTCTTCAAGGGCCGTACTAAATCGGCTGGTTTGCTCATGCACAATTTCCCGCGTGAAACTCGTTTGTTTTAAATACACAATGCGTTTTAAGCTAATTGATACATTGTAAGAAATACAGTTAGTTCTATTCCTAGCAGAATAACGGTTAAATATCAAGGTGATTAAAACACTAAGGTGTCACGAACTGGACCGTTACAAGTTCCCATCTGATAGTAGCACCAAGATAAACGTATTCATGTACTACTTTATCTTTATCTAAAACTGAAAAATGTTTTATTAATCCATTTTAAAAATATTTCTTTTGTAATACCGATACAAATTTAGCAACACTGCCGTATGTAGTTTTAAGTCGTAAATTCCGAAAAACAAAATGTGATGCATCTCGTCAATATGGTCGATTTTTAGATTAAGTTTAAGTTTATTATTAAAAATATCCACGATCACTTCTTTCAAATCTTCTTTTGGTGCCTCGGGAATGCCAAAAATACGCAACACATTTCTTCGGGTATATTGCTCGAGGTTAGCAATACCTTGCAGGCATTTATCTCTATCCACCTTCAACATGTTGACCTCAGACTGCAGATTGAGCACCTTCTTATTAAGTAGCTATTTATCATGCGAATCGTTAAAGTGACTAATCAGTTATCAACATTTTACAACAATATAACAGGTGTTCTGTAAGGGCTATTCTTGGGCCTCTCAGGGTTCCCATCTTTGTTAAACTTTTATGCATATCATTTTTACTCTGGTGACTCACAGATCCATTTTTCTTTTAATATTCAGGACATTGTTACTGCCAATAAGCGGTTATATTTTTTTAAAAAGACCCAAATTGAGATTGTAAAAAGTCGAATGATTTTCAGAATAAGTAATAATGTAATACCTGATGGTGACAGTGTTAAAAATCAAGTCATTTTTGACTGAACTTTACATTTCAAAAAACACATCAAAATGTTTTCAAAAGCATCTTGTAATTTAATAGTCAATTTGTGTACAGCTCGTCCAAGCTTAGAAGGCACTTTTAAACAAAGGGAATGTCGCTACTGTTTTTACTTTCAGATGTCAAAGCACATTCAGAGAAGAATCGTGATTAAATTTGTGAATAATTGAAAAAACTGGTGATGTTATTAACGTCCATGGTTAAGTGTAGTTGTGACATAATCGCGGGAATATAGACTGCTTACTAATTATATTTCCCTTTTTAAAAAACGACATATTTGACAGAACGAGTGATAGAATGACAGTATAAAACTCTTTTCTTCGAATATGGAAAACCGTTTGTATGAATATTTTCAAATGTCTCTTGTTCATGAATTTTCCGAGTGTTATCTAACTTGGGCGAGATGTGATAATTTAGTGTTATCGCAGATTGATTATGGCAATTTAGTGTATGAACCACGTCTTGATGTACGTGATAGAGCCAGGTTACAAAAACTACAAAATGTGTGCTTACGTTTCAGTTTTGCTATAAGAAACCATCATGAAGTTAAAAGACATTAAGTGGTTAAATGTGTTCAACAGGAGATCATTACGTTGTGTATATCTCATATATCATCAAATTATCTTTATATAATGTATAATTCATCTGTACGTGTGTACGAGACTGAACTCCTCCTAAATGACTAGACTGATTTTGATGATGCTAATAGCAGGCAGCGGGCAGGACGTCTGTTGGGTCCGCTAATAGCAGGCAGCGGGCTTATAACAAATAAATACAATGCAAAAACTTCCCTATGGTGAAAAAACTAAAAAAATGAAGGAATAGGAATTATTATGTTGATGGCACTGTAAGTCTATGTCAAAACTGACGAATATTATTGGTACGTTTGAATTTCCACAGCCGCCCCTTATGGACTTTTTTAATAAACATGTGGTACAAGTATGGCCCCATCGGTACATACGACAGGGCACGCCAGTTTTATCAGTCTTTCCTTGAAAATCGTCTAATGCCCTACTTTCATGGTCAGCGCCATAGCGAGTTGATGCATTACTCATAAAATCTTTATAAAGAATATTTGTTACGGCATTGGTAGAAGATGTGGACTTTCTCATTCTGCATATTCTTTTTAAGTTTGAAGCTGTTAGTCAGTGGTAATCTCTTCTAGATTGCAACCCAATAACTGCAGAAATGTTTTTTTGGCTTCCGTAAATTCATCGGCTGCCATATATGGAATATCATTTCCGGCATTTGGACCATAATCCATATCCACTTCAGCAATACTCTTTCGGGGAAAAGTTTTATTACTTTTGTCTCCACGTTTTTCGTTGTTTAATGCAATTGTTGTCTGACAGAATCCATACTTTCCATATCTTCTGTACTATGTGCCTTCATTTCGAATTTGAGCCATCTTCAAAAGAGTCTTCTTCCGATTTGCTGCTGTGAAAGTCTTCATAGTCATTTTCAGGATTTTCTGGTACGATGTTGCAACTTTATTCCTCAACAAGTATTTCCCACTGAAGCAACGCACATGCTATTTTCAGTCGAATCTGAAGGAATAAGTAGGGGTTTAGGTGAAAAATAAAGTTCAAGGAATTGATGAAAAAAGGTAAACTAGATCGCAAAGGAAAAGCTAATACTTGAAAAATACTCAAGAAAAAGTCACTAAAGTTTGGTTTGGAAAGCAAGACACAGATAATCAATAAATAAGGCAATTTGCAAATTCCGATCACCCTGTATGTAGGGTGTGTACGGTCTTGAGGTACAAATTTTAAGGGGATGTTATAAATGATGGTAGAATGCCCATACACTATTTTAAAATAAAAATTCAAGTTATAAGAGAAACTCATTTATTTATAACTGTTGTTCGGGTACTGCTGCTTTACCTAAAGCGAATGCTGGAAGTTAAAACTCGCTGCCTTATGTACGTTTGTCTTTACTTATTAAGTTATCAGTGTTAGTTAATAATTTCTGTAATTTTGACCTAATATAACGACATTTTGTTGTCGTTTTCAACGGCAAAATGATGCATATATTCGCACTAGTTGCAATATGAGATGAAAATTTAGAACAACTTTGTAGATTTAAGTAAATTTGTTTACTATAAAAATTAATATGACTCAAAATTACAGAAAATCTTGTATGCAACACGTTGTAAAATTTGTGTGTTTCACACACAACTTGTTACCCAACTCGCTTCGCTCGTAGGGCAAACTTCACATCTAGTGTGAAAAACACTTTCATTTTGCAACTTGATACATAAATAGCTATTTTGATAGCCAATATCAAAAATTACGTTAAAACCGCCTTACAAAAATCAAATTTCTAGCAGTTAATGCTACTTGATTAAAAAACGTTGAAAATGTTTTGCTTCCATGTGTAGTACATAACCTTCTTTTATAAATATTTTCGTTAATTTCATTATTAAAAATACAATGCACCTACTCCACACCAGGTGGACAACCTATAATATTTATATAGAAAAATCTCGTGTTACTGCTGGGACATCTTATACATATATAATTTGCTGATAATTAGTGCTACGGATAATGTTTTACATTTCTTTTAATTGCCGTACTAACGCAAAAAATACAAATTATAATATCTACTCTTATCATGCCTTTCTATTTTTAAGAGCAGCCCGTGCGGCATGCAATGCCTTCTTTTTTGCACTTTTTCTTTGAACAGACAAAAATCTTTTCGACTTTGAACCCATATTTTAGCACCCACACTTCACTTATTTTCACTAGGTACAAATATAAGGAAAGCTCAGCGCGAATAATAGCTCATATAACTTCGTCAAGATTTTATAAACCACCTCTTAGTCGTTGCAGAACGTCATAAAACAATTTAAATAGAGCTTTGGAATTTTGGGCTTCCCGATAAGCGCCCACCGAACCACCTAGTATATCATAATCCTTCGGCTCCATTCATATATTGTTTCTTCTACATAGTACCAATAACATAGCAAGGTTATGACGTATAAACGAATTTATTTAAAAATTACTTAGTATGGCTTGTTGTCTATCTTAGCTGTTAGAAATGAAATCTGAAGTTACTAAACAGTCACCTTAATTAAACATAGATATGTGTGTTAACAGTTACAATTGATAATTATACCGACTTTAGTAAAAAACTTGTTTACAGCTGTAATTCTTGGATAACAAGAATGTTGTTAAAGTTAGAATGTCAACCACATGTGCTCAGTGTGAGTCTAAAATTAACGCAGATAGCGATAAGTACATCCGTTGTGATAGGTTCAGTCCTGAGGCGCTTTCGATTTGGTGTTTGTATGTGCAGGAGTAACTCGCTCTAGTGCAGCTCGACGTAACTTAGAGTAGTTTTAAATAATACACGTAAAATCACTTCATCACAGGACCACAGAATAGTTTCGATATTCTATGATGTGACTTAACCTATGTTATGCTGTCATTTGTTGTAATTTACAGCACTAGGAGACCGTTAGATACTAGCGGCAAGAATAGTAGGCAATTTCGTTTGTTTATCTTCTAAAAAAATCATTTCCCAAAATGTTAGGTTATTCATGTAAAAGTTCTCAAAACAAATGTCAAACTAACCTAACTAATTAACGGAGCAGTTGTGGAACAGTAAAACCCCAACCATAAAGCAGGTGCACGAGGGGAAGAGGGAAAGTAAAATTGAGCAGATCCGGAGCAAAATGTTCTTGCAAACAATACGCGTAGTCATCTACCCCGAGTTGCACCTAGCAGCTCGTGTGTGCAAATCGAAAGCGCCTCTGGGCACTAGTGAAGGGTGACAGTGATAAAGTGCTCTGTATATTGAAGTTAATTAGAGTAAGGCCATACTTGCTTCTGGTTGCTGCGACATGATCGTCGCGACCAGGTCGCAATGGTGTATTCCAGTGTAGGTGGCCACTTTTGCGACCTGCAACAGCGACCAATGTTGAAAACACTCTGAACAGCTTTTTGCCAGTGTCACGACAGATTCTTATGTAGTAATCATATAAAATGGCCCGGATACAAAATGTTATATGTCTGCGACTTAGTCGAGACGATTGTGTTGCAGCGAATAAAACGTAAGTGTAGCCTTACCCTTTATTGAGAAATAAGTTTAATAAAATTAAGAAATTGAGTGAAAAAACAAATGCATACTGGAAACCAAGGTAGGATTAGTGAATTTTGCAATTAATTAAACAAAGAACTAAGCTGTGGGCGTTGATAAGAGTTGAAGGTGATTGACGGGTCGACCGGCAGATCAGCAGCGGCTCTTTATGCGGCGAAAAAGTGCGAACAACATTGTAAACAAAACAGAGCCGCATTAAGGCAAATTTCGCGGTAATACTCTGCAACAATAAAAGTGTACGGGATACGGAAAATTCGCTTTAAGTGTAAACGTCTTTAAATACACAAAGTGCGAACAAAAAACGTAAATAAACACATAAATTAAAGGCGATAAACGACGTAAAACTAAACTTAATTAAACATGGAAGAAAACCCTACACTCTTAGATACGATACGTATAATGAACAAATTAATTCAAATGGATACAAAAAATGGGTAACATGAATTCCCAATTAAAACAACGAAGGGATGAAACCAAAGAACTGAGAGTAATAATTAAACAACAAGAAAAACAAATTCAAATGCTGCAAGAAAAAGAAATCTAGTGATATTCGAAATCCAAGAGGAAAGGAATGAAAATATTGAAACACTAAGGGATTTAAAGGGATTTAAAACTTCAACACATAAATGGTTTTCACCAGATTAGAGACGTTTAATTTGCTTGAAAAAACTCTCACAGGAAGTTTATGCTGAATAGAAATCACTAAAATTATCTTGAATTTTCTCATTTTAGCTCAAGATGTAAATTCCTGACCAATTTGTGTTATCAAATTACATGAAAAATATTGATGCTGCAATACAAATAGTGGGAAACACTTTTTGGTGTCAACCATTAGAAGTACACATATGTAGCGGAAGAACGAGGGGCAAGAAGTCTGATAGATTACATCGTATACACGAGGGAATTAGAACAAATAATAGAGGAAGTGAAAACAATAGGAGAAGCGGAACTCTCCACACAACACAGATTAATAAGAGCAATAATGAACGAAATAAATATTACAGTAGAGGAGAAAAAGGAATATGAGAGAATACCAATCTACAAATTAAAAGATACAGAAAGTGCAGAAAAGTACAAGGAAAATACAGATGACGAACTAGAAAAATTTGAAATAAAAAGATTGGAAGGAACAGTAGAAGAAATATGGAAAATATTCAAAGATACGCTGATAAAAAATGCTAAAAAGATATGTGGAATAAAGAAAGTGAAACAAAACACTAAGAGAACAAGATGGTGGAACGAAGAAGTAAAAAAAGCAATCAGAGAGAAGAAGGAAGCGTAGAAGAAATATATAAAAACTAAAAACCAAGAGGACAGAGAAGATTACATAGGGAAAAGAAACAAGGCCAAAAGAGAAATAAGAAAAGCAAAAATTCAATGCTGGAAAGACTTTGGAGGGGAAATGGAGGAAGTGTATACAAAAAATAATAAGCACTTTTGGGGTATAGTAAAAAAGTTAAGAGGAAATAAAGGAAGAGAAGTAAGAGGAATAAGGAACAAAAAAAACGAATTAAAAACGGAAATATCTGAAATCCTACAAGTATGGAAGCAATACTACAAAGAAAAATTCGAAGAGGACCGAAATCAACAAGAAGAGCAAGACGAATACGACAAAATAGGTGAAGAACCACAGGAAAACGAATTATAAATAGAAATGTCAGAGGTGGATGAGGCAATTGCTTCACTTAAGCTGGGCAAGGCAGGTGGACCAGATGGTATCGAGGCAGAAATGATAAAATTCATGGGGCCGAAAGGAAAGATATGGTTAAACGAAATATTCAGAAAAGCATAGGAAGGAGAGCAAATTCCAAAGGACTGGGAAAATAATACAATCATACCAATCTATAAAAAAGGAGAAACGGGGAATTGTATAATTATAGAGCAATCTGCCTATCTTCTACAGTTTTCAAAATGTACACGAAGATTCTACAAAAGAAACTTACACACTGCATAGGACACAAACTGGCCGAGGAACAAGCAGCATACAGACAAGGTAAACAAACAATGGACCACATACATATAATAAGAAATATAATGGAAAGAACAATAGAAAGAGGAAGTGAAATGTTCGTCACATTTATAGACCTGAAAGCCGTCTTCGATAATATAAAAAGAAGTAACATATGGAAGTACCTTATAGAATTACAGACACCCAGAAAACTCTTAAGAAACATTAAGAACATCTACCAGACAGTCAAAGGAAGAGTACAGATGAACGGACAAGTATCCGACACGTTTCACATGACAAAAGGATTAAAACAGGGAGACAGTCTTAGCCCACTCCTATTCATAACTGTAATGGACAAAATTTTATTAAACACGAGAGAAATCAAAACATCTACAATCACAACTAGGACATCACCAACTAAGGTCAATCAAAGTAGATAGTCTAATCTACGCAGATGACATAATACTTCTAGCAGATACTCACAATAAAATGAAGGGACTGGTTAAAATTTGGAACGAGGAAATGGAGAAAATGGGAATGGAGGTGAATACTAACAAAACAAAAATGATGATTATAAATAACAAAAACACTGAGATAATAAGAACTACAGAAATAAATGGGATAACAATAGAAGTAGTTACAGCAATGGAATATCTCGGCTCAGTAATAACAGATGATGGAAGAATAGAAGTCGACATTGCATAAAGAATAAAGAAAACAAGGAACGTATATTATGCTATAAACAAACCAATACTACAGAAACAAGAAGTAGCAAGTGAAACTGAAAGTATACAATAGTATAGCGAGACCAACACTAACTTACGGCAGCGAGACATGGACCATAAACAAAAAGCACGAAAGCAAGATCAATGCAGTAGAAATGCAGTTCCTGAGAAGAATTGAGGGTGTTACAAAATGGGACAGAGAGACAAATGAAAGAATATGACAAACTTTAAGACAAGAAGGAATAATGGACTTCATAGAAATGAAACAACTAAGATGGTATGGTCATAAAAGAAGAAAAATTGCTACTAAAAAAGATCATAGAAGCACCAGGAGAAAGAAAAAGGAAGAAGGGCAGACCCAGAAAGCGCTGGACACAAAGAATCGAAGAAATCGGTATAAAGAGAGGCAAAACAGTGGCAGAGATGAAAAAAATGGCAAGGAGCAGGAAGGAATCGAAGGACTGGACCTCATATCCGACACCCAGATAGGGTACAAGGATAAACAGAAGAAAGAAGAAGAAGAAAAAACTCTCACAGGAAGTTTATGCTGAATAGAAATCACTAAAATTATCTTGAATTTTCTCATTTTAGCTCAAGATGTAAATTCCTGACCAATTTGTGTTATCAAATTACATGAAAAATATTGATGCTGCTTTACAAATAGTGGGAAACACTTTTTGGCTTTGGCTTTACAAAGCAATCCTAAATTATTTTGGAAATATGTAAATGACAAAAAAAACAAGTAAAGTACCGGAATGTATGTTATACCTTAATAATCAGGCTGATAATGGGAGAGATATAGTTAATTTATTTAGTAATTATTTTTCTACGGTTTACGTGCCAAGTAACACTATCAAATTATCTTGGGACCATAATATAAGAAATTTTATTTGTTCTTCACTTGTAAACATCAATTTATCAAGTCACTGTATTCACCTTGAAAATGTCTCTTAACTGGCTAACCAGTAAAATTTTACACTCGTGCTCATAAATAAATGATAGCGTGCAAAGCCAGAGTTGTCTTCCTTAGTATGTGTTATATTGATGAATTTAGTTGCTTGTCAGTTTGACATTTTGAATAAATGGTAAATTTCTAGTTATTTACAAGTGAGGAACAAATAAAATATTCAACAATACACACAAGACAGATTTTACTGGCTCCAGAACGTGACTGGCTCGCCAGTCATATCCTGTCCGCCAGTAAAAACCCTTTTACCAAGCTAGTAATGTTAAATACTATAACTAGTACTAATATAAATTATAGGGAAATATCGTCTGACATATGTAATAAAGTTAGTCAGTTGCCAAATAAACTTAGCACTGGACTAAAAAATAGTGTCTGTTCTCTTACAACACCTTTACATATACTTTTGAATTTGCACAACTTCCACTGGAAACTTAGCTATACAGGGTGATTCTTGACTTATACGCATAATTGCGAAGAATGATAGTTTGTGATGTGTAATGATGGGTAATTAAAGAAAAGTGTAGTAAAAGTATTTTATTAACGGAGATAACGAATTAATTATGTAACTTAAACTGGAGCATCACAACAATTTTTCGAAATGATTTTCTTCGTTTTCGATGAACACCTGAGCGCGTCTAATCCATGCTGCACCACACGCATGTACTGGACAACACGTAGAAAAGTTTCTCGACGCAGATGATATCTTTGAGGAAACCTTTGTGTATAAAGCCGAGCTGCAGCTACTGAATTCTGGTGTACTTCCCCGTAATTTATTACTATGTCCATGAGTTCTGCGTTGGTGAAGTTAGGTGCCATAATTTTTCTTTTACGAATAAAATATGCTCCAATTTGACTAGTGACGGCGAGTGACAGATACAATTCAAGGTAAATGCGATAATTTTATATTTTACTAATTCACCACTCTCAATATAATTAATTCGTTATCTGCGGTAATAAAAAACTTTTACTACACTTTTATTTAATTACCCATCTCTAGACATCACAAACTATCAGTTCTCACAATTATGCGTATAAGTCAAGAATCACCCTGTATAATACCCATTTTTTAGTCTAGTGATGGGAGTAATGCAGAAAATCATAAAAATGTTAGCAATCAATTCGTTATACCTAAACTGTTGACTGCTTGATTAGTGAACAGTGGTCATGATCTTGTCAGGAGATTGTAAGCAATCAACAGCATGATTTCTCTCTTCAAAAGAGCACAGTAACTAACTTACTGTCTTATCATACAGCCTTATTGAATGCTCTGGAGGCCAGAAAGCAAGTAGCTACCGTCTATACCGATTTTTCCAAGGCATTTGATAGGGTTTACCATAATCTGTTTTTAACAAAATTACACAATTATGGTTTTAATTTAGGAATGTTACTATGGCTGCATAGTTACTTATCCGATAAAAGTAATATGTTAAAATAGGAGGTTACCTTTCAAACTTGATGGTTGTTAGTTCAGGAGTACCACAAAGGGGACATAGACTAACACTTTTATTTAATCTATTCATAAATGATATTGTTCATTGTTTCCAACATAGCAATTGTTAATTATTTGCTGATGATCTGAAAGCATTAAAACTATAGAAACAGTCAATAATCAAATGCTTTTATAGAATGACTTACACCCGTATGCATAGTCGTTCGCCAGCGGCCCGCCGGCGACTCGCCGGAGTTTTGTTATGAATAGTATGTTGGCGGCACTGTACGTCTATGTCAAATTCGAGGTTATCAGGTTAGGTATTCCATCAGTTTAGACAGAAACTGGCACAAAATCTAACCTGCTAACCTTAAATTTGACATAGATGTACAGTGCCGCCAACATACTATTCATAACAAAACTCTGGCGAACGACTATGCATACGGGTGTTAGATTGTCGATCTCATTGGTGTAACAACAATAGTCTTTCACTAAATATTCAAAAGTGTTAGCAATGTCCATCTTTAAGAAAACAAAAAAGTTTGAAACTAGTTATAGCATATATAACAATCGTATAGGTTATGCTCCTAGTGTTAGACGTGGGTATCATCATTGATTAGAAGCTTACATTTATAGATCACATACATAGCGTAACAGTAAAATCAAAAATGTTAAGATTCATCTTACTTAACTGCAAGGGCGTATCATTGAAGTCGAATAAAACTGTATATTGTTCACTGGTATGGAGTAAATTAGAATACGCATCTACAATTTGGTCTCCTTCATATAGGGTTCACGTAAAGTCATATTTTTGAGATTTGCTGCGAGATGTTTACATTTTAATATTGATCACAATCACTCTTGTTATTATGGAAATGATCGATATCTTCTTAAACAAATAACATCGATATTCCAATGAGAACCCTCAGACCTATTTTATATACAATGTCACGCAACAAATTATGGCCAAAATTCACCGATAAATGGGTACTTAAATTTAATAAATGTATATAATTTAGAAGTTGTGGGTGTTTCTTTAACACATTAACTGCCGGCATGAATGACGATTACTTACCCTCTTATCCAAATTTAAATTTTGGCTATAATTGTTGTGTTATTACCAATAAAGTATCTTGGGACAATTTTTTTTGCAACTAGAAGGTCAGTAAATAAAAAAACATCACGGCTCCTATCGGAGTCGGAGGCACTGGAGATTAAAGTTTGATAGTGGGTGCCGCCGAGTCGTGTCCAAATTCATACTTTTTAAAATATTTTTCGTTTATTACGAGTAATAATAATATAATATATACAATGTTAAAGTGTTTCGTGATAAGGATTGAAACATTCTGCGCATAATCCAGGTTTATCGTCACACTCAACGCAGTGGTAAATCGTCTGCTTCCTACCTCTGCCTGCTTTAGTACACATCCTACACCTTTTGCGCTTCACTGTCTGACTTTCTCCTTTATCAGTGCACTTTTCTGTTATAAGGGAAAGATTATGTTTCACTCGTGAAGTTGATGGTGCTGAAATAGCACGTGGAACGTTCTCTGGCAGTAACGCATGAATTATGCACAGTCTAAAGCAGGGTTGGCAAAAACCCGGGTTTTTTCAGAAATTATCTGCCCACTGAGTTTTTTCGGGTTTTATTGGGTTTTTTCGGGTTTTAGATAAATTCACTGTTTTTTGGATTTAGGTATCTTATGCAAAAATCTGAATGAATATTTTTATTTTTAGGTAAAACTAGATACTTGGGTAATTTGTAAAAAAGTAGGTTTATCAAATTATGTTCTACAGTTTTCACTGTTACTTGATACTGAGCGACTTCCTTCAAGGGGATTCCCTAATTCAATTATTTGCCACTTTTGGAAAATTAGATGTGGTAATCACACAACTTTCTTTTATATATATATATATACAACAGCGCTACAGGCCTTAAAGGCCCTTGGCTTTTTCAACTATTTCTTTCCATGCCTTTCTATCTAGTGTAACAGTTTCCCATTCTTTTATTTGCAGTTTCTTCAAATCTTCTTCTACTTGTTTCCTCCAGCTTAGCCTTGGTCTACCACGCTTGTTCCTTCCTTCCGGTTCTGATTTGTATACTTCCTTAACTGTTCTTTTGCTTTGTAATCTGTGTAGGTGACCGATCCATCTTATTCTGTTTTGTTTTATTATTTTAACTATTGTAGCGTCTTTGTAGAGGTCTTCTAATTCTTTATTTGTCCTTCTTCTCCAACTACCCCCTTCGTTTATTCCTCCATATATGAATCTTAATATTTTCCTCTCCCAGGCTTCTACTTTGCTCTCTTCTTGTCTTGTCATCACCCAGCACTCACTCGCGTATGTAACTATCGGTCTTATAATTGTTTTATAGAGTTTAATTTTTATTGGTCTTGAAAGAACTTTTGAGCTCAATAGCTTTTTGTACACTCCCACACACTTAGAGCCCATTATTAGTCTCCGTTTTATTTCTTCACTTAATCTCCCATTGGACGATATTTCCGTACCTAGGTATATTGCACTATCTTCTTGTTTTAAATTGTATACTTTGCTTTCGGTGTTAATTTGCAGCGACTCCTTTTCTTTCGTTTCTCCCATCACCATGTATTGCGATTTTTGTTCATTTATTACGAGGCCTACTTCTTTTGCATTTTTTATTATTGCTTTTGCTATTCTCCGTAGTTCGTACTTGGTTCTCGTTAATATTAGTACGTCATCAGCAAACGCTAAACATTGATGCGGTCCTTGGAGTATGTTACTATTTCTTTCAATATCACTTCTCCTGATTACTTCTTCTAGTATTAGATTAAATAACGTACTGGACATTGGGTCTCCTTGTTTTAGCCCTCTGTATGTTGGGAATTGTTTTGTTTCTATGTTTCTCGTTTTTACTTTACTCATTGTTTCTTTTAGTGTTAGCTTTACTAGACTTTGCAGTTTCTTGGGGCAGTTTATTTGTTTTAATACTTCTATTATCTTGCTTCTTTTAACTGTATCATAGGCTTGTCGAAAGTCAATGAAGAGCGCATAAATTTTTATATTTTTATTCCAAAATTTTTCTTGAATTTGTTTAATAGTGAAGATCTGGTCTATTGTAGATCTATTTGACCTAAATCCACATTGATATTCCCGTAGATGTTGGTCTGTTGTTATTTTTAATTTCTGGTTTATTATTTTTGCCAATACTTTGTATACTACATTTTGTAAACTTATTGGCCTGTAGTTCTCGCATTTCCCTGGTTTTCCTTTTTTATAGATTGGTATTATTACTGATTCTTTCCAATCATCCGGTAATTCTTCTTCCTGCCATATCTTCACTATCAACTTGTAGATTTTTTCCGTTAGCGCTGCTCCTCCATATTTCAAATATTCATTGTATATTCCATCACTTCCTGCTGCTTTGTTGTTTTTTAGTTCCGCTATTATTTTTTCCACTTCTAGCTTTGGGACTTCTTCATTTTGATTCTCTTCCATTTCTTCTGTTTCTTTTTCCCATTCCACTTCATCTTTGAACATTTGTTCGTAATATTCAACCCATAGTTCCTTGATTTCATTCTTATTCGCTATTTTGTGTCCTTCTTTTTCCATGGTTATTTGTTGGTGTTTTTTCTTTTTCATTTCTCTCGTTTTCGCATATAACCATTTTAATTTATTTTGCTTGAAATTCTCTTCTATCTCTTCGATTTGTAAATTTTCATATTGTCGTTTTATATTTCTAATTATACTCTTTGTTGATCTTCTAGTTTCTTTATATTTGTCTTTATTTTCTTTACTACTGTCTTTTAAGTACTCCAATTTCGTTTTCCTTCTTTCTTCTATTGCTCTTGTGCATTCTTCGTTAAACCATCCGTTTTTCGCTTTTTTCACTTTCCTTAGCGTTTTTTCTGCTTTTTCCTTCATTAGTTTGCTTACTTCTCTCCATTCTTCATTAATGTTCATTACATTATCTATCTCCTCTAATTCTTTATTTATTACTTCTATGTATTTGTTTTTTATGTCTTTTTCTTTTAGGGATTCTATGTTTAGCTTCCTTCTTCCTGGTCTGACATTCTTTACTTGGGTTATTTCTTCCTTTACTGTTATTCTTACCATTATGTGGTCGCTGCTTATATCCGCTCCTCTTTGGCTTCTTACATTTGCTACCTTGTTCGTATGCTTTGCCTCAATCAATACGTGATCAATCTGGTTTATGGTATGTCCATCCGGACTGATCCAAGTCCCCTTATATATATCTTTGTTTTGTAAGTATGTGGCTTTGACTAGTAGTTCTCTTTCTGCAGCGAAGTTCAGAAGTCTTCCTCCATTGTCATTGGTCTTGGCATGTTTACTATATTTCCCTATTATACCTTTGTAAGTTTTTTCTTTTCCTAGTTTAGCGTTAAAGTCTCCCATTAACATTTTAACGTCGAATCTTGGGCAACTGTCGTACACTCTCTCCATTTCTTCGTAAAATTGTTCTTTTTGTTTGTCACTGCTCTCCTCTGTTGGTGCATGTACGTTTATTATGCTAATTTTTCTTTGTTTCCCTTTTAATCTTATGTAACTCAGTCTTTCATTTATTCCTTTTACATTTATAACTGTATCCTGAATTTGTTTGTGGATTAAGAATCCTGTTCCTAATTTATTTTCGTTCCCTCCGTAGTTAAGGAATATATAGTCTTCGTGTTCATTTTCTGATTCTGCTTTTATATTTGTTTCTTGCAATGTCATCAATTGTACTTCGTATCTTTTAGCTTCTCTAATCAGATTCTTTAGTGCTCCTGGTGTGTTAATACCTTGTAGATTCCATGTTGCGAAATATATTTTATTTTTGTTATTCTTACTTCTTTGTTTCTTCCTAATTTTTAGTTCTGTGGTTCTTATTCTCCATTCATATTTCTCTTTCTCGCTACTCCTTTTGAATTGTAAGCTTAGAAGGTTTTCTTTCGTATATGATATCGGTGTTTTCTTAAACTTGTTCACCTTTTCTGTTAATTTATTTAATTCCTTATATAACTCTTCCTTTTCTTTATCTATTTCTTTTTCTCTTTTTATTGTTTTGTCTCTAACTTTTTTTAATTCGGTTATATTTTCTTGCAACATTCTTTGGCTTTCTTGTAGTTCTCTTCTTATTTCTATTTGGTTTGTTAACATTTCAGTTTTTATTGTTTGCATTAGTTTTATCGTCTCTTCCTCCATTTTCCGGTTATTTATCTTAATTTTATTTATTTCGTCTATTCTCCGTACGCATATTCCTTTATATTGACGCGCGTGTGTATCCTCCTTTAGCTGCTTCTTAGTTCTTGACCTCGACGGGCGTGGCTACGTCGTCTTTTATCAAGCTTGTGATTTTCTTTTCCTTCACTTCCACCTTATTCGCTTGACACCATTTTCACTTCTTTACTTTTACTGGTTTTTGCAAAACAATTATTAGCGCAGTTTTCTTAGCGAGTCGGGACCGCGGGTGTGAGTTACTCTACGTCTCAACCCGCATCCATGTGCGTTCAGTTTATTTTACTTCATTTGCTACTTTTCCTGGTTTGTACCGCACTTCCCGTGTATGGGCTGCTTAACGTTCGATGTTTATTTCGCACTGCTTAGTTTACGTCCCTTGGGTGCACCAATTACGTTGAACTATGCCGTGACGTACGCGTCAGCTGATTGCCGCTTGTAAGCGAATTTCGACACAACTGCACCGATATCCCGCACTAGTTCACGTAATTTCTTGCTTTTGTGCGTTTCCTCGGGGATTGAGATTTGTACTATCGGAAACTGTCCACTTCACTGTAACTAATTACACCTTAACACGTTTTCCTCCCTTTTTCTTCTACCTAAAACACTTGTAACTTAATTCCGCGAGTCAGGGCTGTTTGTTTACAGGTGCCTGACGTCACACATCCCATTGTACTGTACTCACAACTTTCTTTTACTGTTTGTAAAATTTTAATTTTGTGACTTTTTCAAAATCGATACTTCCTATAAAAACTTGACAAAAGTTATAGTTAATTACCTAATATTAAAACACTTTATAAAAAATATTATTCCCATTATTTTTGTGAAAATTTCACTTTATCTCAAGACAGGAATGACATTTTTTATCGTGGTATGTATAATATTTTATTCACAACCACTTTATTGTAAACGGGAATTGTAAAAATGGATTTGACAGTTTTTCAAAACTGCCGTTAAGCTAATAATAATACAATGCAGATAAAATCTATTGCCATGACAGCGGCCGAGAAATGAGTACTTCTCACCCACTGTCATGGTAACCTATTTCCCGCCCGAGATAGAAAGTAAGACGTTTATAATGGCTCATTTTCCAACTTTTTAAAAAGCAGTAATAACCTTATTACATATATGGTTGTGAATAAAAAATATATACATACTCGTATATTCCTATTATTAAAAAATGCAATTTTTTCAAAAACTATACTTTCTACAAAACAACTGTTCAAACAAAAATTGTAAATAATTGCATAATATATGATCCTGTTCTATAAAATTTCATTTTATTAAAAAATTTAAAATTTTCCACAAAACTGAAAGAAACAAGAGTAAAATGCCACTTCCGGTTGCCCCATTTTAACCAAAAATCAATAGGCCCTCTAAATTTATATTAGAAATGATAGTATAAATTTTCAGGCCACTCCATTAGATGACAGACAGACTCACAGACTGACAGACATCACTTCGAAAACTGCAAGAATCACTAGTTTGAAAAAAAATATGAAATTGTTATTAATGGAAGACTTTATACCACTTAACAGCTTTAGAATACTTTTTTGTCAATTTTTGAAAAAACCCAGATTTAGTCTAAAACCCGCGGGTTTTTTCAGGTATGTTTGACCCGAAAAAACCCACTGGGTTTTTTCGGGTTGGGGAAAATCATGCCAACCCTGGTCTAAAGTCATAAAATGACATTTTCTTGTTAGTAGAATACCGTTGGTACAGTTTGTACGAGTTGGTCGTAAGTAATTGCAAAGTGTGCACAAACAATTTTTTATACCAACGAATGGTCTTCCGTTCACACGGATAGTATGCCTGCATTTGATCTTGATGATCAATGCCGGACATATATTTGTTATACTGAACTATCGCCTGAGGCTTCAAAACTTGTTGTTTTCTTTTATTTTCGATATCTAGAAAAGAATGGTCAAACTCTGTCGAGATATATACAACATCACGCTTATCCTTCCATTTTCCAACATGTACACCATCTCTGAAAACAGATTTGTTTCCTCCTCTTTTGAGTTTTTTCTCTGTAACCTCTCGTGGATTTTCTTGAAGATTAGGTCTCAGTGTACCGGTGCAATACGTGTCATTTTTCAACAACGCTTCGGCTAGTGAAACGCTATTGTAGTAGTTGTCCATGTACAATGCATGGCCCTGGTTCAATTTGCCTTCCATCAATTTCAGAACTACTTTTGAGGCATGTCCTGTACCAGTTAATTCCGCATCATGTGTCCCAGTATATACATGAAACCGGAGTATAGTACCATCAGGTTCAGTTAACATGTACAACTTGATACCATATCGATGCCGTTTGTTCTTTATATATTGCCTAAATGATAGGCGTCCACGCCAGAACATCATGCTTTCATCCAAAGATAGCTGCTTGTTGGGGTAATAAATTGCTGTCATCTTTTCATTAAAATAATTAATGACGGGGTCTAATCTTTTGTAGAATGTCGTGATTTCCACCTTCTGGTTCAGAAAGAAGTGCAGGCACCTTAGGATCAATAAAAATCGGTTGCTGCTCATTTGCTGTCTGAAAATAGGAATATTAAACAACCGGTTAGTTTTCCAGTAGTCTTGCAAGTGAGGGAGCTTTATTGTTCCCATGTGGAGTAAGAGACCTATAAAAATACGAAATTCATCCACAGATAAATCCTTCCAAGATGCTATGTGAGATTGCTCTGATTCGCTGGCAAATAAAACCGAAACGGCGTAACTGTTTGTTTCTTCTACAATGTGTTTCTGAAATTCCTCATCGAACAGTAAATAAAAGAAGTCCATAGGCTGTCTCCCGGTGGTGGTATTAATAATTCGCGTGTTTTTTTAAAAGGCACGTTCTTCATGTCGTTGGGGGGCAATGGATTATCGGTCCAATTGTTTGCAACGGAGTTGGAAACTGTATCAACACCTTGTTGAGAAGCGCTGGCTCCATCGTCCTTTGGTTGTTGTTCAGGACTTTGTTGCTGTTGAGATTCAAGATCGCCACCAACTACAGATATGCCATATGCAAATATGGCCGCCGCCGAGTAGTTGTGTTGTGTGCAGCTCTTACTATTTGTTTAAATAATCAGTGATACGTATTAGCAATAGTATTTCTCTATTCAAAACCGAGTTACTAGTGTCACCAAGTGTTTGTTGAGCCTTTCGTTACTGTCAGCAACCAACAAAAAGTTGTTAAAATGCCGTTAACAAGGCAGGATAAAGAGGAGCTAGTTACACTTATGAATCAAAAGACAGCAGAACTGTTTAGCGACCCAGCTGTAGTACAACAAATCACTGATATTGTGAAGAATGCTATATCAGTTACAATTTCTGAAAAACTTAACAAATTGGAACAAGATGTGGATCGTCTTCAGGTCGAGAATGAATCTCTGAGAAATGACCTAGATAATCTCGAGCAATATTCCCGTAGAGCATGTTTACGAATTTATGGAGTGGAAGAGCATCACAATGAAAATCTTGAAGAAAAACTAATTAAAACAATGACAGATAAACTTTCAGTGGACATAAAAAGCCAAGATATTGATAGATGCCACAGACTGGGCCAATTCAAAGCTAATGCGATAAATCCTCGGCCAGTTATCTTGAAATTTATAAGCTATAAAATGCGGCATTTAATATACAGTAGTCGAGCTAAATTGAAGGGGTCAAAAGTGGTGATACAAGAGGATTTAACCAGAATTAGATACCAGCTGTATCAAAAAGCAAAGGAAAAGTATGGTCAGAAATCTGTTTGGACACGTGATGGGATTGTGTTTGCTAAAACAGGTGATAATATAAAACGTGTTTGTGCTGCTGATATAAACAAATAAATGGTATCTAGGAAAGAACATTGAACTAATGTAAAATAAAGCACCTGCACAATGATAATATGGAATGCATTTGTCTAGATTGGTAATGATTTTTCATTTTTTGTTCTACAGTGTAAGTACAATTAAGTTTACGTATATCTAGTAATCGGTAAACTAGAACTAAAATTTTGTTAGGTATATGGTTATATCATTCACAGGAAAATGATTTTTTATTTTATTAGTCAATATGCTGTAATAGTAAAATCATGTTTAAGTAGATTGGGTTTGGAATTTATTATAATGTGTAAAAATAGGTTTTGGAATTATATTTCGTATTTTGTAAAATCTTATATTTTTGTAAGTTCTAAGTTTTATTTTCAGCACTTTATGTTATACAATCCGTTTGTTTTATTTAATGTTATAATTTAGTGCATTAACAGCAGATTTAAAAAAAATATAGTAACAATGATACAATCTTAGACTTTGCAATTTACGAATATCTTTCTGTTATTAGGTTACATGCACGGTAAGTAGCTTGCACTTGCACTTTAATCGGCTGTTACCAAAAGTAGATAACATAACAAAAACGTGT